>QEPC01012897.1:1493599-1508188 GCA_003113815.1 Sphenodon punctatus | reverse complement strand
AGATAGATAGATAGATAGATAGATAGATAGTAGAGTGTTGTAGGAGTTAGCTTAGTAATAGAGATAGCGTTAGTGATTTAGTTTTAGTGTTTGTAGGAGTGTAGGTCTGTGTACTTATTAGATAATCCATTTAGTTCATAGCATTTAGAATAGTTAATAGCAGCTAGATTTAGTGTAGATAGATAGATATAATTTTAGATTAAAAAAATAAATTAAAAACCCCATATAAAAACAAAAAAACCAAATAAAAAACAAAAGAAAACCATATAAAAAACAATAAAAAACCAAAAAAACATAAAAAACAAAAAACACCCATAACAACATTTCCCGAACGGCCGAACGGAACAGCTGAATGGCCTGTTTGGACGAACGAACTGAACAGCTGAACCCGAACTTGGCGAACTAACCGAACTGCTGAACCGAACGGACGAACCGAACCGCGATCTGTTCGCCCATCCCTACACATGTCAAATGCCACCCATGCATAGTTAACCTAAATATAACTTCCTGTAATGTAAACTGGGGATGTGCAGGATGGTACATTTTATGCATACACAGCACTTTACAGTCAGATTTTCAGAGACGGGTCCATGCCCAGTGGGCATACAACGTAAGATGGACAATGGTGAGGTGAACACAGGGAAAGACAGAGACACACATTCCTGTTTTTATAGATTACTGTTTTACAGAGGCTGGGATGGTGTTTGTGACTTGCCCAAGGCCCCCCAGTAAATTCATGATCAGGGTGGAATTCAAACCCTGGCTTACTACATCCAAGTCCAGCACCTTACCCACTACACTACACCACACTGTCTCACAACTGTAATGGTTAGCCCTCCAAATTGAACTTCAAATCACATTGCCTATGGCACTTACTCTAAGGCACTACCACCCACCACTATGGCTGCTGTCTCTTAAAGTAGCCAGGTTAGCACCAATGAGGTTTCTGCCTTAAAGTGGAAAGGGACCTCCTTTATTGTAATAATCTCACACCTTATACTGGTCTTTCCCATGGCTTTTGCCTGAATGTGTGACCCCATTTTGAAACTTAAATATAAACCTGTGACCCCAGATGGCAACACAGGGACACAGGGATATAATTAAGTATAGAAATATATCAGTTGGGATCATGACCCCATTTGTAGATGACACAATCCCTTTAGGATCCTGACATGTAGTTTGGAAACCTTGACTTACCTTAAATTCCCCCCACACCACCACTTTTTGTTATTTCATAAAGATTGCCAAGAAAGTCATGGTTCTGTAACTGCTTCTTTATGAAAAAGGTTTTGATCCAAACTCCAATGCCGTCTTCAATACTCGGTGCTTTTAACCATAGAATCAGTGTGGCTGAGTGTGCAGTGTGGGGAGGCCTGGTTCAAGTCTCATCTTGGTCAGAAATTCACTGGGTGACTTTGGGCCAGTCACAATATTTTCTCAGCTTAACCTACCTCAAATGGTTTTTGTGAGGATTAAAAGTTGTGTTACTTAGTTCTCTGTGAAGTGCTCTGAGTGCCATAGAAGTGGGGTGCTATATAAAAATTATTATTGTGTTGTTAGTGAATGTGTTGTATGTCAAATGATTTCTCCCAAGAGAAATGACACATGGTAATGTCACACACAACTTCCCTTTCGCTTGGTACCAATTAATCACTAATAACGTTTTGTTGAAGGAATGACACACTTTTCCTCATACCAGCTACATGTAGGTAACAGACAGAAACCCCCTGCTATTCACAAAGATAAAGCAATTGTAAAGTAAACATATATATGAGGAATTGCATGTCAATCTGCATGAGCCTTATCAGAAAAAAAGATCATGCCTAATAGAAAAAATAAAGGGCAACACGCAAGGGAATAATCCTTAAAAGAGAATAGCTGCTGCCAGTTTGCTTGAAGGGATTAAAATTAGGTTAAATATATTCTTAAAGGTTCTTACAAACTTGAGCTTTGTCATAACAAGTTACTTGGCTCCCAAGATGAGGCTAAGAAAAGCAAACGGGGGGATGGGTATACCCACATAAAACAAAGCTGACAAAATGCATTAAATCTTAAATTTTACACTTACAATCTCTGTAAAATCATGTTCTAGCTCACCTGATAAAAGAATCTCTTCTCTGTATTGGAGAGAACCACACTGGCATCTGGTGGTTAATTTTACCACTGGTAGTAAATAAAATCCCTGATGGAATGATGGTGCTCGTCTGCCTTGCAGAATATTGTAATCCAGCAAAGATTCTAATGTACAGGTCTGGACCCCAAGTGGAATCATGCCATTTGCAGCCGAAGTCTGAGTTCCATTGTTTATATACATTTCATGGATTTGTTGCTGTCTTGGGTCATAGAATCATATTACGCCTCAAAATAGAGTCACATTAGCAAAGCTTTGGGAACTGCATCAATAAAGCTTTACTGGGTTTTGAAATAAATGCAGATGAATAATAATAATAATAATAATAATAATAATAATAATAATAATAATAATAATAATAAAAGCCGCAATCCAATGCTGTGCGGATCCCACGTGAAGCTGCGTGCATGTGCACACAGCCATGCATGCGGAATCCGTGCAGGGCTGGCCCCAGGGTTTGTGAGGCCATGTGCAAAGTCTTGGTGCAGTGGGGCTAATTTGCATAATTAGGCCCCACCTAACTATGAAAATATGTACATTTACATAAAATTTACTTCCTCTGGACAGGAAGGTTTCCCAATCTCCACCCCTCAAAGCAGCCATGGAGAAACATGACCTCCCAATGCTTCCCCCCACCCACCTCCCCAGCCAAGAGTCTACCACCACTCCCCAGGAGTGGTTCCACTGCAGAGGCAGCCAGTGGGCAGTGAGACAGGCACAGAGAGACTGACTGCATCCACTGACTTACTGGGGGAGGGGGGTAAGCTTAGCCAGCCTGGCCTCCAGGGCCTGTTGCACCAGTTCATTTGTGCCCCCACTCCCCATATAATCAAGTGACGCTGCCCCCACCCATAACTATTTAATTTGTGCCCCTGGGGCAGCGTGAATTGATTATTTGAGGGGTGCAAATGAACTGGTTATGGGGTGGGGGTTTAAATACAGTATTCCTGTTAGCAATAACTTAATTAAGAAAAGTTAGTGAAATAGCAGCCATAATAATCTCAGAACCATATTTTCAGATTTTCCAAGAGAAAATAGATATTGCTTTACATCCTAAATTACTAAGATGGTATAAGTAAGACAGTTGTGAGAATGTGGCCCTTTTTACATGGGCCTCTCACAGCCATGAACACGTAACTTTCTGTGTGTTCGTGGGTGGGGGTGTTAGACAGCACCTCTGGTCCCCCCAAAATGGATGACCCCCCCATGTGATAGCCAACTAACTTGGACCTGGGGGTCGGCAAAGCCCCCAGGGGCAACCAAGAGCAAGGAAGAGACTCCAACAGACCACATGGGTCATAGATCTTCCGGAAGTTGGTGTTTTTAAACATTGTGAGCCAACGTATTGGGCTAGGTAGGCTACGGTTCAGGAGTGGCCCATCCCATAGTAACTGTGGGGGCCATTTTAATAAGATTAAAAGGCTCCCAAAGGGGGGGAATTGTTAGACAGGACCCCTGGTCCCCCCAAAATGGATTAACCCCCCCCATGTGATAGCCAACTAACTTGGACCTGGGGGTAGGCAAATCCCCCAGGGGCAACCAGGGGCAAGGAAGCTTGGGGGAAAGACATAGACTTCCCACACTGGGTGCAATGGGGGGAGCATGGAAAATAAGGATCGGGCCCAACCACCCTAGCTCCTAGCCGAAAGAGATCACTCATGGAAAAATACCAACATAAGGTTGAGAGAAGGACTGGAAGGGAGAGCCCTCTGAATAAGGAATGGAGTCATTAAGGATAGGGGCACTCACCTTGTTGTTACAAAGGACTGGTAGCCATGACTCAGAGCAGCAACATCCTATCTCCGCATTCCCCAAGAGAAACCAGACACACTTACTGTATCCTAGAAGTCTGTTGTTAGCTCTTCCTTCCTTCCCTCCACTTTTTGTTTACAGTTTCCCTGTGTGTCAAAGATATCTTGTGCATATCTTGGAGTCACCTTTGTGATGGAAGTAAAAGTTGTGACTTCTCCCCTCGTTAACCCATTGTGTACCCCCAACAACCCTTCATAGCCTCTCAAAACCCTTTGTCTAGCATCCGATAACTGCCCCTGGTTTTCCCCCTCAATCTCTAAGAAACCTTGGGACCCAGATACATGCAAGTCACTCTGTGCGTGTCTAAGTTGAGGGATCTCCCAGACTTTGGTCTGCCCCTTTTTCTTCCTCCATCCCCTGAACTCTGGTGGATCCATGGGCTGCCAGTCCCATCTCAACAGGCAAGGAAATGTAACCACAGGTCCAGACTTTCCCAGCCAATTGGGGAAGCCCTCTCTCTCTCTCTTTCACGTTCTTTCGCTCCCCATTGCTGAGCTGACACCAGAACCCCCCTCCCCCTTCTCCTACCATACTTTCATTTTCCCCGCAAGCCGTTTGTGTTTCCCCTTTTAAATCCCACCAGCCAGACCGCACTGTGTTTCTCCATTGTGTGTGTGTGTGTGTGTGAAATAAACCTGTTGCAGTTTTTATTGAACACTTGTCTCTCTCTTTCTGTAATTTGTGGAGGGTAACATAAACTGTCTGTAGCATGTACTTTCCTCAGATTGATCCTCTGAACATGTGAAGACCCTGGTTTAAGTAATTAGACTAATCCCCCCTGAAGTTTAAGGAATGGTGAATATTGGGGTGCATTGCCCCTGGTAACCACAAGTGGGAGGGGGTCTCCTGTAAACAGGGGAACTCCGTGTGAATGACATGGTGCACATGCCCATGGTGAGTGGAGGTGCGTGTGTGCATGCGTGTGTGCATGCGTGCCCACCTAACACGCATCCCCACTAACCTCCACTTGTCCCCATGCATGGAGAAATGGGGGGAAATGGCATTTACTCTGTGGGTGCTGATGAGTGGGGGGTGAGTGAGGATGTCTGTGCAGCCGTATGCATACCCCACGCATGCACCGGCATGCCCACAGATCCCCCCACCCAGCAGAGCCATGTAAAAATAGCCCGTAAGGAGCCACTTGAAGAAGAACAGATGGTTGCTACCTTGAAAACAAGATTCTTTGAGATGGCTCCAAACATTCTCACAACATCCACCCTTCCAGCCCCATGTGTATTTTTTTTCTTATAATCATAGAAAGGGTTGGAAGGAACTGTCATTCTGAGGGGGAGAGTGATTTTTATACTAGAGGAGCTTGAGACCATCATGTAGTCTGTTGTTTGAATAGGGTGAGCATGCACAACCCAGTTGTGAGAATGTTAGGAGCTATCTCAAAGAACCTTCTTTACAAGGTAACAACTCTTGGATCACTCACATGGGGAGTTTTATTATTATTATTATTATTATTATTATTATTATTATTATTATTATTAATTATTATTTTATTTTTATTATTAATTTATTAATATAGCAACAGCAATGTACCTGGCGCTATACAAAAAATAAGAGAGACACTTTCCCTGCCCGAGAGCGTACAATCTTGTTTGCAAATAAACAGCTTTATCTCCCAGTCCCATTGATGTCCTGGTGTCCCACTGCTGCTGCTGCTGCTGCTGCTGCTGGAGTATTACTAGGAGGCAGAGGCAGGTGAGGGATGGGGACCAGAACCAGGGAGGGGAGGCAGAAGAACTTATTGGGAGAGAAGCTGACTGCAGCCTGCCACCCAGCCATGCAAGCACGGGGCCCCAGCTGGCCATGGGGCCATGTGCAGCTGCACATGTGGCAAATGCCTGGGGCCAGCTCTGAATCCATGTGAAGCCACATTGACTGCACATTAAGATGTGTGCAAGCTGCGCGCAAGCAGCTGTGCACGGGGATTCGCACAGCATTGGATTGCAGCTAATAATCATAATAATAAATTTCATTTACAGCATCTCCTGATGCTTGATGTGCTTCACAAAATTAATACAATAAAGTATGATTTGGGGTGCTTCACATAATTAATACAATAAAATAGCCTAAATCCATTTAAAAAAACAAAAAGATTAAAAGGAGAAGGTAAAGGATGAGCAAAAAAAATGCATTATGGGGAACCTCTAAAGGCACTTGGAGATTATAAAATCTTTAAGTGCTTTTTAAAGGTGAGAAGGCAGGAACTGAAATGAGTAACTAAACTGAAGTCATGGGGTGCCTTACTTGCGATGAATAGCCCTTGTGATATAAGTAGTCAGTATAACTTTCAAATCAGTTAGTGGAATTAAATTGGACCAGGGACATAGCTAGGTTGGAATGGACCCTGGTGCAGAAGATGGAATGGGACCCCTCTGCCCTTCCTCCCTGTGGCAGGGGTCATGGTAGGGGTGTGCATGTCATTTTCATTATTACAATAACGATAACAAAAATTGTCATTTTCATTATTGTTATTGCAATGACAAAAATGACAAATAATAATAATGAAAATAGAAATGAAAACGACATTTTGTTTTTGAAATAAAGGGAAAACAACATTTTGTTTTTGAAATAAAGGGAAACAACTGAAAATCATATTTGTGCCTATAACATTTTTGTTTCTTATTCATTTTTGCTGAAACCTGGGAGGAGTATATCCCCAATGGAGGGCACTATGTGTACCACGTTTTGAAACAGTTCCATAAAGGGAAATGATTTTAGAAGCAATTGAATGTTGTAATTTTAAGAAAAGCTCCATACACATTCACAGCTACAACATCTTTATTTTCCATCCAATTTGCATCAAACCTGTGAATATTATGTCCCTCTACAAGCTGAACATTCCTGCCAATTTTCAGAAAGATTGTATGAAGAGTCCTGATGGTTAAAGGCGTTAACTTGAAAATACATTTCCATCTGTAACATTAGGGATGTGCGAACAGAACCGAGTTTGGAAATTTGGTTTGGTTCCGTCTGAAAATCAAGTTCGGTTCAAAAGTTCAGTTCGGTTGACCGAACTATTCGAGTTTGTACATTCAAAACCAAGTTTTTTGGCCTTCTGAATTGGTTTGGATTCGACCAAACAGTTCGGTTGAATTTGAGTTCGGTTCGGTCGACCGAGCTATTTGAGTTAGGTCCGAACTCCGAACTTCTGAACCTCATTCACACATCCCTAATTTGTATATTCCATCCTGTTTACAAGATAATTGGCAGAAATGTATCACATACCTTCCCTGTCATCTCTACCAAATGACAGGACAATTTTATAAAGGGAACCAATTTTATAAGCAATTGATGTTGTCCCTGTGAAGACCATTATTCAGATAAATAGCAGCACATGCAGTGCCAGTCAGAAGCAGGCACCCTGCATAGCAGGGTGAGAGAAACTGTAGGAGGGAGGATGTGGAGGAACCCAAAAGACTGACAAACATATTCACTGGACAAACACATTACTGCATGCTTCTAGCTTTACAGGACCAATCAGTAGTGGCTTCAAGGCAAGCATAGGGGGTGGCCATGAGGCGGGCATAAGTGACATAACTGGACTTTGGGGATAGCATCCCAGCAATCAGGAAACATAGTTTAAACATCCAGGCTGACCAATTATCATCATAATCACATCCTGCAGCACTGTGACAGAGGACATAAGAGAATCTCTATTGACTCTTTCCTAAAGAGATGCTTCTGACTTTCCAGTAACAAGTGGGGGAGAGATGTTGGTATGGTCACCGCAGAGAATTGTATTTGTTTGACCTTTCTGCTGGCCAATTGCCATCACAAACCGATTTTATACCACAGTGACATGTAAGAGAATCACTGGCATAGGCTCCTTCTCTGCATATTCTGTGCAGGCATATAAAATTGGGACCCTTTATCACATCTTTCATATATTTGGCAGAGGTAACTGTGAAAGTATGATGTAGATACCTGCCAAATTTAATGGACACTGGTTGGACAGGACTACAAAGATGATACAGTCAGATATACATTTATAAGTTAATTGCTTATACCACCAGGACCCTTATCCCAATACATCTGAAAGTTGGAAAAGATAGTAAATATGGGAAGGGGTGTAAACCTGCACATTTTCATCTACATTCAGTGTGAGGCAAAGAAGCTACAGCTAAGAATGTATATGAAGAATTTTGAAAAAATAAAATAATTCATCTGCGTCTAAAATTTGATTCTTGTATTCAATCATTTTGAAATTTAGTGAACTGAATGCCTTCCATTGGTGGTACGTGTCCAACAGTTTTCAGCTACATATAGTGAAATACAAAAATGTTACAACCAAAAATGTGTTTTCCATTGAAACCAATGGAAAATGAAAATGAAAGCAAAAACAAAACAAAAAAATGTATATTTATGAAAACCAATATGACATATTTAAATAGCAACAACTAAAAACAAAAATGAAAATGACATGGTCCCCTGGTGCACACCTCTAGTCATGGCTGCGTCTTGATGCAGTTGCATCACCTGTCCCTCTTATAGCTATGCCCTTGATTTCATCCATGATTCCTTGGATCTCACTCTGGTTAGAAGGGTGCATGAACCAAGCTACACATCTGAAATCCATCTCTCTGTATGCTCACAACTTTAATGTATGCCTCAAACAGGATGAATCCAAAGGTGCAATCCCAACACCCAGAATGTTGACCATTTTAAAGACCTGTGGCCCAGCCCAAATCTTACAAACCCAACCCTTTCAGCCATGCCCAGGTTGGTGGTGCTTTCTGCCCAACACCTTGGTTTGGTTGAGACTGGGTTCTTTACCAAAGGAGGTCCTGCCCCTTCCTCCTGTGTAGCTAGAGGCCTTCATTTTCAGTTGTTGTTTTTCCCCCCAGGGAATTTATCAGTGTTTATTATAACAACAAAAATAGGTGAAAATCAGTTCAAAAAAAATCACCCATCATTTTTCTGGGTAAATATTGGAGTTTATTTTGGTGGACAGAAGGACAGCTAAAAAGGGGATAGAGGCAAGAAAGGGATAGAGGCGGGGGTGGTGGTCTTTAACAGCACCAGGAGTGCTTCCTGCACTGCCAGGATTCTTCCAACAGAAGAAGTGCAGCCAAGACAAAGAGTGGGATGACCAGTTCCAGGGGGGCAATGCCCCAGAATCCAGAAGACAGCCCTCCCCACAAAAACCTGGACAGGGTGCCTAAGCTAAGAGGAAGGCCTGGAAGAGCTCCCTGCACAGCAGGCAGAAGAACCTTCAGCAGCCCACAAAGTATTTGTAATCTTCTACTTTGAGTACTCCTGAAGGTCTGTTCTGGGAGGGGCAAACACCTGGACTTGCCCATGCAACCCACTAGCCCAATTTGTGTTCTTATCCAGCCACATACAGATACCGCAACACAGTCCTGGAATTATGGATTACCCCGATATGGAGAGGGAAAGAATACCTCTCAAATTGCCAAAAAATAAAAAAGTTACTAACTACACTGTCAGAAGAAGAGCTGAGGTGGGTGGCCACCTATGCTCTCCTTGCCACAAGATTACAGAGCGAGGCTGCGGATTGAGGGACAAATATTTGGTTGATTGTGATCAAAGATAGCCTAACTTGGTGCTAGGATAATTGCTGTTTGAAGATGTCTGGGGAGTCTCTGATCCCTATTGTATTCCTAGTTTTTTATTATTATTCTATTTGACCATGGCGAAAGCTAGTGTCATAATAAATATTCATTCATTCACAGTCCTCCATGGGACAGCTTGCTATCACTGGACTTGGGAAGGCTCTTGGGGTGGTGGAAGGTTGAGGGAATTTGTCATTAGTTATTGCTTTAGTGTTATTGCGTTAATTGTGTTTTAATCTTAAAAGTAAAGCACCTGGAGTGTCTCCCCATGCTTCTTTATTAATCTTGTTTGTCTGAATAATGAGTCTGTAAGGTTCCTATCTCTAGAGTAGTGAACTACCTTTGTGGGAGTCCCTAATTTGTCCCTTCATTTGACTACGGTTGCCTCAGGGTGGAAGTACCAAAGTACCAAATGTGTCAGTTAATTAGGATCCTCCCTGTACTGGGAGGTCCCAAAAAAGAGAAGAAAAGTGACTCAAGCCCAGAGCCCCTAAAGCACCAGTGAGAGAGGAACAACCTCAAATGGGAGGGTGACACAGACCTGCTCTGAGCCCTGTGCCACATGGGAGATGAGGGGAGGTGGGTTACATTAATGTGACATCTTAAAACTGTTAACTGCTAATAGCATGAAATGTGCACGTGGTGGGTGTGAGATTTATCAGTATGTACAGATGTGTGTGCTTGCGTGTATTTTGTGTGTATGTCTTCCACTACATTGCCTTCCTTCAACAGGCAGATCTACATATACACTTTAGGGCTGAAACGAGAAGTGAGAATGTGCAAGATTCTTGCACCCCCCATAGAGATCTCGCGTGTTCTCAACAAGGGTTTTGAGAATCTTGTGACATTCTCTAAAACCTCAACAACAAAAAAATGTTCTGTACATACACAAAATGGCCACAGTAGCCATTCTGCCCATGCACTTCTCCCAACGGTCATTTTGTAGATCTGCAGAATGTTTTTTGAGGTGATTGAAAATCTCACAAGATTCTTGAAAACTGAAAAATGTTCTCTGCATGCGCAAATGGCCACTGCACCCATTCTGAATATGTGCAGCCCCTAGCAGCCATTTTTCACATGCACAGACTGATTTTGGAACCATTAGAGAATCTAGTCGAGAATACAGATTCTCACAAGCTTCTCAAGCTGGACAATTTTCAGTGAGAATCCCAAGGCTTGCCAAGATTCTCGAGAGGCTTGAGAAGTCATTTTGGCCCTAAAACAAGTAGAGTAATTTATTATTAATGTAACATATATCTAATGCGATGTATTGTATATTTCTAATAAAATTATTTTTTAGGGGTGTGCATTTTCTTTGTGTTTTTATTATAATAACAAAAACAAAAGAGGGATCTTTAGTTTTCATTACTGAATAATGAAAATGAAAGAACATAATAATGAAATAAAAGAATTTCCTTTTGTTATTATGAGTTAATAGGAAAAAACTGAAGAACACATTTTTAGTTGTATCTTTTTTTATTTTCATTCTATTTAGATTAAACTTAAAAGTTCTTAACCCCCAACAGAGGGCATTATGTGTGCCAAATATCAGAAAGTTTTGATAAAGGTATCCAAATGTATAAGCAGTTGAAATCTCTTATTTTACAAAAATCTGCATACACATTTCCTGGCTGTAACATCTCTGTCTCCCATCTGATTTAGATGAAACATGGCATGTTTATACCCCTCCCCAATTTTTCTATCTCTGATAATTTACAGAAGGATTAGATAAAGGTCCCTGATGTTATAAGCAATTTACTTGTAAATATATTTCTAGTTATAACATTCTTTTTTTCCATCCATTTTACATTAACTTTGTCGGGATTGTATCTTAGACCTTCAAGATCATCTCTACTAAACAGGATAAAGATTTGATAAAGGTTCCATATTTTATAAGCAATTGTGAATTTTCCCTCTTGAAGACTTTTGTTATTCAGGTAAATATCGCATACAATGACATTCAGAGACAGGTATGGCAGGGGGAGGGGGCTTTAGAAGGAAGGCGGAGCAACCCAACAGACTTACAGACAAATTCACTTGCCAATTACTGCATGCTTCCACCTTTACAGGACCAATCGGTGGTGACTTCAAAGAGGGCATAAAGGGTAGATTTAAGCTGCTGTTCTTTGGGCCTGCTCTTTGTCTGTGGTTAGTTCTAACTTTGGTCAGAGCATTTTCTTGTACTTTGCTGACAGAATTTGGTGTGTGTGTGTGCGCGCGCTCACTGCAAGAGTTCAGCTAGGTACATAAATGCAATCCACATGCACCTGAGGTGCTGTCCAACATCCTCCTGCCCCCTCCTGGGGCACTCTCTGCAAGTTGACAGATACCCCCATGCACCCGGGGTGCCCATCCAGACTGAAGCCTGTGCCAGACATCAGAGATGACAGTTATATCCTCTTGCCCATCAGCTTGACAGTATAGATCCCTGGGCCACAACCTGATAAAAGTTTTTAATTGATGCGTCTCACAACTTCTCTTTTATATGGATTCACTGTTCAATTACAGATAATCTCTCTACATTACAAACAAGAACTATTTATTTCTATCTCTTTTTTTCTATCTTTTAACCAGCTGATTATCCATGAGAGGTCCTTCCTCTTATCCCAAGACAAGTTAGTTCTCTTAAGAGTCTTTGATGAGGGACCTTGTCAAAGGTTTTCTGAAAATCAAAATTCACAATAACAATGGGTATTTTCAGACGTGACAAGATCACGCTCAACCACAGTGGATACCCACCGGGCGAGAAAGGTCTCATCACATATGAAGGGGAAACAGAAGTTCCCCCCCCAGATGTTCACCCCGTCAATCGTGGTTGGGAATCATATTCACCACGCGATCGGCGGAACCGGCGGGGCCGGCCCCGATCGCATGGTGAATGTGATTCCCCACTGCGATGAAGGGGCCCATCCCGTCTGGACGGCTACCACGGCCCAGAATCCGTGGTGGGATTCTGGGACCAAGTCAATTCGGGCGGGTGCTGCGGCCGTATTGGCCGCGGCACCTGCCCGTCTCCCAGGAGGGCGGGCGGTGAGGGAGCGTGGGGGGGCAGGACCGTGCGACCGCACATTGTGCCATGTGGCCCCTCCCCGATTCCCCGTCAGGATCAGCCATCACGTCTGTTGGACGTGCCGGTGTGATCTCGGCGGGGGATCCCC
Organism: Sphenodon punctatus; assembly: GCA_003113815.1. Classification (NCBI taxonomy): domain Eukaryota; kingdom Metazoa; phylum Chordata; class Lepidosauria; order Sphenodontia; family Sphenodontidae; genus Sphenodon; species Sphenodon punctatus. Next base: position 1,495,502 of record QEPC01012897.1, on the reverse strand, counting down.
ACGGTGATTCCGTGCCAGGGCGACTAGCACCCCGTCACGTCTGAAATCACCCATTATCACATGCTTGAAGTGGAACACTTCTGTGAAGCAAGTTTTAAATGGTTTCAAATTTACCTTTATTTTCTTCTTTAAAAGCCACCTGTAATGTTTTATGCCTGGCTTATATTATTCTGAAGGAGGACACTTTATGATTACTCAGTGATCTGATTTGTTTTTATTTCTTGAATAGCACTAAAACTGACATCAAAGAAGCTATACCTTTTAGGAACTTGCTCAAGACATAATGGTCAATGGAGTAATCAGCATAATGTATTAGCACATCAGGAAACAGTAGCCTTTGACGTATATATGAGCTTGTGATAAGTTTTTAATTTGGTGCCTCCCATGACAACTCTTTTATATGGATTCACTGTTGAATTACAGATACCGGTTGGAGCAAATGTTCTTTTTTGCACAACATACAAACTAATGAAGGCTCTGAAAGGTTATAAACACTGCAACATAACATAAACTTAGACCAGTCAAACAATTTTGAACATAAAAATGCTAGAATTATCAACTTAGAGTAAGAAAATATGTAGTAGTAAAAGGTGGCTAAAAGGACTTTGCAATTTTTTTCAGTTATCTTTGAAACTCTTATTTCATTTCCATGGCCTTCCCAAGTCTATTGGTTTCATCTTTCCTTTATTAGACCTGTTGACTACATTCAGAATCAGAGCCAAAACCCAAATGAGAACACTATATCATCTCAGCTGATCCCCTCAATATGACAGACTGGCAAATCCCACCCTACTCTTCACCTCAAATTCTAAATTAGATCAAGGTAAGGCAGACCTCAGAAAACTAGAATGCACCACACACAGAGAATAGGCCATACTTAATGTAAACCGATGTCAGAGATTCAAACATATACATTGATATCAGCCAAGTGTTTGGCGATGAATGATACGGGTTGCGAGGGCATAGGGGCTTATAAGAGAGTTTTGCTGGGGCTGATCCCATGCGCCACGGAGTGCCGCTTGGTGCATGCATCACACATATGAAAACCACGCATGCAAACCACACACACCCCTTGAATGGGATCTAGTGCGCCTCTGCAAATTGCACGGTTGAACATGTCCATGACTCCATGTGTGGGGCATAGTATCACCATCCCCACTGTCTTTATACATTCTTTGTGTTATACGTTATGATTATGCTGTTACCCATCCTGGGCATTTGGGGAAAGGCATGATAAATTTAAATAAATGAATGTGCAGATACTGTTGTTCCTATAGTTCTCTTGATCAAGAACCAAACCTAGCTGGACAGTGAGGGGGAAATATGTGAGGAAGAGATAGGATATGTATTCTTGTTAATAATTATTATTTAAGACTAAGGCTGCTTTCAGCCCCCCTTTCACCCCCAGCACATATTCTGGCTGTGGGAGGGAATGTGAAGCCAGGATATGCACAGGGATCGGACAGTCTGAAACCCGCCCCCCCCCCGGTGTGACTTTGCCGGCAGACACACGCAGAGCTGGATTTTCTGCTCTGCATCCCTGTGTGTGTCTTCTGGAAAAGCCATTGGGGGGGGGGCTTTCACACCAGTGGAAACCCGCGTATTTATTTTTTATTTTTATTTATTTTATAGATTTTTATCCCGCCCCCTCCTGCAACGCAGCTCGGGGCGGCTAACAACAATAAAAACACTTAAAATCAATTAAAATACAAATATAAAATACATCAATAAAACAGGGCAAAATACAATAATAAATAAATACATAGGTGGGGGATTAAAAATCACCCCCCCAACCCTCCCTCCCAAAGGCCTGGGCAAACAGCCAGGTCTTACAGTTCCGCCGAAATGTCAAAAGGCTTGGGGCCAGGCGAGCTTCCTCCGGAAGGGAGTTCCACAGCCGCGG
>QEPC01012897.1:1469974-1487365 GCA_003113815.1 Sphenodon punctatus | reverse complement strand
GGGAAGCGTGGTTCAAATTGACCCCATGCGGGTATTGACCGTGGCGAACATCTGGCGGCCGCCAAACAGACGTTCGAGCCACAGTGCCCACAGGTGGGTATTCACCGTGGTTCACTGTGATCTCGTAATGTCTGAAAATACCCTCTGTTCACCCATCCCTACTGCGATCAAGTGCCTGAGGAAAAGGAAGGTGTACCGCCAAAGCAAGTAGTTTAATGAAAGACTGGGCCAGTACAGAGATGGATTTGAGAGGTTATGTAGAGCAAGGCATCTGCATAGCTGCATGGAGAGCATTGCAGGAGAAGCTGACTAGGATAGAGGCAAGGCCAGGTACTCCAAGGAAACACCAACGAGAGGTTCCAGTGGCACAGAACAGTCCCCACACCACAACATGGAGGTATTGGGCCCCAAGGAAGCGGGTTGGGCGGGCCCCAAAGATTTGTTAATTTGCTTACAAATTATCAACCAGTCTGTAGCCTCCCATTTTTAGGGAAGGTGATTGAGAAGGCTGTGTTTGTCCAGCTGCAGCAGCATTTGTACTACAATGACATTTTAAGAACATTCCCTTCTGGATTCCAGACTTCCTATGAGGTAGAGACTGCACTTGTCAGGGTGATGAATGATTTGCTGGTGAACTGGGCAACCTTGGGACAGTCACACTATTCTCTCAGTCTAACCTACCTCACAGGGTTGTTGTGAGGATTAAAAAGTTGTGTTACTTATATGTAAAGCACTCTGAGTGCCATGGCAGGGGGGCACTATTTTTTCATTATTATTATTATTATTATTATTATTATTATTATTATTATTATTATGGATCTTTCTCATTTTGGTCATGCTGGACCTTACAGCAGCCTTCAATGACAATGGGATGCTGCTTTGGTGACTAAGAGATGTCGATGGTGTGATAGGAGCTGCCATTTTGTGGTTTGAGTTATACCTTCAAGAGCAGAGTCAAGTGCTGGTGATGGTTCGTTAGGCATTGTTCCCAAGACACTTGAAATGTGCCCCTCCCCCCCCACCCAAGGCTCCTATTGACTAGGTTGTTCAGCATATACATGCAACCCTTCAGGGATGTTATGATTAAGCTCAGGTTTGAGTACCATTAGTATGCTGATGATACATAAATACATCTCTCTTGCCCTATGGCCACTGTCAGCTCAGCATCTGCCTTGGAGGAACACCAGAACGATATAGGCAGCTGGATGCATCAGATCTATTTTGTGCTCAATGTGGGAAAGACTGAAGTGATGATGGTGGGGGCAGGATGGTGATACGAGGGATGCCCTCTCCTCCCTCATGGCCTTTCATGTGCTGGTGTTCAGGTGGAGGTAGTGGGCCTTTTAAAGAACCTCAGCAGCATTTTTAATAAGAATAAGAATTTATTGGATTTTATGTCTTTAAATCTATTAATATTAGGCTGTTTCCATTCCACAGCCAGTCAAAAATCAAAGCAGAATGAATCAGCAGTTAAATCTGCCACAATTATTGCTTGTGACCTCATATGTGGGGTACTTGCTAGTTTTGCTCTTTCCCTGTACTAACAATCACCTTTTGCTGGTGATTTGCTGTACTAACAATCAAATCACCTTGGAGGAACAATCAAATCACCTTGGAGGAACAATCAAATTGCTGTACTAACAATTTGCTGTACTAACAATGCTGTACTAACAATTGCTTTTGCTGGTGATTTTGCTGTGATGTGCATCTGCATTTGCTCCTGCACAGATTTGTGTGTGCTTCGTCTTGCATTTCTATGCTTTTCCTTTGCTTCCTCATGGATCGTCTCTGTGGCAGTCAGAATTATTCCCTACATTCAGATGTGAGCATGTTCACTATCTTTGCTCCTGGCTGTGGCATTTGCAAAAGTTAGCATGAGTTTTCTTAGTATTCACATTCCAAAACCTGCATCTATTGTCCCAATTGCTAATATATCAAAAATTAGGTCAACTTACGAGATTTGTTAATTACAAAGTTTTGTCATTTTGTGAAACTTGCTATTATACCTATCTATTGTTCCCCAAGATTTTTGATTAATATACTAAAAAGATGTCTTTTTAGTCATGGCTTTTTTTTTGCAGGTTGAAAATGCTTTTGGATTGCTGACATAGTCAAATGCCTGTGGTAGCTTTTGCCTGTTATAGTTAATAAAGTGGCTGACCTTTTTACTTTTATTTTACTTTATTTTCCTTTTAATCCAGTCTCATAGCAATTCCATAATGTCTCACTAGGATCGAAAGAATGTCTACATCTCCTTTCATGTCCATCTGTTTGGGTGCAGACTTTTCGCTGTTGCAAAAAAATAATAATGCAATCAATAAATCCCATTTTGAGTTCCATTAGCAAAAACAGGAAATGCAAGACATGGAAAGTAACAGCACTGATCAACTAGGCATTATTTAGGCCACAGCTTGTGTACTATAGCCAGTTTGGGTTATAATAATAATAATAATAATAATAATAATAATAATATTATTATTATTATTATTATTATTATTATTATTATTGGGTTATACTATTACAATTATAATATTATAATTATTATTATTGGGTTATCATCATCATCATCATCATCATCATCATCATCATCCATTCTCATGGGAATGTGATTGCGTCCTAGTTTCAGCCCTAGTTTTTACCCAGAGAGAAAGAGAGAGACCCAGGTGCCCGCTTACTGCTCCTGCCCAACAGAATGAGAGAGAGACTTAGAATTTGACTTTAATTAAATCTACTCATCTTTGTTTTCTGATTTTCCAAAACCAAGGAAACCTGTCTTTAAACAAAAAGTTTTAAGAATTTAGACTTCTACATTATAAATCAATCCAGCAGTTTTTATTCCTTCCTATATCATTGTGCTCAGTTTTTTGCAAGGATTAAAATTACCTGAGAGAGAGAGAGAGAGAGAGAGAGAGAGACTGGCCAGAGAGACTAACCAACATTTTCCCCACACTACTACTTGCTTTCATGAGAGAAGTGCCCTTCTTTGAACTTCAGGGATTTCTATCTTACTCTGTCATCCTCTCAAATGCAAGTTTCATCTGTCTGCAGGCAGGCACCACTGTCCAGTGTTCACTGTCCACCAATGCTTTTTTAGACCACGACTGTCCTGCAACTCCTTGGGATAGGATTGCCAAAAGGTTGGTGGTCCCATCCCATTACCTGCCACAAAGAAGCCCCTGGTGACAGCTATTCCATGGTGCTGATGAGTGACTCTCCAGAACCTGCTGCTCTTCTGCCTTCCCGCTGCCTGTCACATTCTCTCTCTCTTATACCCACCAGTCACTTCTCTAATGGATGGGGTAAGAGTTAGAGTCACCAATGAGAATGCTGCACCCTGCTGCTACTGCCGCCGCCACCCACCTCAATGAGAGAGAGAGAGACACCAGGCACTGTGCCCACAGAGGGAGCCACCTAATAAATGGGACACTTAACAATTCACAGCCACAGTCTGGGGATGGGAAAGCGTTAGAGAGCCAACTTAAAACCCTATTTTGGCAAATGGAAGTCATGTAAGTGAATGCCCATCGAAATGCTTCTGAATGGAAATTTGTAAAAAAACAAAACCAAACATAAACAATATAAAAATCAAACAGAAAATGAAATTCAAACCTAATCAAAATAGTGCTATACACATGATAAATAGTATTGGTATGCTTTCTAGACTTGAGTCTGGGGGCAGGGTCAGCCCAATTGTGAGATTCTAAGCTCTCTATCAGAGTGACCCATAAGCAGTAGTGTCAGTGAAGATAGCTAGATCCACTTACTCTCTTAGGCATGCTACTACTGGCTTATGCTAGATGCTCATTTGGAGATAGGAAGGCATTTTTTGTTGTTGTGTTGTTTGCTTAGTTTTTTTCACCTTCTGCACAGTGTCTGTCCCTCCAATTTGCACAAGTTTCTCAGTTCAACCTTGGGTGTGTTAACCTCTGGGTCACTTACCAACAGTTTAGACTAGCATTATCAGATGTTCCATTGGGGAGCATCAGATGCAGTGCTTTGGAGAAAAAAAGGAGAAAAGAAGGCTTTAAAGTAGGAGTGGGGAACCTCTGGTCTATGGGCCACTTCTGGCCTGCGTCTCTGTTCGCTTTAGCCATCAGTAGCTTCCCCTACTATCTTGCCATCAATGTAGCCCACCTTCCTTCTTTGCCTGATGTACAGCGTAGCACAGGCATCCTCTTGGGTCAGCCTCTGTGAAGGAGAGAAAGAGAAAGCTCCCACAGGATGATGGGAATGGGGAATTCTTGGGGCAGTGGCTCCACCTCCCACCATTTCACCCCCAAGCCCTTTTGGCCCACTGACCTTTTTAAAAAAAACTGCATATGATTTAGATGGGGAGATGGCTCCACACCCTTCCATTAGAGAATCCAGAGGTATCTGCTTTTGCAAAGTGTTTCTTTGGTGGGACATCAAACTGTAACTACAATGCATGCTAATCATAAACTTTTTTTAATTGAAATATTAATTTAGATTTTGTTATCTCCATATTTTTCATGGTTTCATGTTGCCGAGGTTCCTTTATTTTATTTATTTTTAAAAATGTCAGTAGTACATATACAATTGTTTGTATAGTGTTCCTCATGTTACGGTATCCTTGTGACAAGCAAGGAAGTGTTCTTGTACATCATAGTGGCTTTTTGGTGAAATGTTTTTACCAAGTTTTTTCAGACTTGCAATACATAGTAAGACACAAGAAGATAATTTAGGTAACACTGGGATAATTGTAATCATATATTGTAGAGTAAAGAGTGAGGGGAAATCTTAAGTATATGCCACCAGAAGAAAACTTTAATTAGGGAACATTGAGGTTAACTGGTAATTACAGCTGAAGTGTTCACGCCTCTGTAGTTAAAGGATGAGTCAGTGTTTCCAATATAAGCCATTATTCTTAGGGGGTTTACATTCACTCATTCACAAAAATACATGGTCGCATCTCTAGGAACAATACTTTTTGATAATCTGTTGGCAGTTTTCAGCTGTAAAGGGTTACGTCAAATAACCTAAAAGCAAACCTTTTTAAACTGGAAACAAAATATTTCCCTATAAACCAAAGAAGATAAGAACTGCAATATCAGGTCAAAACAGTGGTCTCCAATATAGGTCAACTTCAGCTGCTTCAGACAAGGGCACACAGATCATAATTAGGGCTGAAATTAGCAGCTAAGTTGCTGATTGTGAGAAACTTTTCTATTTTGCATAAAATGGGGATCAATTTCCCAACAACTTCCTGATACCAATGTGATTTCTCAGTTGTGCAATACCGTGAGATACCATCCCAATTTACCAACTTTCTGCTTACCACATACCATTCATTTACTGTTTATCGCATTGTTGAGTGTACCATTTTACTTTGGATTTTGTTGTTGCCACATTTCTGAGCCAATCACTGTGTCAATAGACCATCCCTTAACCTCCCCCCAGTGTCCCTTAACCTCCACTCCAGTGCCTCCAGTCTGAATTGTTCTGGTATGTTGTTACCTTTACTTTGACCAATCTACATAAGAATTGGAGACTAGTAAAGGAATCTGCATGCCAGCCATTGAGTGACAAAGAAATACAAGGAAAAATGGAGTGCAAGAAATGTGGTATTGCATCAGTATTACCTTTCGAGATTTGAAATTGATCGAAAAGCGGTAAATGGCAAAGTGCTTAAATGGGATCCTGGTGTGTGTAAGGTTGGTAAATTGAAAAATGAAATGAGTGTCAAGACATTCACCGAGTATCAAGAGGTTCTCAATTTGACCAAGATGTCATTGGAAACTGGAATATCAATGAGACAGATTTCCCATTTTGGTGAAATTTTGTTTCAGCCCTATTCATAATTAATAGTTGTTTTTTTTAATGGTATGACCCACTTTGGCAATTCACTTCCAGCCCTCACAGTCAGCATCTCATCCTCCAATTAACAGCCATCATTGAAGAAGTTATCCAGTCCTTTTTGAATCCAGCTATGCTACTGATCTTTGCAAGTTTCAGTGGAAAGTCAGTAAATCAAAAAATGGAATATCAATCAAGACATAACCAAGGTTCTCAATTTGATCAAGATGGTATCAGAAACTGGGATTTCGACAAGTTTTCCCATTTTAATAAAATATCGTTTCAGCCCTAGTCATAATGAATATATTCATTATGACTAGGGCTGAAACGAGATTAAGAATAATGGCTTTTTTTTGAAACACTGACTCATCTTTTAACTACAGAGGTGTGAACTGTTCACTTGTAATTACCGGTTGTGTTAAGCTCATTTGTATATATATTTCCTAAAACAAAAATTTTGCAGTTTAAAAAACGGTTAAAGGCAGAACCATTTCCAAAACAAAAAGCTTTCCTTTTCAAAACCATTTCACAAAATACATTTCCCCCTAACTTAAACTCCCCAAAACATGAAAATGAATTAAAATTACAATTAAAAAAACATTTAGCATACATTACAACAAAACTTAAATGCCAAAAACCATGGAAATTATTTACAGGTTTTCTATCTATATTCCATAATTTACCATCAACATTAACGTAATATATATACTTAATTCCTTACCATACATACTTACTCTTATTATTTATCACTAAGTAAACTATCACATTATTTCTTTATTGATAATTTTTATTATCATAATTAGATGACAAATAATTTTTTTCAAGCTGCCTTAAGTGTATCGTTTACATGTATAGAAATTGTATGCACATTATACAATCAACTGTTGATAATGTCAGTGTAGACAACTTGATACAATCAGTTGTACACAATGCAATTCTGTGCAAAAGGACAGAGTAAGGCAATTTGGTGAAAAATTGTCATCAAATCATGATAATAAAGGGTGGAGATGAACCTACATAATATTTTTTAATGGGTGACTTTCCCTGTTGCCCCTTCCCCATCAGCCGTTGATGCCACTTAGAAGGAAGGGGACGAGATGCAACCAGGAAGGGCTATTCTGCACTGCAAGTTTAAGCCCCAGGATGGGGAAGCTGTCAGGGGGCTGGGAGAGGCAGGATGGAAATGAAGTTGGGGCAGGTTCTTAGAAACAGCAGCAGGGGGGCTGTACTGTGGGCATCACACGTCTGCACTGGGGATGATGAGGCACGATGTCCCCCTCCATGGCCAAACATTGAACCAAAAGTACTCCACTGATGGCAGCTCTGCCAAGGGGAAATTGGGGGCAGAGTGAGGGGGACACAGGGCAGGGACAGAGACCTCCTACCCTTCCCACAATCCCTTGTATTAGACACCCCCCTCTCAGACTACTGTTGAGCTGCATCTTTGGGTCTGCAGCCTTGGAGCATGTGATCTAGAGCAAGTGCTGGTGTAGCGTGATAATGATTGGTGCAGCCAAAAACAAGTTATTAAACATTTTAAAAATCAGTTCTGCTGGCTGGCGCATTCGCAGTCGAGCAGCCGCTGATTGGAGAAAAAAAACAGCATACAGAAAGTTACATGACTCTGCTTTTGAAAATCAGTTTCATGTCGATTACCCACGTGCCCCAGAAAGCCAGCAAAATTAAGCTCTAGTCAGTTTCATGTCAATTACCCCCTTGCCTCACTCCATACTTTTCATTCAGTATGAAAAGTTGCATGGCTTTTATTCATTCACTCCATGAGGAGGATTTTGAGTGATCCATATCTCCTCCCCCCGATGAGCTGAGCCCCAGACTTCACAGCCTTGGAGCATGAGATCTAGAACAAGCGCTGGCGTAGTGTGATAATGATTGGTGCAGCCAAAAAGGAGTTATTACACATTAAATAATCTGTTCCACTGGCTGGAGAATGTGCAGCTGAGCAGCTGCTGACTGCCAAAAAACATCATAAGGAAAGTTATGTGACTCTCTTTTTAAAATCACATGATTTTATCAGAAGGCTGCTCTATCACAAAGACTTTAAGTCAGTTTCATTTCAATTACCCATTTGCCTCAGAAAGCCTGCAAGTGGCATCTCTAGTCAGTTTTGTGTCAGTTACCGTGTGACTTCACTTGTTCTTTTGACTCCAAAAAGTCTGCAACTTTTCATACAGAGTGAAAGGTCTGCAGCTTTTCACTTCATGTGAGAAATTGCAGACTTTTGACTCCGTATGAAAAGTCTGCATGTTTTCATATGGAGTGAAAAGTCTACAACTTTTCACTACATACTTACATACTTTTTACTCCCTATGAAAAATTGCAGACTTTTGACTCTATATGAAAAGTCACCTAATGTCCTTATGCTGTTTTTTCTAACAACACAAATTTTGGTCAGTGGCTGCTCGACTGTGCATGTGCCAACAAGCAGAACTCATTTTTTTAATGTTTAATAACTCGCTTTTAGCTGCACCAATCATTATCACACTACACCAGCACTTGATCTAGATCTCAAGCTCTAAGGCTGTGAAATCTGGGGGCTCAACTCGTCAGGGGGGAGGAGATCTCAATGGGTGAAAGCAGACATGACTCTAACCACCCTTTAACCACCCTTGGTGGTTATTTATGCATGTTGCAGGACTGTATTGGTGCCCTATGCAGCCCTGCAACATGCATAAATAACCACCAAGGGTGGTTAAAGGGTGGTTAGCGTCATGTCTGTTTTCACCCAATGTTTCAAAATCATCAGGATGTGGTGCATTTTGACCACAACCAATTAAATTTTAAACAGATATAACATTTGATTTTCTGACTGTATTTCTTCAAACTTTGCACATATGACAATCCCCACAAATATAAGCCATGGATACATTTTCAGAATGGTTGCTCAAGTGGTTTCCTCAGTATTGGGGCTTCAGCAGTTCCCTGTTTATAATGGAGAGCAGTTCTGCCTTTAACTTTCTTGCAGCGAAGTGATCCACTTTGGCAAATCCCTCCCAGTCCTCTACAGTCAGAGTCTGCCTGTTTTGTTAATGCAAGTTAAACTAAAGAAAACTAATTATGGAAAGCTATATTAAGACTGGCTCATGAATCAGTGAAGATTAGTGATCACTCAGAACAAGGGTATCCAAAATAGCTGTACGTCATTCAACAGCAGAATGTCGCAGTACGTTACACCAGCATTTTACAAGACATACAAAACCAACAATATTACTTCTCTGCTTAGCTACTGATGACATTCTACGTGGCTACAAATGTCTGCATATGTTGTTGTTAAGATGGCAATAGAGCTGCTACATAAATGAAATTTCTGTCCTATGGGAAATTCTGAGATTGACTATTTTTTTCAAACAATGGGGTTGTCTTCTGTCACTTGTATGGGCCCTCAGTCAGTCATAAATCATTTTTGTGTTGGACAGCCCAGTTCATGGTGAACAAGCACAAGCAACGCTTTTGGGGCAGTCCATTCTACAGATGTGGCCAAGTGAAGATTGCGGTTCACATAGCATCATAGAGTTGGATGAGACCTCAAAGGTCACCTAGTCCATTGTTGAGGCCTACCACCCTGTCAGGTTCAGGGTCTGAAAACATAAAGGTCCACAATGACGATGCCTGGCCTTGCTTGGCCAGTTACATATTTTTGTAAATTAGAGCTGTCCAACATCCGGGTCAGTACCTCCAGTTCCGATGCTTGTTCAGAATGCGGCAGCGCAGCTGTTTCCTGCTGGTTTGGGCAGCCTTGATGACATTACACCCACCCTGAGTTCTCTGCTTTGGCTGCCTATAGAGTGGAGGACTGAATTTAAGATTGAGCTGCTGGTCTTCAGGACCCTGAATGGTATAGACCCTGGCTATATTCAAGTTCTACTCCTGGAACCTCACCCTGATTGTTACCTGGAACTCACCCACTGTTTGAGGATCCTTCCATCATGTCTTAAGTCAGCAGGCAATCAAGCCTTTGCAGTGGTGGGACCTTCAGTGTAGTACTCACAGATATTCATCTCACTTCCACCCTCTTCATCTTTAGAAAGCACCTGAAGACCTATTTATTCTCTAAATAGGTGAGTCACCACCAATCACCACTCTCTGTGTTCTCCCAGCTAGAAATGAGCAGAAAACCAGTCAAGAGCAGTTCTGAGCACCCTCACCAGGTCCCACAGACATGTCAAAAACACCACATGATCAACTGCATCAAAGACCTAACAAAATCAACAGGGAACAGTTTCCCCTATCAGTTTCCAAATGGAGATCATTAACCAAGGGTAAAAGCTCACAGTTTTGATGCCATGCCACGCCCAGGCCAAAAACCCGACTCACACAGGTACAGGAAACCAGTAGCATTTAGATGTGCTTGGAGCGATGAGCAACCACCCATTCAATAACCTTCCCTAAAAAGGGAAGGTTAGAGACTAGAGGTGTGCAGAAAGCACCCCATTAATTTTTGTTTCCCCTTTCGTTTTTGTTTCCAAAAATTCATTCATTTTCATTTTATATTAATTTCCCATTAAAATCAATGGGAATCACTGGCAGGGATTCCATGTGTTTAAATAGCACTTTTACTGTCCTACGACACTTTCACTTCACCCAAACTTGCACAGACTGCCCCAGGGGTCATAAATATCAGAGACAGACTAGCATGCACCAGGTGAGCAGAGGAAAGAAGAGAGACTGGCACACAGTGGGCACCAGGCACTGAAGCTTCAGGCACTAGCATAGGAGAAAACTGGTGCCCGAAGTCTGACAAGACTTCAAGCTGTACAGAATACCCCCACCCCATCCCAGAGGCAGAATATCAGACAGAGACTGGCACACAGAAGGCAGGCACTGAGAAGTAGCAGCCGCAGGACCTGGCAAAGGAGACTTGCTGTCCCAAATATGTTGGGCTTCAACTTATATCTTCTGCCCCCTAGGGCATTATTTGTAAGAGATAGAAACACACACACACAATCATCTCACATACTGGCAGCAACAGCAGAGCAACAGACACTGGCTTCAGCATAGGCAGGCACCCCAAAATGTGTCAAAGGGCATCAACTTGCAGAATATCCATGGGGATACAAGATTGGTGACAGAGATACTCAGTCATGCAGTAGCAAGAAGGGGGCAGAGAGAAACAGGCAGACACTGGCTTTGGCATTCACACCCAAAGTGTGTCTGGGTGTCAGTTTACAGAGATCACCCCAGCAGGGCAGCCTTGGCACCCCCAAAGTGTGTTAGAATGTCAACCTGCAGAGAGTGCCCCGGGGGGGCAGGAGATAGATGAGACACACTTTTAGGAAGCAGCAGCAAGAGGTGGGGCAGAGAGGAGCAGCAGCCATGCACTGGCTTTGGCATTGGCACCCAAAGCGTGGCAGGGTATCAACTTGCAGAGATTGCCCGAGCAGAGCAGCAACTCTGAGAGAGTTAGCAGCCTGAGTAATAAAGCTCCAAAGCCAAAGCAGTGCATGTGTATCTTTCTGCAAAGCACCCAGAGGAATTGTGGAAGAGTGGCCTTGCAGGGGAGGGCTGCCCAAAGTTTTTACTGATTCCAGTGCCCTCCCCTCAGCCCTCTCATTCATTGGAAGCATGTGCAAGGAGAGATATAGCCGAGGGTATTTTCTGTATGTGCCATTGTTGCCACAGTGATGTGAGATCACAGAGATGTGTTTGTCAATGCACCACCCACCCTCAATGAAACACAGAGACGATATCTGGTTTTAAAACAGGCCACAATCTTTATTAACATATCAAAGGGTATTTTCAGACGTTATGAGATCACAGTGAACCACGGTGAATACCCACCTGTGGTCAATGTGTCTCGAACATCTGTTTGGCGGCCACCAGATGTTCGCCACGGTCAATACCCGCATGGGGTCAATTTGAACCACGCTTCCTGGGCTAGCGGGGGGAATGTCCCGGGAAGTGTGGTCAAAGAGATACCCAGCAGGGACCAAAAAAAAGCAACGTCTGACCGGGTGCCACGGCCTGGGATCCCCGGGCCATGACGAATCTGGCCTGACGCAGTGGCCGCATTGGCCCCGCCGCCCGCCCGTCTCCCCAGAGGGCGGGCGGCGGGAGCATGGAGGGGGCAGGGCCGTGCGGCCGCACGTTGCACCGTGCGGCCCTGCCCCCTCCCAGATTCCCCGCCGGGATCCCCCCGGCACGTCTGTTACGGCGTGATGGGGTGACCCTGGTGGGAAATGAATGGGGTGATTTCGGTACGGGGCCAATGGGTCCGGTGGGTATTGAACTAAGCAATCTGGGTCCAATATGCTAGCTAATTCTCAATTCTATTAACTCAGGCTCAGTCCTGGATGTGCCTTCCAGTGACCGTGCCAATAAACTTTAAACTTCACCCCTTTGACAGGTCACTAGCCGTGGCCGAAGGGGGCTAGCCCACTCTAGGTGAGAGTAAGGAGCTACCGTGTCCACGAGGTTGAGGACTGTACCTGTCCTTGCCCACCTGGCTAAGACACCCCTCCCAGGGACGTGACCCCAGTGCATGCTGTGCCCTGCATTGCCTGGGTATCACCTCCCCATCTCTTAAGGAGATGACTCAAAATTTCCTATAACCTTACCTATTTATCCTACTATCGCATACTGGACCCCTGCCACAAAGGGGTAGTCATTACCGAACTACCCCGACACCCACTGCCTAAATCCCAACACGGACTCCAAATGTTTCATCAATCCAAACAAATACTCATCATTTCCACTCAAGGATAAATGCACTCCATCATCCCGGTACAAATCCGGCCTTGTGTGGACTATGCCCCGATGGACTATGCTTTGTGTGGACTATGCCCTGATGGACTATGCTTTGTGTGGACTATGCCCTGGTACCTCCTAATCCTCCTAACCATTTCTCTATTTCCCTATTTATACTCTTTCTACACTTATCAACCTTACCAGGGTTACTTGCCCCAACCCATTTTAACCTAGGAAATAAACGGGTCCATACTAGGTGAACCTGTGGAAACCATTGTCTAACCATTAACAGATCATTCTTAATGCCTATTATCAAATTCACCCCTTTCCGGACAGGTATGTCATTTTCACTTAGATGAATAACTATTATCTGTGGTGCTGGCTTATCTCTCATTCTCTGGAGTGTGGGCAGCAACTGGTGCCACCTCATCCCACTCTTTCCAATCCACGTGATCCGGGCCCCTCTTGACAAACCTAACTGGACACCCCAGGAAGTCCTCGCAGCTGCACAGCTCTCCCAACGAACAAGGCTGTGGCCAACAATCCACACAATTCTTCTGTTAGCCGAGGAGGTAATGTGCCCTGATAAAATAAAGCATATTTAATATGGTGAAGGCCTTACATACTTCTTATAGGTGTTTGATCGCCATCTTCCAACTGCCTTTATTGCCTCCTCCGCTAACCCAGCAGCCGCCGCTGTTGTGGCAGCTCCAATCCTGAACGAGTGGGATCTAAATTCCTGAGGGGGGAGCCGTGCTCGCCCCAAAGCCATATGCAGCACTGCTGAAAATTGATGACAAGTCAAAGGGGCACCACCCTTATGCAGAAACAGCTGCCCAGGAAGGCAGGGACGTATGCACATATATTTTTTCATCTGGACCCCTGGGAAAATGGAATCAACCTCACTTTTATACAATTTCACCAGTTGCCCCCACATTCTCTGATCCATCTTTGAATAATGAAGCCGCAGCTGCAGTGAAACGCTGGACCATTCAAGGTCATCCACCCCCACTGCCTGATCGATGTTGTCTCTACCAGATAGGGCGACAATCTTGCTGATCCTAAAGGCTCCAAAAAATGTAACTACATACGCAGTAGCGAACAATTGTGCTTGAAAAGCGTCCCTGCAAACTAAAGGCAGAACCCCGATCAACTGTTGCAATATGGTGGTGGTGATGGGGGCCCTGACTGCCCCAGGGGGCGATGGCACCCTAGCCCAACTTTCCAACATGTGTTTTAAATAAAATCCTTTATCTGGGGAGGGGTAACCCATCATTTTTCTCACAAAATGCTATTTTTCCTGCTATAGTGCCAGGTGCCAATCCTTTTTGGCTCAGAGCCATTGCAAATTGCAGCATTTCAGCTTCCATCATGGGATAACCTTGTCCCCACCGCCTATCTGCCCAAAATAGCTGGAATTCATGTAAAGCCCTACTGTATGCAGCCTCTGTTCTTGAGGCAAGGGTTCCTTGTACGATGGTCTGTAATTCTAAAAACCAAGTCCACACCCCGGGCGGCAGGGGGTCTGGGTTGTTCCTGGCCTCCAGTGTCAATTCTTGAAAATGGTCCATCTGGAACTGAGAAAGGTCATCAGCGATGCCGTTGTCAATACCTGGGACATATCAGGTCGTAAAAAGGATGTTGTCTTTCAAACATGCTGCTACCATTGTCCTGACCAATGTCCTGAAGGCCTTCACCTGTGGAGATCGTGAGGATAAGGAGTTTACCACATGCACTACTGCCAGATTGTCGCACCAGAACTGTACCACTTGGTTAGAACATTGCCTCACCCATATTAAGATTGCTATTACTATTGGAAACAGTTCCAAGAAAGTAAGATCCCTGGTAACTCCAGTCTCATGCCACATGTCAGGCCACCACGCCACACACCACCGTTTTCTAAAATAAATCCTGAAACCTATGCCCCCGGCCGAGTCATACTGTACCTGAAAGTTGGCCTGAAGCAATAACTGCTCTCACCAGAAACTCACCCCATTGAACCCCTCCAAAAATTCCAACCATATTCTTAAGTCTTGACACATTTCCTCGGTCAAGCATATATGATAATGAGAAGATAAATCCCCCTTTAACTTACCATACAAACGAGACAAGAAAGCTCTTCCTGGGGCCACCACCTGACAAGCAAAATTAAGACTCCCCACTAATGACTGAAGGGCCCTGACCGTTATCTTACGAGCCCCCATGTTTTCCCTAATCTTCTGCCTGTGGGTCACCAACTTCTCCTCTGGTAGTCTCGAGACCATGCGTTCAGTATCGAGCTCAATTCCAAGCGGTACATTAACCTGGTTGCAAACCCTTCGGTCTTCTCCAGGGGGAGCAGGATACCTAATTCCCCAGCTAAATCATTGAATAATTGGAGGGCTACGGCACAGTCACCTGTTTTTGGTCACTCAAGCACCAAAAAATCGTCTAGGTATTTTGTTACGTTGCCCGCCCGCATTCTTTGCCAAAATACCCATTCCACAATTGAACTAAAGCACTCAAATGCTGAACATGAAATCGAGCACCCCATTGGCATGGCCTGATCATAACAATATTGACCATCAAAGCAGAAACCCAAAAAGTGGAAGCTACTAGGGTGCATCGGTAACAAGCAAAATGCCAACTTGACATCACACTTTGCCAACAGTGCACCCCGCCTGAAAGCTCTAGCTTCCTCTATGGCTACATCGAATGAGGAGTACTTAATGGATGTTAATTCCTTGGGGATGGCATCATTCACTGAGTTTCCTTTCGGATGGGACAAATGGTGGATCATTCTAATCTCCTCTATAGCTTTCTTTGGCACCACTCCCAATGGCGAAATTATCATATTAGCCATTGGGGGCCGGCCAAATGGGCCTGCTACCCTGCCTGCCTCTACCTCTTTAGCTATTTTGTTCCTCACAACTTCCTCCAGCCCCACTATTGATTTTAAATTATGTGGGATTCCTTGGATCTGGACAGGGCCATCAGGGATCCTAAAACCAATGTTAAAGCCTTGCACCACATAGCGTACCTCCACCCAATCAGGGTGTCTTACCAATACCTGCTCCAACTGTTCAACTTTGACTGCCGTCGGCCCCCTTTGCTGATCCTGTCTCACTCGGGGGAGGGGAGGTCTACTTGCCTCTACCGTTTCCTCCACTTTGACCATACTCCCTTTTCCTGCTCTTTGTCATGCTCAAAAACAGTTACATGTGGGATGATTCCCCGAGTAACCAGAACATGCATGCCAAAATCAGCATGACGATCTATTGCATCTACCAGCTTTGTTATACTCCCAAAAAGGGCCCAGCCTCCCCTGCTATCTCCTCGGTATGGCTCGTTAGCCAGAGCCACCCCACCCTGTACCAATGTATGCCAGCTGTCTGAACGGGGCGTGCTAGTCGCATCAATCATGCTCTCTAACCATAAGTCTGGAGCATGCATGTCCCAACGCAAACCTGGGGTGGTGGCTGCTCTGTGACAAAATGCCTCGTCGTATCTCAACCTTGCCCCGGGGGGTCCAGTTCCATAGACCCTTCTGACTATATCGGCGTATTTGTGTAATTCCAGCCCTCTTCCTGGGTAGGCTCGCATCATGACCCCCATGAGTACTGCATACGTTGATGTCCAGTTGGCCCAATTCCTATCTGCTTTGGGGTGTTAACTCAATTTTAGAGGAGATCATTTGTTTAGCCCATATGGATCTCCTCTAAAATTGAGTTAATTTGGGATACAATGTGGTCATTTGGAATGCTTGTATAAATGATTCATTGATACTTTCAGCACAACCTATTTTGTTTAGCCCATATGGATCTCCTCCAAAATTGAGTTAATGTGGGATACAACATTGTCATTTGGAATGTTTGTATAACTGATGTATTGACACTCTGCAGCTAATGTAAATCTACTATGTATCACTTTACTCCTTATGGACTTTTGGGACAAATACATGGCCTTGTTTCATGGCATATGTAGGTACCCAGGAATGTCCTAGGAGTACATTTTCACTGCCTCAGTAGTAAAGGCTGTTAATTTTAAGCCTCCGCTTGTTTCTGGAGTTTTTTCCAATCTTGGTGTTTACAAGAAATGATGGCCCCAGACCCATGATGGTGGGTCCTGAAGCTAGAGTGGCAGCTTCTAGATATTGGCCACAGCCCTCGCTGCCTGTAACTTCGCCCCAGAACCCTGATGGTGGGTCCTGGAGCTGGAGTGGCTGTTTCTTGATGAGGTGGAATGACATCGTCTCCGTGCGAGGAATGATGGCCCCAGACCTATGAAGGTGGGTCCTGGGGCTAGAGTGGCATCTTCTCAATACATATTGGTCACAGCCCTCCCTGCTTGTAACTTGGCCCCAGAACCCTGACGGTGGGTCCTGGGGCTGGATTGGCTGTTTCTTGATGCAGTGGAATGACGTTGCCTCTGTGCGAGGAATGAAACTGCTATTAACTATTCTAAAACCTATTGAACTAAATGGAATATCCTAATAATTAACTACAACGGCCTTGTCCTATAAACACACTGTATCTCTATCTATCTCTATAACAAAGCTAATTACTATGTGTAAGGGGGGGGTCCTAAAGGGGCAGGGGGCGGAGACAGGGACAAATGGGGAATACTGGGGTAGGAACTCCGCTGTAGGGCCGTCCCTCTGTGGGTACACTAGGGTACCAGTAGTCCCCTCAGGTTGTCGGGTGGGCTTTCCTCCGATCAGAAGGCAACCCGTATCATCACAGGGGAGGAGAGAATTTGCCAGCGGAGGGTTAGCTAGAGAAGGGGAAATCCAGGTACGCTCCACACGTTCTACCCTGGGCACCAGAGTGCTACGGGGGGAGGGCTCCAAGTGAGAGGGGCAACGAGGGGGGGGACTGGGGTGGAGGAGGAGGAGGG
>QEPC01012897.1:1455780-1469406 GCA_003113815.1 Sphenodon punctatus | reverse complement strand
GGCGTGGTCGGGGCCTGGTGAGTACTCGGGGCTGGTTTTCTCAGAGCCTGCCTCTGGCCCACCCCTGTCTGGCGTTCCTCTATCCGTGGCTTCCCCTGAATCCCCTGTCGCTGTCCCCTGGTCATGGTGTATCGCTGTGACAGTACCCCCCATCCAGCCCCCCCCCTACCCCCTACCAGAGTGCGTAGGCCTGGGCGGGAGGGGTGGCGTCGATGAAAAGCTCGGATGAGATCAGGGGCATGAAGATTCCCAGCGGGTTCCCACGAGCGTTCAGCAGTTTTATAATGCTTTTAATTAACGAGGTATTGCAGATGAGAACCCCGGTAACGGGAATTCAGAATAGCGCGAACTTCATATTTTGGAACCCCGTGGAGTAACACTGGCGGGGGCAGAGTTACTTGTTGCAGGAGGTACAGCGGGGTCGATGCCTTTTTTAGCAAGGAAATGTGAAACGAAGGGTGGATTTGAAGATGGGGGGGGCAATTGTAACATATAGGTGACGTCATTCAATCGTCGGCGGATTGGGTAAGGTCCCATGTAAGAGTCGTCCAGCTTGGCAGATGGGCGGAGAGATGGGTAATTTTTACGTCGAACCCACACCAGGTCCCCCTCCTGGAAGGTGGGTGCGGGACGTCATCGTTTGTCTGCCATTACTTTGTACCTTTGCCGAGCCTTGTGGAGACACTGTTGGGGGTGTTTTTGGATGCGTCTGATACGTTGCACAAGGGCTCCCGCCGCAGGGACAGAAGTAAGCGGGTGCGGAGGCAGCCCTAAGGCTGGATGGAAACCATAGGAGACAAAGAAGGGTGAATCCCCAAGTGAGGCATTAGGCCCGTTGTTATATGTGAACTCAGCAAGGGGCAAGTGCTCCCCCCAATCATCCTGTAGATAATTACAAAAACATTTAAGATATTGCTTGATGTGTTGGTTCGTCTGCTCTACCTGCCCGTTTGCCTGGGGATGGTAGACGGTGGTTAACTGTACTTTAATTCCCAAAAGGTTACAAAGAGCTTTTTAAAATTTTGAAACGAACTGGGGGCCCCGGTTGGAGACAATTTTGCTGGGTAGGCCATGAAGGCGGACGACTTTTTTTAATAGGTATTTCGCGGTAACGGGTGCTGTGAGGAGTCCTGGACATGCAATAAAGTGTTTTATTTTTGTAAAATAGTTTATTACAACCAGAATGGCCATGTTGTTTTGGGAGTTTGGCAATTCTACGACAAAGTCTATTGCAATTTTTTGCCATGGTTCCTTAGGAGCGGGGGTCAATTGTAGCAGTCCCACTGGGAGGCATTGTGGCACCTTGGTTTTGGCACAGACCGAACACCCTTGGACATATTTATATACATCACGTTGAATCCGTGGCCACCAAAAGTTCTGCTGAATAAGGGCTAGGGTTCGCTGGCAACCAGGGTGCCCTGCCAAGGGGGAATCGTGGTGGGCCCAGAGGACAGGGGGGCGGTATTTGGGGGGAATTACCACTAATTCCTTGTGATAACAGAGTGCCTCCCCAGGGTTGCTGGGGTTATCGAGGGGAGTCCAGCTCTTGAGTTTTAAGTCCTGCAGTGAAGGGAGGGTGGCTGCAAAGACTAACGGAGGCAGAACGGGTGCTGGGCACCGGGGTGGTGGTATTTTGGGTCTCTTCGCATCGGGATAAGGCGTCGGCCATGGTGTTTTTTGACCCTGGTCGGTATTGAATTTTAAAATGAAATTGAGAGAAAAAAAGGGCCCAGCGGGCATTTCGTCCATTTGTGATGCAAGCGGTCTGAAGATAGGTGAGGTTTTTGTGGTTGGTTAGGACCAAAATAGGATGGGGGCCACCCTCCAAAAAGTGGCACCACGTTTTAAAGGCGGCTTTGATTGCCAGTAACTTCTTATTTAAGATTGTATAATTCCTTTTTGCCGGGGTTAACTGCCGGGAATAGTAAGCACAGGGTAAGCGTTGTTTTTGCCCTTAGATGGTTTGCGTTAACACCGCCCCTATAGCTCGGTCCGAGGCGTCAGCTTCTACAATAAAGGGCCATGCAACATTCGGGTGTTGGAGTAGGGGGGCCGAACTAAACGCTTGCTTGAGTTGTATAAATGCCTGTTGTTGAGGGGCCAGCCAACAGTAGGTAGCCCCCTTTTTTAGCAGCTGCGTCAGGGGGGTCGTCTTTTGTGCATAGTTGTTTATGTACTGGCAGTAGTAGTTTGCACTACCTAAAAATCTTTGCAGGGCTTTTACTGAAGAGGGGGCCGGCCAGCGGTGGATGGCCAGCACCTTGTTGGGGTCCATTCGAATCCCCGTAGCAGATATTACAAATCCCAAAAATGGGACAGTGTTCACGTGAAATAAACATTTTTTTAGCTAGTATAGTCGGTGCGTTTTAAGTCTAGATAGAACTATTCGGACATGTCTTACATGGTCCGCCATGGAGGAAGAAAAAATCAAGATGTTATTCAGATAAACCACCAAGAATTTATTGAGAAGATTTTGAAAAATGTTATTTATAAAATGTTGGAATGTGGCCAGTGCATTTACTAACCCGTATGGCATTACCAGATACTCGAAGTGCCCAAAACGGGTGCGAAACGCCGTTTTTTACTCGTCCCCCTCTCGAATTTGTACGAGGTTGTATGCCCCTCTAAGATCGAGTTTTGTGAAGATCGTACCCCCTTCAGTTTCCCTAACAGTTTTGGAATTAAGGGCAGGTGGTATTGATTTTTTACCATTACACTATTAAGTCCCCTGTAGTCTATGCACGGCCGGAGGTCCCCCTCCTTTTTGGGCACGAAGAATAAAGGCGCTCCAGCCGGAGATGATGAATGCCGGATAAAACCCTTCTCCAGGTTGTCTTTGATGTACAACCACAGAGTTTCGGTTTCCCCGGGGGACAGGTTATAGATGCGCCCATACGGGGGTTCGGCACCAGGAACTAGTTTTATTGGACAATCGTAGGGCCTGTGGGGGGGGAGCATCGCTGCTTCTTGTTTGTCGAAGACCCCCTCCAGATTGTAGTATGCTGCCAGAAGTCTAGAGGCCCCATCACGATTGTGAACTTCCGCAGCCCCCAGGATTCCTGGCGTGGAGCGGAGGCACGTGTTGCGACACAGGGGAGAGTTGAACTCAAGGCGTCGGTTAGTCCAATCGATGGAGGGGTTGTGGCAAGCCAGCCACGGGAACCCCAGCACCACGGGAAAGAGAGGGGAGGCAATTAGGTCGAACTGCAGTTCCTCTTGGTGGTTTCCAATGCTACAACGCAAAAGCAGAGTACGTTTAATAACGGGGCCTGAGGAGATGGGGGACCCATTAATGGTCTCCACCCATTGGACTCTGGGTCTGTCTTGGACCGGGAGTCCCAATCGCTGGGCAAAAGCGAGGTCCATAAAGAGGCCGGATGCCCCCGAGTCAATAAGGGTGCGAACGACCATGGAGGAAGTGGGTTTACATTGGAGCATTAGGGGGACCCACAGTTGCCAGCCCCCCACCATCTGCATCTTGAGGGGTTCGGTGGGGAATGTCATAATTACCAGGAGGCCCCCTGTTCGTCCCGGTGGTTGGCGTTTCCCGGTTTGAACGCCCTACTAACTTTTTTTGGACATTTTCTCGAGAAGTGAGTATTTGCCCCACAATAAAAGCATAGGTGCAGGAGGCGATGTCGTTTCTTTTTTGCAGGGCTTAAGGGGCCGTGGGTCACGCCAATCTGCATTGGCTCCCCGCTTGCCTCTGGAGGCAGACCCGCGGGGTTAGCCACCGGCCCCCTGAAACTTTTTAAATAGGCTCCCTTACCCTGCTCATGTTGTCGCTCTTTTCGTCTCTCGCCCAGCCGATCATTAATGTGTATGGTTAACGTGACCAACTTTTTCAGGGTAGAGGGAATGACGGCCGCCCCAGCTAGGTGATTCTTTATTTTTTCTGTGAGCCCCTGTCGAAACAGTGTGCGCAGGGCGTCGTCGCTCCACATGAGATTAAAGGACAGGCAACGGAATCGGGTGACGTAATCCAGAAGGGGTGCTTTACCCTGCTTGATATGCAGAATGGCCTGTTCTGCATCCCGAACCCGATGAGGGTAGTCGAACAGAAATTTAAACTGCTTTATGAAACCTTTGTAATTTTGTAGTAACGGGTCATTGGCGGCTAGGAGAGGGGTAACCCAATTCAGGGATGTTCCCCCAAGCAACCCAATAATAAAGGCCACCTTTGTTTGATCGTTGTGGTATGTTAAAGGTTGCGTGTGGAATACAAGGGTACATAGGGCCAGGAACCCCTGGCAAGCCCGTTTATTCCCGTAAAAGCGGTCAGGGCGAGGGGCCTTGGGTTCCCTACGGGCAGGGGTGGGGCTTCCAGGGCTTAAAGGCGGTGCTGGGGTGAGTGGGGTAACTTGGGGAAATGCCCATACCCCCCCACCACTTGCACCCACCGACTCCTGCAACATTTGGTTTTGGGCCCGGAGGTCCTCATTTTGCCTCTGAAGGTTTTGAACCTCCATAGTTAGGCCTTGTACAGCCCTCAAGAGCTCCTGTATCTGTTGGGCAGGGTCTCGGGGCTCCATGAGGGAAGGGAGGACAGCGGGGGGTTTCGGGGGAAATGGGTTGTAAGTGCCGGTAATTCTGTAAGGGGGGGTCCTAAAGGGGCAGGGGGCGGAGACAGGGACAAACGGGGAATACTGGGGTAGGAACTCCGCTGTAGGGCCGTCCCTCCGTGGGTACACTAGGGTACCAGTAGTCCCCTCAGGTTGTCGGGTGGGCTTTCCTCCGATCAGAAGGCAACCCATATCATCACAGGGGAGGAGAGAATTTGCCAGCGGAGGGTTAGCTAGAGAAGGGGAAATCCAGGTACGCTCCACACGTTCTACCCTGGGCACCAGAGTGCTACAGGGGGAGGGCTCCAAGTGAGAGGGGCAACGAGGGGGGGGACCGGGGTGGAGGAGGAGGAGGGAAGGAGAGGGGGGGGAAGTGCGGGACGGAAAGGGTCAGGAAGCTCACGTACACTAAAAGATGAAGGAGGCGCAGGGAGATGGGGTACCAGGAACCTTCACACCACGGATAAAACAAGATCTAACAGGGTGGGGGTGCAAGGAGGCATCACACACACAACAATTTTACAAGGGGAATAGGGGGAAATAAGGAGTAGCAAGGTAAGGCACAAGAAACTCTCAACTTTCTGTCACACCGCTATCACCACAAAGACTTAGCTCTCAGAAGCGAAGATCAGGGGCCAGCTTCTCTCATGATTACCGGCGGGGCTGTGATGCCCCGCCGGTGCTCTTATTCACTTCCTGGTTCTCCCCCACAGGTGTTAGCCTGTGTGTTTAATTCAAGGCCCCGCCCCTCGTCGTGCACGCTCTGCCACTAGGCGCGCACTGCGTCGGGGCGGGGCTGGAGCTGTGTGTTGGAGCGGGTCTGCTTGTGGAGGGGGCGGGGCTTGTGGCATTGGCTGGGGCGCATCTTGCTGCGGCGTGGTCGGGGCATGGTGAGTGCTCGGGGCTGGTGTTCTCTGTGCCTGCCTCTGGCCCGCCCCTNTATATCATTATCTATCTAGTAAGTATCTATCTAATAACTATCTCTCTCTATATATACAATATTACACGGGGGAAACACAAAGAACACAAGGAGGGGTCCAAAACTGAAATGAAAATCAATTTAATAATAATCCTACTCTAAATAAATCCAAAACTTAAAACAGGGGAAGGGAATCAGGGATGGAATAAGAGGGAGAAGGAAAGGATTCAATGGAGGGGGGAGGGAGGAAGGAAGAGTGAACACAGGGAACACAGGGAGGGGTAAAAACAAACTGCTGGGAGAGAGGGAGCCTTCTGAAACACCTGCTGTTCAGGAACAGTGACTAGCTAGAAGGTGTTGGGAAGGGGGGAGACAATCAGTTTTGTTTCTTGCTGCGCCCGCCTCACCAGAAGCCCCATTGCCTCCATGCAGCCTAGCCCATCGCCAATTGCAGACTGCGAAGCCAGTGGTCTGAGGCAAAAAGGGATGGTGATTGGGCAGGCTGGCTGCTACTCTCAGCCTCTCCACCCCTGGTGCCTGGAAGTCTGCTCCTCATCTGACTCCCCCTCCCTGTCACGTTTTGCCTTCCAGTGACACCACGTTTTTGCCACCCGAACTCACCAAAACGCGATCCGAAATGACCGAACTGTTCGGTCATTTCGACGTTCGGATCTAGTTCAGTTCAGTCAGTTCGTGTTCGGATTTGGGTTCAGGTTCGGTCATCTGAACAGGCTGACTTTGGGCCGAACTACGAACTTCCGAACCACGTTCACTTATCCTTAATGAATGTCTGTTCACTGCTACCACAGCAGGACTTTGCCAGGACATTTTTCATCTGTGAGTAGCTTTGGCATGTCAGTTTCTCCTAAGGGGCTTTTGGGATTCACCTCTTTATGTTGCCACATGTTAATCTCAGGAGGCAATATAAACATGGAATAGTATGAGTGTTTGTGCTCCTCCACTGCAAGATGACATTGGGTGATTTCAGACATTACGCTGTCCCGATTCACCACAGTGGATTCCCAGTGGGGGTGAACAGATCAACCACCCCCCATGGTCAAAAAAAGCCCTGAACAGACATGACGCAAGCGGAACCACGGCAGGGAATCGGGCCGCCAGACCACAGCCCAGGGCAGTGCAACAGACATTACACCGATCCTGGGCCGGGCCATGGTCAAAGCACCCGGAAGGCACCGGGGCGGCGCGTCCTGGCTGCTGTCATATGCCCTTTAAATATCCCTCCCTGGTCTGTGTTGTTGCTGGTTGCCTGGCAGTGATGCTGCGTGCTTTGTCCCCGGCTGGGAATCATTTTCTTTGGTTCCGGTTGGTGGTTGCCATTCAGACATTACTTTTTGTTGTTTCCCGTTGGGAATCTCTTTGACCACGCTTTCAGAGATTGGGTATTTTCAGACGTTACGAGATCACGCTCAACCACAGTGAACGACGCTCAATCCCGCGGCGGGGCAAAAAAGCCCTGAACGTCTGTTAGGCGGCTGCCAGATGTTCACCATGCTCAATACCCACATGGGGTCAATTTCAACCATGCTTCCCGGGCTCCCCGGTGAAAAATCTCGGGAAGCATGGTCAAAGAGATTCCCACCGGGAAACAACAAAAAGTAACATCTGGACGCCAATCCCCAGGTGGAACCAAAGAAAATGATCCCCAGTCGTGGTCGTGGACAATGTATGCAGCGTCACTGCCAGGCAACCAGCAACAACACAACCACTGGAGGGAGATTTAAAGGGATATCTGCAGCAGGGAAGCGTGGCAGAATGGAGCGAGGAGGGAGGCGGAAGAGAGCGGTGGGCGAGAGAGTGAGGGTGGAGGAGGAGGAGGCAGTAGCAGTGGTGGAGGGAGCGCAGGCAGAGGAGGGGGAGCCGGGGGTCGTGCTGACGATGGAGGAGGTGCAGGGTCAACACCCACAGCAGCCGGGACACGATGCCCCGGGGACATCAGCCGGAATGGGGCCGAGGAAGCACCCAGGAAATGGGTAAGGGGAAACAAGGGCAGGGAAGCAGGGGCACCAAGGGGGGGCACGGGGCATGCCCGGGCTCCCGCCAGGGAGGAGGGGGAAGGTGGCACCCCGTGAGGGGCCAGGACATGCACCCAACCCTAAATCCCCCACCCCCTGCCTCCCGCAGACAGGGAAGAGTGCCCGGGGGACGAGCCCCCAGAGGACACCGGACCAGCCCGGGCGGAGGAGGAAGCAGCGGTGCAAGAGGTGCTGGAGGAGGAGGAGGAGGGCACAGACACACAGGGGAGGAGAGGCAGGAGGGCCTACCACAGAGGGGGCCAGTGGGGGCTCCAAGAGACCCGGGACTTCATTAGGATGTGGGGGACCCTGGAGTACCAGATGGAGCTCGCCCTGAACCAGCACAACCAGCATGTGTTCCAGGACATAGTGCGGGACATGGAGGTGGCAGGGCACCATCACACAGTGGCACAGTTCCGGTCCAAGGCCAAAGAGCTGAAGAGGGGGTACAAGGCCATCCGGGACAACATTAGGCGGTCTGGACACAGAGCCTGGACTGCCCCCTTCTACAATGCCCTGGACCGCATCCTGCACATGAAGGGGTCCATAGTCGCCCCGCGGCTCGTTGGGAGTGCTGTGGTGCAGGGCAGGGAACGGGCTGAGGTACCCCCTCCCCTCGCTGCCCCCCAGTTGACAGGAGTTCCAGGGCCCCTGACCCCATGGAGGAAAGCCCCGGGACCTCCAACACCTGCAGGCCCCCCCGGACAGTAGCCCGGAAAGCACCCACCCCCAGGCCGGGAAAGCGGAGTCCGAGGCCAGGACCCTCATCACCCTGAGCCAGTGGTCCTTGGCAGAGCACTCCCACACCGAGGGGCTGGCCTCAGAAGGATCCAAGACAGACATTGAGGGTAAGCGGTCGACCTGGAGGGGAGAGAGGCTGGGCCCAGGGGGGCAGGGGCCAGGGGGGGATGGATGGCCCAGGGCCAGCCCCAGCCCCCCACAACCAAGGCAGGAGGGGGCCCAGCCCCAGGTCGCCCAACCGCACACCCCTACACCCACAATCCCCCCTCCTTGTCCGCAGGCCACGGGACACCCCGGGAACAGACCCAGGTGGAGGAGCAGCCAGGTGCCGAGGAGACCCGCCAGCAGGTGCAGGAACCAGGTGAGGCAGGCGGTCTGGTAGGGAGGACACTCCGGGGTGCAGCAAGGGGGTCCCTGGACAGTCAGAGGGGGTGGTAGGGGCTGGAGTCAGCGGGTGGGGAGGGCCCGGGTGAGATGCCCGGGAGCCCGTGGGCCCCGGCCAATCACGGCCAGGGGGCAGGGGCCCAGGTCAGGATCAGACTCACCTTCCCATACCCTCAGGGCAACCCCGGCAGCCAGCGTCCCCAGGACCCATGGCCCCATCACAGCGCATGAGGGAGCACTGGGCACGGGTCCGCAGGAGGAGGGAGGACCAGGCATAGGAGATTGTCCAGACCTCTGCGGAACAGTGGGAGAGGATGATAGCAGCCGTGGACCGAATGGAGGCGGCCATCAAGCGGTCCCTGGAGTGGGCAGAGGCGAGGGACATGAGGCTCCAGGGTAAGGTGCACCTGGAACAGAGATGGGAGTGCCGGGAGCACAGCAGGCAGGTGGAGGTGCTCGGGAGGCTGGACCACTCAGCGAAGATGGATAGGTCCCATGATATTGGGACCTGCCTGCTCCTGCACGCCGGCACGATGTGTGCCTATGTGATGGCAGCCATGCCCCCAGGCACCCTGTCTGCCTAGGGCCCCATGCCGGGCCCCTAGGTGCCCACGCCCCCTGGCCAGGCACCACAGTCACCCCCGCGCCCTCAGGGGCCACGCATCTGCCTCCTGATGCCCTCCGGCCTCCGGAGGGTGCAGCCGCCATGGGGGGCCCCTGGGTCTTGGCCCCTTCCTCCCCTCAACCACCGCCCCCCCTGCTGGACCAGGAGGAGGCCCCGGACACTGCTGGGAACACAGACAGCGGGGGAGAGGGGAGCTCACAGGGATCCATGGCCCACACCGGGCGCTCATGGGGCTGACCCAGGAAATGAGGGGGATGGGGGGACAGGGAGGGAGGGGGAGGGCAGTGTGAGGGGGGCCACTAGAGGGGGCAGGGCACTACAGGGGTGGAGGGAGAGGTGTCAGGTGCACATGTACACGCAGGTGAAATAAATGTCTATGCACAAGTATACCTCCAGGGCCCGTATGTGGGTGATGGGGGGCGCACCCCTGCAGGGGCCAGCCCCAGGAACCCCAGGGGGTGGGCCGGGGAGGGGAGCCCCTCACATCTGGGCCCCCAGGGTGATATGCCTCACCAGGGCGTCCCGGATGCGCTTGGCATAACGGTACTCCCTGGGGTTCTCGCCATTCACGTACAGGGGCACAGGACCAAGGGCCCGGTGGGGCTCGGGGTATTCCAGGGCTGCCCCTTCAGTCTTGCAGACGTTGTGGAGCACACAGCAGGCCCCGATCACCAGGGCGGAGGTCTCCACAGTGTAGCCTAGACGCCCAGCAGGACTCCTCCAGCGCTGCTTGAGGTCCCCAAAGGCTCGCTCCACCACGGTCCTGCTGGAGCACAGGCGGGTATTGTATAGCACCTCCGCAGGGGTCCGTGTGACAGGGTAGACCATCAACCAGCGGGTGAGGGGGTAAGCAGGGTATCCCAGGATACAGGGGGGCATTGGTATCCCCTCAATCCAGGTCATCCCCATGTCAGCAAAATCACCCCGGAACATCCGGGCATAGAAGGGAGAGATGGTCATGATCCTGGTGTCATGACTGCAGCTGGATTTGCCCATGAAGATGTCTATGAACCGGCCCTGGTGATCCACAACAGCCTGAAGCTGCAGGGAGTGGTACCCGTGCCAGTTCACATACTCTGCTGCCTCCCCTGCGGAGGGGCGGAGGATCTTGATGTGGGTGCCGTCCACGGCTCCCATGCAGTTGGGGAAGCCTCCGGCCATGAATCCTGCCATCACGGCCTCCTGGTCCACCAGCTGGATCATTCTGTCCAGGAGCATGCCCTCCACAGCCTCGCACACATCCCGGAGGATACAGGCTATGGTGCTGAACCCTACCCCGAAGTGCTGGGACACGGACTGGCAGGAGTCAGGCGTTGCCAGGGCCCAGACCCCTATGACCACCCCCTGGACAATGGGGATGGGGGTCCTCATGGAGGTGTGCTGTCACTCTAACCAGGGCGTAAGGAGCTCCGCTAGCCACAGCAGGGTGAGCTTGTCCATCCTGAGGTGGGCCCTCCAGGCTGCCTCATCCCACTGGGCCAGCGCCCTTGCCCACCAACCCTGTGGGTGCTCAGCAACCCATAGGCACCTCTCTATGGGCATAGCAAGCTGAACAGACCGGCGCATGGTCTCCCTCACCCACAGGAGGTGCCTGACCACCTCGCAGAGTGCCACAGCCCGGATCCGGGCCCGGCTCACGGCCTGACAGTCTGCCCCGGATAGCCTCTGTGCCCTGAGCCAGGAAAGGGCTCTCCTGAAGCCGTGGTGTGCCCTGCAGGCCCTTGCAGCTCTCCAGGCCAGGGAAACCTGCAGCCGGGCGCCCAGGTGCACCTCTGCTGCAAGGAGGCGCAGCTGCTCGGTGTGCTCGCAGTACCACTTGGCTGTGAGCATGAGGTGCATCCAGTAGGTGGCTGCCCTGTCCTGCTCCATGGTGGTGGGGGCCCCGGGGGTAGTGGGATGGTTATTATGGCCCTCTGCTGAGCGGCTGTGCCGGGGGCCGGCCCCCAGCCAGGCGGGTCCCCCCAATGGGGTGCATGGGTCTGTGGGTGTGCCCATGGGTACACGTGCTGGCTGCGCATGGGTCCTCACACCTGCATGGGCATGTGGTTCCATGAGCTCCTTGTGCAGCTGCATGCCTTCACCCATCAACCCCCCCACCCCCATGTCTGTTTGCAACACCGTGGCCTTGGTGTCCCAATTAGCTGTTATGTGAGTGCTATTGTGTTTGCCAGCTGTGCCGGGTCTGCACCCCATGCCTCGCTCTGTTGTGCTACAAGGTTGCGGTCCATGGCTGCTTTTCCTGTCCTTGGGACCCCTTGGAGGCCTGCGCTCATGAGGCAAGCGCTCATGATTGCCAGCTGCATGCGGACATCCTGGGGCTGGTTTGCTTCCCTGATGGACGCATCCCAGACAGGAGGTGTTCTCATGTGCCCTGGTCCGGGGCTGAGACCGTGTCTGTGCTGGGTATGTGTGGCCTGGGTGCCTACATGCTGTGCCTTGCTGAGGGGGGCCCTGCCTTGGCTGTGTCCTACTTTGCCTGTGTTCACGGGGCGCGTGGGTTCCAGTGAACCCATGCAGCGGTGTACCACTGACTGCTGGAGCTGGGATATCTTCCTTGGCCCCCTTCTGCTGCCTGCTGTGTGTCAGAGCCTTCCGCGGTGGAGCTGTCGGCCCTGTTGTGAGTGTGGTCCCGTTTGGACATCAAGCTGGGTCTCTGCATGCATGATCCTTTCGAGGCCTACTGCCTGATCACCCACCGCATGTCCTTGCTGGGGTATCACCAAAGCTTGATCCATTGGCCCCACCTGGTTCACTGGGCGGGGCACCCATCCCCATGGCCTGCAGTGGCCCCCAGCATCTGCCTGTGAATCCTGGGGTTCCTCCCGGCCCCCCGGTGTCCTGCCCCCATGTGGGCTCCCGCCCCTGTCCGGGGGGGGCCAGTCCCCGCTGGCTGCTCCCTCCCTGTTGTCTCTACCATGCTGTGGTGAAGCCTGCTTCCTGTGGTGCTGCTATCCCTGCCTGTGGGCCCAGGCCCCCTCTGGGCCCCAGCTCCCGGTCTGCCTGCACACCTGGGGTTCCCCTCCATAGTTGCCCTTCCTGGTGCCTGGGTGCAGCACTCTCTCCCTGGTGCCTGGGTGCAGCACTCTGCATGGCCTCACTGACCCACCTGTATCCAGCTTCCTGTCCCCACCTACAGCGCTGCCACCTGCTGTCCGCCCGCCCCCTTGGGTGCTTGTGTGACGTGGGGGTTCCGGGACCCCCGGACTGGCCCTCAGTGCTTCCTCTGTGGGTGTAGGTGTGTCCTTGGACCTGCAGCACTGCACCAGCTGTCCTGCCTGCCCTCCATCGGCCCTTCTGCGGGTATGGGGTCTCCGTGTGCCTCCTGGACCATTCCCGCCCGGCTCGCTGTGCATTGTGGTCCCCCGCTGTGCCTTGGTCCTGAGATCCTGGCCCCCCCCTTTCCAAGACTGCCTGTGTTGCTGTGGGGGCGCCCGTGTGGACTGTGTTGCTGTGGGGGTTGTGGTTGCTGTTGCCTGTGGCCTGCCCTGTCCCTTTGCGGTTTCCTCCCCTCTTCCGTGCCCCACCCCCCATTTGCTCCCGTTGTGCCTTGTGTGTTGTCCGGGCGCCCGTGTACCCCTTCCCTTCCTTTCCCTTGTGTGTGTGTGTGTGTATGTGTGTGTGTGTGCCCAGGAGTGTGCTCATGCTGTGTGTTCCGCTGTGCCTCCGCTGCCTGTGTGCCTGCTATGTGTGGTACCTGTCCGACTCTTCTCCCTCTCCCCCCTCCCTTCCCATTTCCCTTGTGTGGGGGTTCCCTTTTGTGCCTTTTGGCTTCGTTTGCCCTCAGGCGGCCATGTCTGTGTCCCGCCCCTGCCCGGTGGATTCTGGGTGTTTCAACCACGGCTGGGAATCGGCATCACGTCTGTTGCACTGCCCTGGGCCATGATATGGCAGCCAAATTCCCGGCCGTGGTCCTGGTCCCATCACATCTGTTCTGGGCTTTTATTCGCCCTGGGGGGTGGTTGTTCTGTTCACCCCCACTGGGAATCCACTGTGGTCAACCAGCCGCCTGTAACGTCTGAAAACACCCATTGTCCTGCTGGGAGCTCTGGAAGCATGGTTGAATTTGACCCCATGTGGGTATTGACTGTGGTGAACATCTGGCGGCCTCCGAACAGACATGCAGGGCACTTTGGCCCCACTGTGGAATTGACCATGGGTGTTTTCAGATGTGATGGGGCGGCTTCGCCCCGTCCTGAAAACAACCCAGAGATTCCCCGCCAGGATCACCCAGGCACGGCAAACAGACGTGCCAGGGATCCCGGTGGGGAATCAGGGAGGGGGCAGGGCCACACGGCGCAACGTGCGGCCGCACGGCCCCGCCCCCTCCATGCTCCCTCACTGCCCGCCCTCTGGGGAGACAGG
>QEPC01012897.1:1426309-1453557 GCA_003113815.1 Sphenodon punctatus | reverse complement strand
AGATAGATAGATGAAGACAGTTGTAGGAGTTACCTTAGTGATAGAGATAGCGTTAGTGATTTAGTTTTAGTGTTTGTAGGAGTAGGTCTGTGTACTTATTAGATAATCCATTTACTTCATAGCATTTAGAATAGTTAATAGCGGTTAGATTTAGTGTAGACAGATATATATAATATTCGATAAAAAAATATATAAGAAAACCCCATATAAAAACCAAAAAACCAAATAAAGAACAAAAGAAAACCCAATAAAAAAATAAAAATAAAATAAAAAACAAAAAAACCCCCATAACAACACTTCCCGAACAGCCGAATGGACGAACCGAACAGCCAAACAGCCTAACCAAACAGCCAAACGGCCTAACCGAACAGCCTGTTCGGAAGAACGAACCGAACATCCGAACCCGAATTCGGCAAACGAGCCGAACGAATGAACCGAACAAATCCGAACCGAATGAGCAAACCAAACGGATGAACCGAACGCAGCCGAACCGAACGGCCAAACCCGAACCGCGATCTGTTTGCCCATCCCTAGTCTCCGTGCTATCTCAATGTTTGGAGGCTGTGGCGAGCTGGTTATGGCAGAGCATACTGAAGCTCAATCCTGATAAGATGGAGATGATGGTGGTGGGCCGGGCGGGGGAGGTGGTGTCCCCTTTTGTAGAGGGGGTGCGCCCCTCCATGGCTCAGCAGGTTCGGAGTCTGGGGGTATTATTGGACGCGGGTCTCCGTCTAGATCAGCAGGTGGATGGCAAAGGCAGCTTTCCACCGGCTATATCTGGTGCGGAGGCTGCGCCCGTACATCTCCAGACCCGACCTGGCCACTTTGATCCATGACTTCATCACCTCAAGGCTGGACTACTGTAACGCGCTCTACGTGGGGTTTCCCTTGACGCTGGCCTGGAGATTTCAGCTAGTGCAGAATGCGGCAGCTCGTCTCCTTACAGGGATGGGCCGACGAGTGCACATAACACCTGTGCCCCGTGCGCTGCACTGGCTGCCTGTAATGTGTCGAGCCAGGTTCAAGGTGTTGACATTGATCTATAAGGCCCTGTATGGTCTTGGACCTGGATACCTCAGGGATCGCCTCACCCTCCATGACTCAGGATAGACTCTTTGGTCCACCAGGGGCACCTTCTTGGAGGTCCCCTGCATGAAGTGGGGGGCTACAATGGAGAGGGTGCTCTCAGTGGGTGGGCCCTGGCTGTGGAACTCCCGCCCAGAGGAATCATGACTGGCCCCGAGTCTGCTGGCCTTCTGTCGGGCCAGCAAGACATGGCTGTTCTCCCAGGCCTTTGGGGGTGGGGAGGGGAGGGTGGACTAAATTTTTGTATGGGGGTATTTTAAAATTGTTTTAAATATGTGTGGATTTTTTATATTGTTTATTTTATGTTGGAAGCTGCCCCAAGATGCCGTAGGCATAGGGGGTGGCATATAAATGGAATTAAATAAATAAATAAATAAATAAATATGGCAATCCTACACACACATGAATATTATACTGTGAGTGGTGGGGAATAGTCTGACTTTAGTAGCCTTAGGCATGCAAAAAGGGACTATGAGCAGTTACAGTGCTCTGGCAGTCACTGCTTTGGGTTCAGCCCTAATGACCTATAAGGGGTGCATAATGTGAGGCATCTAGGGCATGGGGAAGGCGCTGGGATTGGGGTGTGTGGTCAGGGTAAGGCTAGAGGCAAGGGCTAGAAGCACACCTAGACAGGGAACACAGACTGGAACAGAACAAGGGCTAGTAACCAAGGCAAGAACAGGAACTAGGACCAAGAACAAGGGCTACGTTTGGAGCACAGCAAGACATAGCAGCAAGGGTAGAGACATGGGGCAAGGACAGGAAGTGAGGTCAGGACAGATGATCTTCCTAGCTTCCTGGTGCTACTGGCTTGCAGCAAACCAGCAAGTTGGGAGGTGTGGCAAGGGCTGGGCCTAGGACTGTTCCAGAAGGCCCAAGCCCATGGTTTGAGACACAGAGCCTGACAGGTTTGCACAGGAAGACTACTGAACTCACCACAGCTGCTTCAAATCACCTTTGTAGGGTGCTTTGACCAACAGCCACTAAACAAAATGCGTCTACTTGTTGCGTGCCAGAGCTGTATCCTCCTCTCCCACCCCACCCCCTTTTGCCTCTGGCTTCCCAGCCAAAGTTTATATCACAAGGTCATCTGGTCACCTAACCTAAACTGTTACAGAGTGCCCTACCCTAATCAGCCAACCCATCCCAGGGAAACAAGGAGACTGTTGGTGGTTAGAGCCCTCTCACGTAGAAATTCGGAATCAGCATAGGGTCACACTGCAGAGCATTAGGTCCACCATCCTTGCAAAGATTTAGCATGCTTTCCAGTCCCAGTTCATACCTGTATAGTTCCACAGCCCAGTGCAAATTATAGCAAGTCTTTTGGTCCCTGAGAGATAAACCCTACAAGGGTGCTATGTTAGAGCTGGGACTTTACCCCCCCAAAGGATTTCTGCCATTCATGCTGCACTCATTCAGATATGAAGCTCTTTGTTTTCTTGCCCCTGCTTACTTACTCATGTAGGGGCAAACCAGAACCTATCCTAAATATTTCCTAAAGGTAGAATGCCCGCCCACACAGGGTTCTACTCTCACTTACTAAAGTTAACAAGAGTTTTGCTAATGACTTCAGTAGATTCAGGTTTGGAGCCATACCGGCTAACTTCCTCTACCTGCTTAGCATTCTCTCTCTCTCTTTTGCAATTGCAACCTTGCTTGTATGTTTTCCCTCTGTTGCTTTTTTTTCCACACATCAATGTTTTGGAATCTACCAATGAAAGGCCTTTTGGGGGAAGGGTGAAAAAAGGAAAGGCTCAAATCTCCTGCTGACTTATGGTGTGATGGTGGGATCCCCAAACAGCAAGTAGTCTGAGCACAGACAGACATCAGTAAGTGCTTTGTGGCTCCCATATAATGTTACAAGCTACATGCATCATTAACCAACAGACCTCACTCAAGACATAATTCTCCACCAAGTGAAGCCAGTGGGAGTTTCACCATTTACTTGAACAGTGGAAAATTGTCCTGCCTGAGTCATGTGGAATGATAATAGAAAGTCAGACATAACACAAATGTCACTCTCTCAAGCTGTGGGCTACAAATGATGTTGGGTGATTTCAGACATTAGGTGGTCCCGAGTCACCACAGTGGATTCCCAGTGGTGGTGAACCGAGCAACCACCCCCTTTGGTCCAGGAAGGCCCTGAACAGATGTGACGGGAGCAAGACCACTGCAGGGAATTGGGCCGCCAGATCACGGCCCAGGGCAGTGCAACAGACGTGATGCCGATTCCCTGCCGTAGTCAAAAGACCCACAAGGCACCGGGGAGGGGCAGGACACAGACATGGCCAGCTGAGGGCAAAGGAAGCCAGAAGGGACAAAAGGGAACACCCACACAAGGGAAACAGGAAGGGAGGGGAAAGAGGGAGAAGAGCCGCCGAGGTACCGCACATAACAGGCACAGAGATAAGGGCACAGGGGAACACACAGAACAAACACATGCCCGGGCGCACACCCACCCACACGGGAAAGGAACGGAAGGGGGGACACAGCGGGACAGACAACACACATGGCACCACGGGCAAAGGGAGGCAGGGAGCGGGGTGCACGAAAGGGCAGAGGGGGAGAAATGGCCGAGGGGCAGGGTAGGACACAGGCAATGGCAGGCGGAACCCGAATAACAGCACAGTCCACACAGGGAACCCCCCAGCAGCACAGGCAGTCCTGGAATGGGGGGAACCCAGAAGGTCGGGGGACAAGCACAGCAGAAGGACACACAGAACAGGGAGCAGTCCGGGAATGGTCCAGGAGGCACACACGCACCCCAAGTGCCAGCGAGGGTGCTATGGAGGGGAGGCAGGAGAGCTGGGGCTGTGCAGCCAGTCCAATGTCACAGCGCCCCCCTTCCCCAGAGGAATCTGGGAGGTGCAGTCCGGGGACCCCAGACACCCGAGGTCACACAGGCACCCGGGGGGGGGGGGAGCAGGGATGCAGGATGGAGCACAGGCATCCGAGGATGGTCAGCAGCACCCAGGGGAGCTGGGGGGTGGGTCAGAGAGCCGGACTCGGACACCAGAGATGGCAGCCATGGAGGGGAGCACCAGTTGCAGGGGTAGGCAGGGGGGCCCCAAAGGGGGCCCAGTGCCACAGGCAGGGGCAGCGGTACCCTGGGATGCTGGCAGCACAGCAGAGCAGCCGGGTCATCAAGGAGGGAACAGGCAGTGGATCACGGCACCAGGGCAGAGGCGGGAGCTCACAGTGGGACTGGCAACTGGGGACCGGAAGGCACAGAGGGACTCAAAGCTAGCTGGAGGTGACCACTAAGGGGTCAGGGGCCAGGTGGCCCACCAGGTGAACAAAGTGTGGCCAATGAAGCATGCCCCAGTGGTACCCCAGCACGGACATGTGGTGGGAAACCAGGTAGTACGCCTTGAACGGATCCTGCATGGAGAGCCCCAACTGCACATCAGAACAGAACCACACACCTGACAGCGCCGCCAGTTCTGCCGCGGTGGGCTCAGATAAGCAGATGTCAGCAGTGGGGGGCCACGTAAGGTGACCCAGCTCCAACAGCCGGTGATACACCGCCCCACGAGAGTTCTGGTACCCACGGGTCCCGTGAACACAGCCAAAGTGAATGACCAGGGCAGGGTCCCCTCCACCAGGCAGACCGTGTAGGTGGCCAGGCTGCACACAGACAGAGAAGACAGTCTCCACTGCAGACCAACCCACATGTGAGCACCTCATCTCCGGAATGCGTCCATCGGGAAAGGGAAGCAGCCACAGCGTCTCAGCATGCAGCCGGCAATCTTCGTCACATAGCCAAAGTAACAAAAGCCAGAGCCCAGGCTTGCATAGGCACCCGACAGACTGTCCGGACAGCTCAGGAGCAATTGCATGGTTGGGGTATGCCACAGGTCACACAGGGCCATGGTCTCGTGGAAGGTCCACATATGGGGGGGCCCATGGGGGCTGGGAGCCTGGTGGAAGCACAGCCAGCCATGGTCCCGCAAGCTAGGCAGAATGACACCACAAACAGGGGGCCCCGCAATCTCTGGAGAGGAGGGAGGGGAACCAGGGGAACCCAAAGGCCAAGTGATAAGGCCACAGGCCACAACAAGGCATGACAACAGAGCGAGGCGTGGGGTGAGGACCCAGCACAGCTGCAGGACCCAAGAACACAGACAGGACATCCGATACACTAATCAGGCCTGCAAGGACACAATTTTGCCAACACAGAGAGGTGGGAGGTGATGACAGCAGGAATGCAGCTGTAGGCAGCACACCCGGGAGCATGCACGCAGCATGCAGGGAGAGCAAGTGAGTCCAATAGGCTGCCCCTACCCCGCCCCGGCCCGCTCACCCTGCAGGAGGAGGCCGGGCCCGCCAGGAGGGGGCTGCCTCGGGTCAACACAGGTGCCTCCGCTCGGTCGCCAGGTTGCGACCCGGGGCAGGGCACCATGTGCTCGGCCTATAACGGGGCTGGCTGCAACCCGGGGCAGCCGGCACCATGGAGCGGGACAGGTTGGGCACCTGCAGGATGCACCTAGTGCTCTGTGCCGAGTGGTACCGCTTGCACACCGATCAGCTGCGCATCCTCCTGACCACAGAGATGCACCTGGTCGCCCACCTGTGGGTTTGCATGGCCTCGTGTGCTGCATGGGCCTGGAGGGCCCACCATGGCCTCAGACGCTCCCTAGCCTGGCTCAGGGCTCAGCGGTTGATGGAGGCAGACTGGCGGGCCCAGATCCACGGCCAGAGCAGGGTCACTGTGCTCTGTGAGCTGGCCAAGCAGCTCCAATGGCGGAGGGAGACCATGCGGTGTGCCACCCTGCTCGCAATGCCCATTGCCTGGCAGGTTTGGGTCACAGAGCGGGCGCGTGGATCATGGTCCCGGGAACTGGATCAGTGTGATGAGGCCACCTGGAGGGTACACTTTCAGATGGACAAGCTCACCCTACTGTGCCTTGCAGAACTGCTGACGCCATGGCTGGAGTGGCAGCACACCCCAATGAGGACCCCCAACCCCATGGTCCAGCGGGTGGCCATCGGGGTCTGGGCCCTCGCAATGCCTGACTCCTGCCGGTCCGTCTCCCAGCACTTCAGTGTTGGGGTGAGCAGCACCATAGCCTGTATCCATCAGGATGTATGCGAGGCTGTGGAGGGCATGCTCCTGGACCGGGAAATCCAGCTGGTGGACCAGGCAGCTGTGATGGCCGGCTTCGTGGCTGGAGGGTTCCCCAACTGCATGGGTGCACCCACATAGAGATCCTCCGCCCCTCAGCTGGGGAGGCCGTGGAGTATGTCAACAGGCATGGGTACCACTCCCTGCAACTGAAGTCTGTCATGGACCACCGGGGGCGGTTCATTGACATCTTCATGGGCAACTCCGGGTGCAGCCATGATGCCCGGATCATGACCATCTACCCCTCTATGCCTGGATGTACTGCAGGGACTTTGCGGACATGGGGATGACCTGGATAGAGGGGGTGCTCATGCCCCCCTGTATCCTGGGGGACCTGGCCTATCCCCTCACCCAGTGGCTGATGAAGGTGTTCCCGGTCGCCAGGACCCCGGTTCAGGTGCTGTAAAATTTCTGCCTGTGTGCAAGCAGGGCCGTGGTCAAGCGGGCCTTCGGAGCTCTCAAGCAGCACTGGAGGAGCCTCGCTGGCCAGCTGGACTACACAGTGGAGACCTCGGCCCTGGTGATAGGTGCCTGCTGTGTGCTGCACAATGTGTGCGAGACTGAGGGGGCAGTCCTGGAATACCCTGTGCCTCCTCACCCTCTCAGACCAGTGCCTCTGTATGTGAACACGGAAAACCCCATGGAGTATCATTACACCTAGCACATCCGTGCCACCCTGGCCAGGCATATCAGCCAGGAGGCCGAGGCGTGAGGGCGCTGAACCCTGACCACACCACCCTGGGGCCCCTGCCCACTCCCTGGGTGGTCCCCTCTGTGGCCAACAGCCAGCCCCCACCCCAGGGCCCATGAATGGACCACAGGAGGCAGTAGTGTTGCCCACCCATTTATTCACCCATCCAAGTACATGTGCCCCCACCCCCCACCCCCATGCTGGTGCAGTTCCCCCCACCCTCAGACCACCCTCCCCATCCCTCCCATCCCCCACATCCCCTGGGGTGGGGGCTGGCCTGAGGGTGCCACAGAGCTCTGGGAGATCCCCTCCCCCCCCACTATCCATGTCCCCAATGGTGTCCTGGGAGGCCTCAGTGTCCTAAGGGGCTGGTGGTGGTTGGAGGGAGGGAGGAACTGGGACTGGAGGGGCCCCCCTGGGTGGCTTCTCCCTCCGGAGGCCTACATGGACCAGGAGGCGGATGCATGGCCCCAGCTGGCATGGGGGTGTCTGGGGCAGTTGGGGAGGTGGTGGGGGCACCGAGGGGCCTGGCATCGGGGTCTGGGCAGGCAGGGTGCCCGGCGGGGCATCTGCCATCACGTATGCACTCATGGTGCCAACATGCAGGAGCAGGGCGGTCCAGATGTCGTGGCACCTATCTATTTTTTATTTTAGTGAAATGCTCCCACACCATCCCCTCAATGGCCTGTTCCAGCTGCCCAAACACCTCTACCTGCCTGCTGTGGTCTCGGCGCTCCCGTCTCCATTCCAGGTGCATCTCTGCCTGGAACCTCTGGTCCCTTGCCTCCGCCTGTTGCAGGGAGCACTCTG
This sequence comes from Sphenodon punctatus, assembly GCA_003113815.1. Classification (NCBI taxonomy): domain Eukaryota; kingdom Metazoa; phylum Chordata; class Lepidosauria; order Sphenodontia; family Sphenodontidae; genus Sphenodon; species Sphenodon punctatus. The sequence goes on along the minus strand of QEPC01012897.1, from coordinate 1,445,845 downwards.
TGGCCACCTCCATGTGGTCCACGGCTGCTATCATCTGCTCCCCCTGTTCAGTGGTGGTCGGGACAATGTCCTCCGCATGGTCCTCCCTCTGGTGCTGTATCCGTGCCCGGTGCTCCCTCATCCATTGTGCTCAGGGCATGGGTTGCTGTGACCCCTCTGGTTGCCCTGTAGGGTACAGGGAGGTTGGTGGTTAGGCACCCATTCCAGCCACCCCCTGGCCAGGGACATACCTGGGGGGTCGCGCCCCCCCTGGGTTGGTGGCCACCCCCCCCCCCACATGACCCGGGTCCCCCTGTAGGTCTCCCCTGGGGCCACCCTCCTCACCGGTGTGCCTCACCCGGGCCCTCTGGATGCCGGGGTTTTTCTCTGCCAGCCTCCTCACCCATCTGTCTCTACTGCTGGGGCATACCGTGCCCTGTGGGGGTAGGGGGGGCAGTTGGCAGAGGAATGTTGGTTTGGCAGCATGACCCCCTGGGCCCCCATCCCATGGTCTGGGGTGTGGGGGGTGGATGTGGCCTGCCCCCTGGCTGGGCCTCCCTTTCCCCCCTTGCGCCTGGTCCATCCCCCCTCCCATCTGCCTGCTTACTCTTGTTGTCTGTCTCTGATCCCTCCAAGGCTGGCCCCTCTATGTTGCTGGGGTCCCCCTGTGACCACTGACTGAGGGTGACCAGTGTGCCGGCCTCGGAGTCTCCCGGTGCAGACAGGGGGTGGGGGCTCTCTGGGCTGCTGTCAGGGGGGGGGCTTCCAGTCCTCAAGGTCCCAGGGTGCTCCTCCTGGAGGTCTGGAGACCTGGAGCTGGTGCCTTCTTGGGGGGCAGCGAGGGGAGGAGGTACATTGGGCCGTTCCCTGCCCTGGACCACAGCGCTCCCCACAATGCGTGGGGTGACTATGGAGCCCTTCATGTGGAGTATGCGGTCCAGGGCATCATAGTAGGGGGTGGTCCAGGCTCTGTGGCTGGACCACTGGTTGTTTTCCCGTATGGCCTTGTACCCCCTTTTGAGTTCCTTGGCCTTCGACCGGCACTGTGCCATGGTCCTGTGATGCCTCACCACCTACATGTCCTACACGATCTCCCAGAATACATGCTTATTGCGCTGATTGAGCGTGAGCTCCAGTTGATGCTCCAGGGTCCCCCAGATGCAGATGAAGTCCTGGGTCTCCCTGTGCCCCCATTGCCCCCCTCTGTGGTAGGGCCTTCTCCTCTGTGGACCCTCCGGTGCCTCTTCCCCCTTCCTCCTCCTCCCCCTCCTCCTCCTCCGCCTGGTGTGCACCCCTCTCCTCTGGGGTCTCAGGCTCCCGGGCCCACTTCCATGTCTGCAGGACAGGGGTGTGTGGGGGGTGTTGGTTGCTGTTCTGCCCCTGTCCTGTGGCCCACTCCCTTCCCTCCCTCCTGCTTCCCGCCCCCTCACCCCCCATGGTGCCCCTGTGCCACCAGTTCTGCTCCCCTTCGGTTCCCTTACCTATTTCCGGGGTGCCTCCTCCCCCGACCCGGTCATTGCCCCCGGGTCGGCCTGTCCCGGCTGTTCCTGCTGCTGCTTCTGCTGCTGTCCCTCCACACCCTCCATGTGCAGGACAACCACCTCCTCCACCTGCACCTCCTCCTCCTCCTGCCTTGCTCTCTCTCCCACCGCTCTCCTCTCGCTTCCGCCTCACTCCATCCCACCACGTTTCCCTGCTGCTGAGAGCCCTTTAAATCTCCCTCCGCAACCTATGTTGTTGCTGGTTGCCTGGCAGCGATGCTGTGTGCTTTGTCCCTGGCTGGGAATCACTTTGGTTCATTCTGGCCAGTGGTTGCCGTTCAGATGTTACTTTTTTTGTTCCCCATTGGGAATTGCTTTGACCACACTTTCGCCGATGGTCCGGGCTGGAGGTCCGGAAGTGTGGTTGATATTGACCGCAGATGGGTATTGACCATCTGGCGGCCACGTAACAGACGTTCAGGGTGCTTTGGCCCCGTCGCGGAATTGACCGTGGTTCACCATGGTTCACTGTGATCTTGTAACGTCTGAAAATACCCATTGTTTTTGAGGTGTTTGATCCCTTTAACATAATACAACTAAAGAGAGTAATAAATGCTACCGTCCCATAGTCTCAGTCTAATGAGCATACACGATGAATGCATAGTAAACTTGGCAGCAAAACTTTGAGGCTCTAGTCAGCTAAAAAATTGGATCTTTTTCAGGCGCCAGGGAAGCATATAACAAGAAGTTTTATCATCTAGCTTTGCATGATGGCATGCAAGAACTGACTTGACAAAAATATCTTTCATTGTGCAAGAAAAAATGAAATGTCTTGATTGGATAGTTCAATGAGCGGATTTTTTTTCATCATTTGATTTTTTTTAAAAACAACCCAAAGGTCACCCAAAAACTTCTCACATGCCATAAAAAGCAGAAGTTTTAATATGATCCAAGTTGCAGGGTGACTTCTGCCAACTTCATTGTCTCATAAGGGATTGAGACGTTATGATTCTGTATCAAGACACTTGCAACACAAACATCTGTCAGCTTTTTTTCTATAGCTTCTTATTGGGATTTCAGAAGGATGACATGTGAAAAGCTTGTGATGCCGCTCTAGCAGGTCAATTTATAATGCTATTTCTGAGCAGATGGGCCAACAATTAATATAATGCCTATGTTTTTGGGGTATGGGTGAAAATCGGAGAGCTGTGGAACTGAACTGATGTGACTTTGTTCTGTTCAGCTTTAAAAGCAGAATATGACCATAGAACAGAGGTTATCAAATTATGAGGTCTGACCCTCAAGTGGGGTTTTGCTATCTGGAAATGTGATGATTGCATGTCCAGTTGACATTTGATATACTTTATTGCTGTCTGGGGTCACACTTTTATATTTAAGTCTCAAAATGAGGTCATGGAAAAAAGTTTAGGAAATCAATTTCAATATTGAGGTAGAGAGGCTGTATGACGCACAGTAAAATAAATGTGCATAGCTTACTAGAGAGAGCTGCAAACTGGATTTTGGCAATACATTTGTAGTAATAAATGTAGTATTGTTACAAAACTCTTGATATTTTGTCTGGAAATGTGGCTAGGGCAGTACTGAATAGCACTTCTGAGTAGTCGGGCAGAATTTCGAAGTTCCAAGTAATTGGCCCAAGTACTCAGAGGCCCCTTGGTGCTGTTTCTGAAGCTTTAGAATTAGGACTCAGAATTCGAGACCTCTTAAAACTTCTGAAAATTGTTGCAAAGTTCTTGAACCCAAAGCCAAAGCACTATCCAGAAAAGCACTACTCAGAAAAGCACTACCCAGAAAAGCAGGCTAGCAAGAGTGGGACAATCACCCCAGAAGACAACCCCAGGAAAGTGCAACTGCATGCAGAAATAAAAAAAACCCCAAAAACAGTAGTGTATCCACAGCATGGGCCNCCCCCCTTGCGCCTGGTCCATCCCCCCTCCCATCTGAGGGTGACCAGTGTGCCGGCCTCGGAGTCTCCCGGTGCAGACAGGGGGTGGGGGCTCTCTGGGCTGCTGTCGGGGGGGGGGCTTCCAGTCCTCAAGGTCCCAGGGTGCTCCTCCTGGAGGTCTGGAGACCTGGAGCTGGTGCCTTCTTGGGGGGCAGCGAGGGGAGGAGGTACATTGGGCCGTTCCCTGCCCTGGACCACAGCGCTCCCCACAATGCGTGGGGTGACTATGGAGCCCTTCATGTGGAGTATGCGGTCCAGGGCATCATAGTAGGGGGTGGTCCAGGCTCTGTGGCTGGACCACTGGTTGTTTTCCCGTATGGCCTTGTACCCCCTTTTGAGTTCCTTGGCCTTCGACCGGCACTGTGCCATGGTCCTGTGATGCCTCACCACCTACATGTCCTACACGATCTCCCAGAATACATGCTTATTGCGCTGATTGAGCGTGAGCTCCAGTTGATGCTCCAGGGTCCCCCAGATGCAGATGAAGTCCTGGGTCTCCCTGTGCCCCCATTGCCCCCCTCTGTGGTAGGGCCTTCTCCTCTGTGGACCCTCCGGTGCCTCTTCCCCCTTCCTCCTCCTCCCCCTCCTCCTCCTCCGCCTGGTGTGCACCCCTCTCCTCTGGGGTCTCAGGCTCCCGGGCCCACTTCCATGTCTGCAGGACAGGGGTGTGTGGGGGGTGTTGGTTGCTGTTCTGCCCCTGTCCTGTGGCCCACTCCCTTCCCTCCCTCCTGCTTCCCGCCCCCTCACCCCCCATGGTGCCCCTGTGCCACCAGTTCTGCTCCCCTTCGGTTCCCTTACCTATTTCCGGGGTGCCTCCTCCCCCGACCCGGTCATTGCCCCCGGGTCGGCCTGTCCCGGCTGTTCCTGCTGCTGCTTCTGCTGCTGTCCCTCCACACCCTCCATGTGCAGGACAACCACCTCCTCCACCTGCACCTCCTCCTCCTCCTGCCTTGCTCTCTCTCCCACCGCTCTCCTCTCGCTTCCGCCTCACTCCATCCCACCACGTTTCCCTGCTGCTGAGAGCCCTTTAAATCTCCCTCCGCAACCTATGTTGTTGCTGGTTGCCTGGCAGCGATGCTGTGTGCTTTGTCCCTGGCTGGGAATCACTTTGGTTCATTCTGGCCAGTGGTTGCCGTTCAGATGTTACTTTTTTTGTTCCCCATTGGGAATTGCTTTGACCACACTTTCGCCGATGGTCCGGGCTGGAGGTCCGGAAGTGTGGTTGATATTGACCGCAGATGGGTATTGACCATCTGGCGGCCACGTAACAGACGTTCAGGGTGCTTTGGCCCCGTCGCGGAATTGACCGTGGTTCACCATGGTTCACTGTGATCTTGTAACGTCTGAAAATACCCATTGTTTTTGAGGTGTTTGATCCCTTTAACATAATACAACTAAAGAGAGTAATAAATGCTACCGTCCCATAGTCTCAGTCTAATGAGCATACACGATGAATGCATAGTAAACTTGGCAGCAAAACTTTGAGGCTCTAGTCAGCTAAAAAATTGGATCTTTTTCAGGCGCCAGGGAAGCATATAACAAGAAGTTTTATCATCTAGCTTTGCATGATGGCATGCAAGAACTGACTTGACAAAAATATCTTTCATTGTGCAAGAAAAAATGAAATGTCTTGATTGGATAGTTCAATGAGCGGATTTTTTTTCATCATTTGATTTTTTTTAAAAACAACCCAAAGGTCACCCAAAAACTTCTCACATGCCATAAAAAGCAGAAGTTTTAATATGATCCAAGTTGCAGGGTGACTTCTGCCAACTTCATTGTCTCATAAGGGATTGAGACGTTATGATTCTGTATCAAGACACTTGCAACACAAACATCTGTCAGCTTTTTTTCTATAGCTTCTTATTGGGATTTCAGAAGGATGACATGTGAAAAGCTTGTGATGCCGCTCTAGCAGGTCAATTTATAATGCTATTTCTGAGCAGATGGGCCAACAATTAATATAATGCCTATGTTTTTGGGGTATGGGTGAAAATCGGAGAGCTGTGGAACTGAACTGATGTGACTTTGTTCTGTTCAGCTTTAAAAGCAGAATATGACCATAGAACAGAGGTTATCAAATTATGAGGTCTGACCCTCAAGTGGGGTTTTGCTATCTGGAAATGTGATGATTGCATGTCCAGTTGACATTTGATATACTTTATTGCTGTCTGGGGTCACACTTTTATATTTAAGTCTCAAAATGAGGTCATGGAAAAAAGTTTAGGAAATCAATTTCAATATTGAGGTAGAGAGGCTGTATGACGCACAGTAAAATAAATGTGCATAGCTTACTAGAGAGAGCTGCAAACTGGATTTTGGCAATACATTTGTAGTAATAAATGTAGTATTGTTACAAAACTCTTGATATTTTGTCTGGAAATGTGGCTAGGGCAGTACTGAATAGCACTTCTGAGTAGTCGGGCAGAATTTCGAAGTTCCAAGTAATTGGCCCAAGTACTCAGAGGCCCCTTGGTGCTGTTTCTGAAGCTTTAGAATTAGGACTCAGAATTCGAGACCTCTTAAAACTTCTGAAAATTGTTGCAAAGTTCTTGAACCCAAAGCCAAAGCACTATCCAGAAAAGCACTACTAAGAAAAGCACTACCCAGAAAAGCAGGCTAGCAAGAGTGGGACAATCACCCCAGAAGACAACCCCAGGAAAGTGCAACTGCATGCAGAAATAAAAAAAACCCCAAAAACAGTAGTGTATCCACAGCATGGGCCACCATCAGCAGTGAGTGCACCCAATCATAATGCTAACCAAGCATTGCACAAAAATGCAGGCTAGCAAGAACGGGACATTCACTCAAGAAGAATACAACAACCCCATAAAACAGTCTGCAACTGCATAGAGAAATAAATCCATACAAAAGCCAGCAAGCCGAGGCCCCAGTAGTCACAAAATTAAGAAACCAGACATTCACACCCACCCACCCAGGGGCACCCTCTTGGCATGGCATTGGTACTGTGGCACTAGTAACCTGAATAGTCCAGGCAAAGGGAAGTGGAGCCAGGCAGAGAGATCCCTCTGGCCTCATGGTGCCAAGCAGTTGGCAGAACAGTAGAAGTTACACTTTGCAGTTAGGCTCTGTTGTGTCATGTCACAGCTTAGACAACATGCACAACCCTGCAAATCAATCCGCAACTGCATGGAGAAATAAATTGAACCAAAAGCCAGCAAGCCCAGGCCCCATCAGTCACAAAATTAAGAAACCAGACATTCACACACACACCCCTCCCCGGGGCACCCTCTTGGCATGGCATTGGTACTTTGTCACCAGGATAGGGGAAGTGTAGCCAGGCAGAGAGGTCCCTGACCCTGTTGCCTCATGGTGCCAAGCGCCAATCAAGCAGCAGGCAGAAATAGAAGTAATATGACACCCAATTATTATTATTTTTAAAAACTGTGGCATGATAAAGGTAAATGTAACTCCCATCCCTCAGCATTGACCCTATGGACAGGACAGGCCAAACCATACCAGGCCAGGAACAACCCTTCCCTCACCCCCAGCTGATTACTTACAGATCCAGCAACACTGTAGCACAAAGCCAAATTCACCAAAGTGAATGGTCAAAATGACTGCAGCCACTTTTATTTTGCCCTGCCAGTCAATCAAAAGCTTGCCATCTGGCCTACCATCACTCAACTGTCCCCTCCCATGTTCCCCTCCTACCAAATATGGCACTAAGATTCATTTCCAGAAGAAACTCAACTGTCCACCAGCTCCCCACACATATAGTGTTTATAACGCCCTTGGTCCTTGGAACTCTGGAATTCAGCCTTTTGGAAACGAATACCGTAATCTTTGCTGAATTCTGAAGTTTTCCAAAGACCAAGTTTCAGCCCTACTAAATACTAATCAGGCTGGGACATGCATTCACACTAAAAGTGAATAATTAAAAAAGTCAAATTAACATTAAGGTTTTTCTGGCTTACTCCCTTTTCTGTCTTTCTGCATACTTATGCAGCTCTTCTTTTGCTGTCTAAGTGTACACCAGCAGAGCAATCATCTAGCTGTTTAACACTTAGGTTTAGTGTTAGACCACTTTCTCTTGTGTGTTAATACACACCTGTTGGTGCTGCGGGGTGAAGTCCGGGACTTAAAAGATGCACAGCTTCCGTTTCATGAGAATGGTGGAAATGCAGGTCTTTGCTAGCAAACATGCACATCTGTCAGGTTAGGGGAAAGGTACTTTGCTGGGCATGCACGTTTCCAGACAGAGATCTGCATTTCTGCCCTTTTCATGAGACAGAAACTGTGCGTCTTTTGAGTTCTGGACTCCCCCAAGGCACCAACAGGTGTGTATTAGCACATGTGAGAAAGTTAAGGTCTTAGTGTTGCTGCGAATTCCATTCACTTCAGTGGGACTCATGCTGCCTCTAACTGCTAGCAGGTACAATAAAACATGGTGGCCTAAATGTTGTCAGGAAAAGCATCCTAATCAGCGCTTCAAAATGTTTACTGATTGCACTTTAGGGACTTTATTCAATTGCACTGGTGGAACTATTTTTATTTTTATTTATTCTATTTCAACAAAAGAAAAAGTAGATATCAAGACATACAAAATATCCCAAACTCTCACAGGTAAAATGTAAACTACAAAAGTATCCAAGAAAAAATACAACTGAGGATGATGATGTCTAAAAGATAAGTAAGCAATAGAGAGGGAGGAAGGGAGGAAAAAGGGAAGAGAAAAGGTGAACGGGAGAAGTGCTGTGTCTGATGTGGGGCAGGGGAGGAGGGATTCTTGAAAGTATCACCAAACTGCTAAAGATAGTGTTGCCAGGAGTGCAAAAATGTATAGAACATCCACAGGCATACAAACCTACACACAAACCCCAGCATATTTTTTCACTTACCAATTAATTCCACCGTCAACAACTGTTCAGTTAATTATTAATAATTAAGAAAACCTGAACCTCCAACCCCGGAAATCATTATGCCAAGCAGTGCCCAGAAAAGCAGGCTAGCAAGAGAGGGACAATCACTCAAGAAGACAAACCCCAAAAGCGCAACTGTATGCAGAAAGCCAAAAAAGCCAGTAGTACCCACAACATGGCCCACCATTAAAGTGCATCCATTTTAAAATCATTGTACCAAGCAGTTCCCAGAAAAGCAGGCTAGCAAGAGTGAGACAATCACTTAAGAAGACAAACCCCAAAAGTGCAACTGCATGTAGAAAGCCAAAAAAAGCCAGTAGTACCTACAGCATAACCCATGCCCGCCATCAGCAGTGCACCCACTTTAAAATCATCATGACAGCCCAGCAGGCATAATAACACCCACAAGAAACCAGACATTCACACACACACACACACACACACACACACACACACACACACACACACACACACACACCAAAAGCCTCCATTGTGCCTTCCCACCTATACAAAGTAAGCCCCCTCCCCACACACCATATTATTTTATTGAGAAAGAAAGTATATTTCCCCTGTGTCCCAGCTCACTGGTCAGTAACATCTTGGCAAAGTTGAACCCACAGCTGAAGTACAGTCACAGTGCCCAGAAAAACCACAGCAAAAGTGATCCCTCCCTGGCGTCTTTGGTGCCAGGGGAAGTGAAGCAAGGCAGAGATTCCTCTGGCCTTCATGGTGCCAAGCAGCAGGCAGCAGTGTGGCACCCATTTTGAAAAATAAATAAATTAAAGCATGGCATGGTGGAAGTAACCCCCAGCATTGCTCATAAGGCCAGGCCATGCACCCCCAAGTTGATTACTTAGACATCACCAGTGCAGCACACAGCCAAATTCACCAAAGAGAATGGGAAATGGCCCTGTCCCCTCCCATACCCCCCTCATACCAAGCTATGGTCAACATCTGGATCACTCTGGCCACTAGGGGTGGGAATACCAGTATCTGATTAATCCAATACTGCCGATAACGGGCGATATCAGATTAATCCGATAAAACTGGTAACACTGGTATTGGCATACCAGATTTTTAACGTTGGCTGGTTTACCGGATTTTTTACATTGCAGCCATTTAATTCAATGGCCACAATGTAAAAAATTCGGTCAACTGGCCAACGTTAAAAAAACGGTATGCCAATACCAGTAAATCCAGTATCAGGGAGATCATACTGGAAATTCCGGTATCCAGTATTCCTCACTGAGTCCCACCCCTACTGACCCCACATGCACTGGCACCAAAAATTTCCAGAGTCTTACCTTGGAACCGTTCAGAACCTGGGAACGGAATCCCTGGTGAATTCTGAAGTTTTCCAGGGACCGAGATTCAGTTCTAATCCTGAGAAATGATTCCATTTTCAAATATTGCATTTTATGCTTTCAGTAGATATGGTGTTAATTGCTTATTGAAGATCTTATAAAAATCCACTGATAAACCATGTGGGACTAATCTGTGGCAGAACACATAGCCTTTAGTGGAAGGTCTTTTTCTTGAATAGATCTATTCTTATCCATAAGTGAAATGTGTTCAATAGACAATTTATTAAACTAATCTGTCTACAAACAGATACAAGCTGGATAGGTCAAACATATTGTATGATTTATATAATCTCTCAACAAATTGCTTAAATTGTTCGTTAATTTCCTTTGAATCCTGAATTATACTTCTATTGTTTTGAGCCAGCAAAGACATGTTACTTCCACTTTGAGTTGTCTGTTCAAATGTTTTCCTACTCAGTCTCACCATTTTAAATAATTTTGCTTTAGTCTCTTTAAGAGCAAGCTCAATTTGACTAGAAAGGCATTCATTATACTTGTGTTTTTTATTAATGGAATAATGCAAAACGACATAATTTGGGTCTGCTTCATGTCTGCTTTCTAATTCTATAATTTCCTTCTCCAACAAATTCATCAATTGGTCTCTTTCCTTTTTGGAACATAATGTATGCATTCTTCCCTTACAGTAGCCTTTGGAGCTTCCTAGAACATCATATTGGATAAGACAGAGAACCTGCTAGAAATGGCTCTCCCAACTGTATATCAAGATAGAAATGGCTGTCCAAGTGTAGATCAAGTTTTGAGTCTGTAAGCAATATGAGTGTTCACCTTCCATTTGGAGGTCTTAGCAGTTTTATACCCTGTGTCCATAATGAGAAAAATGAATGTATTATCTGAAATCAAACTGCTTTCTTACATTTGCCTCTAAATACACAGGGAACAAATCTGAGGATACAAGCAATCAGTTCTGGAATAAGATGATGTATTGTTGAGAGAAAAGGGGATAATTGTGTTCTTTGGGTATTACCTTCATAGCTATTGCCCTCGGCTGGCTATCAGACTTCTTGCAGTTCCCAAGCCTTCGCCAATTGGCTCTTTAGCCAGCTGTACCCTGAAAGGACAAATGACTGCCAATCCCAGGGCTTCTCCTCAGTGGCTGCACCCTTGCAAGGATTTACCCAGGTCACCATTGGCTCTAGTCCTGCTACCACTTGGGAGCATCTGTTACAGGCAGGAATGTCATTATAATGGGTATTTTCAGACGTTACGAGATCACGTTCAACCACAGATAATACCCTGTGGTGGGGAATGGTCCCATAACATCTGTTTGAGTCCAGCCGGAGGTTCCCCACAGTGAACCTCAGGCGGGAATCAAAATAACCACGCTTTCAGCACTCATCTGGGGAGCATGGCTGAAAGCGTGGTTAGCTGAACCATGGCCCAGAATCAGTGGCTGGTAATGTCTGTTACCTGTGCCAATTCCGGGCCGTGACCCAGACCACGGGTCGGAATCAGATGCAGCAGCCAGATTGGCCGCTACGCCCGCCTGTCTCCCAGAGGGCCGCCGGCCAGGGGAGCATGGGGGAGTGGGGCTGTGCGGCTGCACATTGCACCACACAGCCCCCCCCCCAGATTCCCCGCCGGGATCGGCCAGCACATCTGCTGGCCGTGATGGCGGGATTCTGGCGCGGAATCAAATGGGTGATTCCGTGACAGGGCGAAAGCTACCCCATCACGTCTGAAAATACCCAATATCGGAGATTGAAATGCACAAGACAACATTAAGTTCATTTCATTCCCCACATCTATTCCCACATACAACTGTTACATTTATTCTTTCCTTTCTGTATTTGAGAATTTATCTTTGGCAATTTCAGAGTCCCTTTTGCTGATTTCCTTTGGTAACAAGATTTGCATGAACTTTCCATTTACTCAGGCCATGCCATAAAGTGGAGTTAGCAACTGCAGAACTACCACTGCTTGACTGCAGCTACTTTCAGATCTCTCTTTACATGTGTTTTCTTTGATTGATTTTATCAAAAAGTCAAGTTTCAAATCAGAGTACCAGGGAAGAATACACACACACACACCCCAACACTAGCACCCTGATGTTCCAAGCCAAGAGGACATGTAAATGTTTGGTTCACTGCTGTGACATTAAGCAGAAGGCCAACTTCAAAGGCAATGTGCATGATGTTGAAATTGGTTCCCTGCTGACTGTCCAAAAAGGCAAGTCATCCAGAGATGGAAAATATTTCATGTATAAAAAAGAAAAACACAGCAGGATTTGGCTGCCCTCTCTTCACCATTTGATTAGGAAATAGAATACAGAAAAGCATCATGAATGGTAGTATCATAACTCCTGGAGGTGGTTTATAAATTACTTTAACTGAGAAAGTCTGGGAACTTAAAAAAATTAAAAAATGTTTTGTTTCCCACCCATGAATCAGATAGTCTGTACTAGGACTGAAGGAGGATCTCAAGGTAGATTCTGGGTGTTTTAAAATGAAATGCTACCCCACGTGGCCACCTAGGAACCATGCATCTGAATGCCCGTCCGAAGATGGAGGGGGGAATATGCGCTCCCGTGAGCCATGGAGCACCCACTCATGCCACGTATAGAACACTGCCGAGAAATCCTAAGTGCTCCAAGCACCTGCCCGTATGAACAACAGCACGCCAGCAGGCAGGTCAGCTGCTCATAGGTACTGTGGTTAGGGGACATGGCTTTTGCAAATCACAGGAACTCAAGGTGAGCACTGGGGAACCCTGGACATGTCAATTGCAGAGGCCAGTCCAGTGAGCTTCCCCCTCCAACATGCTCCATGGCAGGGGGAGTGCTGTGGTAGCCACACTGGGAACCACACATTGGAATCACTCCCCATACACTCCACCTGAGTGGGTGCACTGTGGCATTGTCACTCAGTGGTTACGGACACACACACACAAACACACGCACACGAACGCACACACACACAGCCTTTCTTGTTTAAAAACAACTCTCTGTTTCTGACTGATCTACCTGGTTTGATCCATTTCCACTAGAACAAAGACCATCTGCAATCTGGTCCCCATTCTGTTAGATCAGAATACATCTATGTGCCTTCCTAAATGTCACCATTTTTTATGCATGCACCAGAGAGACAATACTTTTCTGTACATGGTTTCTCTTGATGGCACTGAGCTTAGTGGGAGGAGACTTCAGAACAGTGAGTACAGACCCAGGGCAGGGAAAGTTTTGAATCAGAACTCCACTCATTCTTCTGAAACCATGGAGAATCTCCACCAAACAAAAAGGGCTGCTCCATTTCTAGGGATGGGCAAACGTAGTTCGGAAGTTCGGAGTTCAGACCTAACTCAAATAGTTCGGTCGACCAAACCGAACGTGCGAACCAAACTCGAATTCGAACGTACGGTTCGGATGCGTTCGGTGAGTTCGGAATTGAATTTCCATTGGTTTCAATAGAAAACACATTATCGGCTGTAACGTGTTTTTTTATGCTATGTGGCTGAAATTTGGGGTGACTATACCTCCAATAGGAAGCATTATGTGTACCAAAATTCAAAATGGTTGGATAAAGGAATCCTATTTTAGAAGCAGTTGAATTATTGTATTTTGCAATATTCTACATATACATTCTTAGCTGTAACTTCTTTGCCTCACATCTAATGTAGGTAAAACTTGTTCAGATTATATATTTACTAACTTTGCCAATTTCAGAAGGATTGGAAAAAAGGTCTTGGTGGTATAAGCAATTAACATATAAATGTATGTCTGACATATATTAATGTATGTCTGACATATATTAATGTATGTCTGACATATATATTATTTATATTAACATATAAATGTATGTCTCTCTCCCCCTGCCATGCAGGGTGCCTGCCTCTGACTGGCACTGAATATGCTGATATTCATCAGACTAATGATCTTCACAGGGACAACAACAATTGTTTATATAATTGGGTGCCTTTATTGAAATCTACTGTACATTTTCTGAAATGGCAGTAAAGGTATTTGATACATTCTTGCCAAATATCCTGTAAACAGAATGGAAAATCAAAATGTTGCAGCTGGAAATGTATTTTCAGGTTAATGTCTTATACCCTTGGGATCCTTTATCCACTCTTTCTGAAAATTGGAAGAAGTATTTAGCATATGGAGGAACTTAATATGCACAAGTTTCATGAACATTGGATGCAAGATAAAAAAGTTGTAGCCATGAATGTGTATGGAGCTTTTCTTAAAATCACAACATTCAATTGCTTCTGAAATCGGTTCCCTTTATCTAATCATTTTGAATTTTGATACACCTAGTGCTCTCCATTGGGAATACAAGCTTCCCATATTTCATCAAAATTGAATAAGAAACAAAAATGTTATAGCAGAAGTATGTTTTTCAGTTTTTTCCATTTATTTCAAAAACCAAATGTCATTTTCATTTCTTGATTGCACCAAACTAAAGACCAAACCATGCCCGACCAAAGTAAATACTGAATCTGAACTTAAAGTTTGACCCAAACCACCGAACAGCCAAACATCCAAACCTGGTTCTGTTTGCACATCCCTATCCATTTCAGTCTTGGTTCATATCTGATACCAGAAGAGTGTACATTGAAATCCGCCTACCTGAATTAAATTAGATGAGAGTGGGAGACTATTTTGCAATGTTTCCAAGTCCTGGTGCATTATGTACTTGTGTTTTTCACCAGTCACTGGTTTTCAAATATGCACCAGGAACCAGATTTTTTTTTCAATTTCCCACCCCCCTCAAAATAGCTCCCATATAGGCACCTAAAACATTTTGGAAATGTCATTGCTTCTTTAATCAGTTGTACTCAACAGCTTTCATTTTTCTTTATGGGAAGAGTGGGATGCTAAAATATTTGAAAATCTGGCCAAATCCCAACCTTTTGCCTGTGTGACACCATTTTGAGATGTAAATATAATCCCATGTCCCCAAACATCAACAGAGAGCACTTTTACACGTGTGCATGGCAGGGTTCCATAAAATCATGAACCACATCAAAAATCCTGTGGACGGGTTTTAGATGTGATGTCACATGCATGATTAGCCGCTCGTGCATGCTTCAGCGCCGTGGACTAAATTCCTCATTATCGAGGAATTAAAGCCTGCGGCAAGCAGCTAATAGTGCACGTGACATCACGTCTAAACCCTACCCATGGAATTTTTGATGTGGCACATGATTTTACGGCGCCACACACATGTGTAAAAGCAGCCAAAGATGTGAAGTATATCAAATATCAATCAAAATCTTGACACTTTCCAGAGAAGCAGTGTCCCCATTTGGGGTCATCACTCAGAGTTTGGAAGCCTCTGTTTTAGGTCTCTAAATGGGTGCTTAGTTCTTGGATGCTCTGTCCCCATTTGTTGCTTCACATTTTGGATTCTGTTTAGAACAAACCAAATGTATGTTTCTAATTATTAAATCAGAGTGTTGGAAGGCAGGATTTTTGCAATCTGTTGTTAATTCTTCCACCCATTATTTGAGTAACCCTGAGAAAGTTGCTTAAAACATCCTCAGAGAGAAATTTGAAAAAAGCACAAATGAGCATAGATGTAATCTGAATATTTCAATGGAATAATTTGAATAACTTGTGTTATTTCTAATTAAAACATAAGCTTATTTGCCTGCCTTCCTGCCAGCCTTCCTGTCTGCCTGCCTGCCTGCCTGCCTACCAGGAGGATGAAGACTGTATGGAAATTTCCTGGGCTCTAGCTGCAAGGGGTTAGCTATATCGACCTACTTGTCTATAACTCCATATCCATTTTTAAATCTCTTCTTAACTCTGCTAACTTCTGTTAGATAGCAGGGGAAGAAGCAAAGTATTCCTCCCAGTTTTATTGGTTTATCCTAACACACAGTGACTTGTGTATAGTAAGGCCCTCATTTTCCAACCCTTTGGGAATATGGTGTGGCATAATTAAGTATCAACGGTGTTGCGATTCTTTTATCATTAGAACCACTTGGCAGGAGAGATGGACTACTCAATGTTCATTATTTATTTGCGGCCACAGGCACACATTATGCTTTATAGACATGTTACTTCTTAGAAATGTGAATGCCATTTGTTCTATTTGGATCCCAAATCGACATAGTTTTTATCAATAGATCTGCAGTAAGTAGGAAACATTCCAGATCATCAAAACTAGGGGCAATTTGTAACTATCATCATCATTATTATTATTATTATTATTAATACAGTGCCAGCGATGTATCTGGTGCTTTACAGAGAACAAGATAGACACGGTCCCTGACCGAGAGCTCACAATCTAAAGAAGACAGGGATGCAACATTCACGAGGATGTGAGAGCTCAGGTACACGTTCTTGGCTTGGTTTCAGTAAGTTGGGAGTTTGCAGATAATAGGTGGGGAATAAGGCTGGGTCAGGATGCTTAGCAGGAGCTAGGAAGGGCGGCGCATCCTTCACATGAAGGGCTCCATAGTTGCCCCACGCCTCGTGGGCAGCGCTGTGGTCCAGGGCAGGGAGCGGGCCGAGGTACCCCCTCCCCTCGCCGCCCGCCCGGTAGACACGAGCTCAGGGGACCCCCACCCCCAGGAGGACCACCCGGGACCCGCAGAAGCCCCAAGNACGTTCAAATCGCTCCACGACCAAGCTCCCCCTTATCTCTCGGACATAATTTCCCTACGCACTGCTGCACGTGCTTTCTGCTCTTCCGTTGTCCCTTCCCTTATTTCTCCTGCTCACCTAACCGCCTTCGACCCTTCTCCCTCGCTGCCCCCCATGCCTGGAACTCCCTCCCTGCCCACATCTGCCTTGCCCCCTCCCTCCGCTCCTTTAAATCCCTCCTCAAGGCCCACCTTTTCCTTGCTGCCTTTCCCAATGCCTGCTAGTCTTTCCCCTTACTCGTACTGTCTGCCCTCCTCTGATGAATACTGCTACCAACCTCTTTGTAACCAAGCCAAGCACACGCACCTGAAATTTCGCATCCACTTGAATGTTTGTTTGTCTTCTCCCCTGTCTCTCCCACTGTCCCCTCTCCCTGCCTCCCCCCTTTTGTCTTTTAGATTGTAAGCCACCGGCAGGGACCGCGTCTAATTCGATGTTCTGTACTGCACCAGGTCACATGACTGGCATTATATAAATGCCTAATAATAATAATAATAATAATAATCTCTTGAAGAGTGACTGAATTTTTTCATAATGGCTAGAAAACTGTGACCTCAGGTTATTGGCCACCATGAACCCCTTGGGGTGTAGGAACAGAAATACATTCCCGTAGTGTCATGGTGTAAGGAAAGGTCCTAGAAATGCCATGATGCATTTTGTTCTTCTCTTGGAGAGTGACTGAATTTGGCCATTCTTGGCAGGAAAACTATGATTCTGGGGTCATGACCAGAAACCCCTTTGGATGTCGAGACAGAAAGTCTTCTCAGTAGTGTCATGGTGTTAGGCAAGGTCCAACAAGTGCCATGAAGCATTTTGTTCCTATATTGAAGAGTGACTGAATTTTCCATTTTCCCAGGAAAAACTGTGACCCTGGGGGTCATGGCCCGGAACCCCCTTCAGATGTCAAGAAAGAAAATCTTCCCAGTAGTGTCATGTTCTTAGGAAAGGTCCAACAATATAGGTGTGCACCAGGGGCCCATGTAATTTTTGTTTTCATTTTCATTTTTGTTATTTAAATATGTCATTTTACTTTTCATAAATATCAATTTGTTGTTTTTGTTTTTGCTTTCGTTTTCGTTTTCCATTGGTTTAAATGTAAAACACATTTTTGACTGTAACTTTTTTGTTTTTCAGTATATTTGTCTAAATCCTGGGCTGAATATACCTCCATTGGAAGGCATTATGTATACTAAATTCCAAAAATATTGAATTAAGTAATTCAATTTTAGAAAGTGTTGGTTTATTTTATTTTGCAAAAATCTTCATATACGTTCTTAGCTGTAACTTCTTTACCTCACATTTAATGTAGATGATACTTGGCATATTTATACCCCTTCCCATATTTACTATCTCTGCCAAATTTCAGAAGGATTGAATTAAGGGTCCTGGTAGTATAAGCAATTAACATATAAATGTATGTCTGACTGTAACATCTTTGTAGTCCAACCAAGGTACATGAAATTAGACCCATTGATCAGCACAACACACCAAGAAACTTGAAAGATCCTCAAACTGCTAGATCAACAATTGAAAACATCACACTAGAAATAGAAATGAAGACTCACAAAGCGCGCTAATACAATCCCGAAAAGTGCAGGGTATTTTTTGTGTTTTGTAAATACAAGCATAAAAGAGCGTTTTTGTGTTTATTTGTGTTTTATTCAAACCCGAATGCAAAGACCCTATTTTTTTTATCACAGATTAAATAGTTTGTTTAATGTAAAAAAATGTGCTGGACTTGTGGGCTTGTGAACCAGATCCTCAGTGAAAGGCAGACTGGATAATTACCGGTACACCTTTTACTGGCCCAGATCACAGTGGGCAGATCCATTGTAGAATTATTAATTATAGACAGGTCCCTGCCCTGGACAGCTTACAGTCTATAATTGATGGACAAGAGAGGGGAGAAAAGAGAGAGAGGAACATAGGGAGAGGCAGGGGGTTATTCATGAAGCTGAGAAGTCAAAGGTGCATATGCTTAGCTTAAATTCAGGGGAGAAGGGGGCCCTGAACAATAGGACAGTAGAAGAATCATCAGGGAATGCAAGGTAATACAATTTTGGTGCAGTCCTATGGGGCTAGGATTGCATGGGCTGAAGAAACAATTTTCAGTATTCATACATTTTGCTCTGCTGCTCTCTGTTATTTGAAGTCCATTCAAGTAAATTACCTAGGCAGCTCAGTGCATAATGCAGTGTTTTCCAAACTGTCGGCTGGGACCCCAAGTAAGGTTGCACCCTCTGCTGTCAGGGTCACCATCCAGTTCATCATGATCAAAAATAGTATTTGATATACAGTGGACCCTCATTATACAACATTTGGGAGAACTGATCACAAACATGTTATAACAAGTTGTGTACTATAATGAAAAACATGACATCTCCCATTTTTGTGTGCCATGATGTGCTTAAAAGCATTTCCCCTAAGTTAAAAAAAAAAAGAAAGTATTTAGGGCCATTATAGTGACTGTGTTCTAAGCAAGGCTGAAAGAAAAAGCCCTTTGTTCTCTCGAGATATCTCATGATATTTCATGCTGGGTCCAAGAACTCGCTGAGATCTCTGCCCCAATACAAGATCTTGTGAGATATCTAAAATAAAACAAGAAAGAAGGAAGGAAGGAAGGAAGGAAAGAAAGACCCACTGCACATGTGCAAAATGGCCACTGGGGGCATTCTGCACATGTACAACCCTCTTCCAAAATGGCGCTGATGCTGCTGGTGCCATTTTGGAAAAGGGTTGCACATGCACAGAACAGCCCTGGTGGCCATTTGAGTGATTAAAAAAAATAAAAATAAAAAAATTTGTCTCCTGTTCTCTGGAGAGAAGCAGAGCAGCAAGAGATCTAGCATCTAGAGCAGCCAAGTGAGTACATGATGGGGGAGGGGGATGACTGTAAAAGATCCTGTGATTGACCCTCCTCTCTTTATTATTATTATTATTATTAGAAATTTATAAAGCGCCAGTCGCATGACCTGGTGCTGTACAGAACATAGAATTAGACGCAGTCCCTGCCTGTGGCTTACAATCTAAGAGACAAAAACAAAGGGGGGGAGACAGGGGGAGGGGACAGTGGGAGAGACATGGGAGAAGACAAAGAAACATTCAGGCGGATGCGAAGTCTCAGGTGCGTGTGCTTGGCTTGGTTACAATGAAGTTGGTAGCAGCAGTCAGCAGAGGAGGGCTGACAGTAAGAGTAAGGGGAAAGGCTAGCGGGCATTGGGAAAGGCAGCATGGAAAAGGTGGGTCTTGA
>QEPC01012897.1:1401466-1417560 GCA_003113815.1 Sphenodon punctatus | reverse complement strand
CAATATATAATCTGCCATTCAACTGTACTTGGAAATGCATGCTGCAGTTATTTTGTTGTGGCCCTGAGGTTTTGTATATGTTACATATTTGATCAGGTTTTGGAATAATTTTGCAGACACTTGCACTAGTTAGTACAAGCTTGGCCTACAATGGACAAGCCCCACCCTAGAATTCTGCCAGGAATAAGGTTGTGCCGGCCCACTGGCCGGCCTTACTGCCCCACCAAGCTCTAAACCCACCAGCCGCCACTGCTTTGCACTACTAAATGTTTATGGAATACATGGAAGTAGCAATGGCAGGTGAAGAAAAAGTAGTAAATCTTTATTACTGTGTTTTCCCGGCTGATTCAGCAGCAACAATTCACCCAAGCTGAGCAGGTACAGCTTTTACGGAGCTTGACTCACCAAGTCTGCCAGACTCCACCCCAAGTTGAGATAGTGTCTCAGGAACAAGGTCCAGGAGGACTGACCCATACTAAATTCCCACAGAGGATGATCCTGAGGCCTATAGTGACTTTTGAAAGGGTGGCAATGGCTTACCATTGGCCTAAAACATCATGGGCAGTACGATTAGCACCTTTCTAACCGGCGAAGTGCAGGCTTCTTATCACTCCTTAGGGGAAACTAAGGCAACCCAATATGATGTAGTGAAGGGGGCCATCTGAAAATGACTAGGAGTTTCAGAAGAAGCCCAGTGGGTACAATTCCACTCGCTTAAATATAGAGAAGCCGGGAGACCCCAGATCTGGGTCCAGCATCTACGAGACTTAGCTACTAGGTGGCTTAAGCCTGAACTTCACTCCCCAGACCAGATTGTAGAGCAAGTTGCCAGAGATCAATTTTGGGGGGCCTACTTCTGGTTGAAATGGCAGAATCCCAAAAACTTAAAAGCTGTGATCGGGGCAGCAGAGAATTTTTAACTTACACGGTCAGAAACTGAGGGTGGAAAAGGAATGACACCCATGTTTAAAAAGGGGTCCAGGTTTTCCAAGCAATATAGGAATGATGCCCCGGGTAGAGAAGGTCAGACATCGGCACCCAGATCCTGGAATAGAACCCCATTGACTCCACCCGATGAAACTGGTGAAAGAGTTGAGGGTCCAACAAAACAACTCCTTCCAATGCTGTGGCACCCTTGCACAATTTGATGTTTTTATTGTGGGGAAGCCAGATAACTTCAGAGGGACTGTCCACTCATGGAGTATGACCAAAGTCAGGAACTTTGAATGATAAAGTGTTTGGAAAGGTTATGTGGGGCTGCGCGCACACTAATTCCCCAAGAACCTCATTTATCTTGCCCTAATTAGGGTGTGAGGGTGTGAGCCTCCCAGAGGCCCATTTTTGTTTTTAAAGTGCAGGGGGAGGGAGGACTGTCTTGAGATTCTCCCTCTTCTTGGCAAGAATCCAGGCAGTTTCTTGGTTCATTCTTGTTTGCAAGAACAAGCCAAGAACCCTGATTCTGACTTATAAAAGTGAGAATCCGAGAATTGAATTTCAGCCCTAGTTATAAGTGAATCCATGGAATAATGATGCATGTTATAATGAAGTTCCACTGTATTTTGCATGCCTTCATCTCTATTTGGGGATACAGGGTTATGCCTTAGCCTCAAAATGGGGTCAAATGGTAGAAAGCTTGGGAACCACTAACAGAGTGGCAATTAAAAAAAAAACAACCCACCAACAAGCACAATGCTAATGAGAGTTATAGTTTGGGACTCGATTATTAATAACAAAAATAATACACAGTTCAGTTCTGGTCACTCTATCTCAAAACTGATATAGCAGTAGTTCATACTCATCTTTACTGTGAACCAGAACATTGTCCTGTTCCCACATGCCTTCATTAAGCTTTGACACTATAGTAGGGATCATCTTATGAATGTTATACAGAAATGTTTCTTTTTTCCCACAGAAATGTTATAAAAAAACAAGAGAACATTAGATAAGAAGACCTAGCGGAATGGGACATTTGCCCAGCATCAACACAAATTAACTTCTTGGAGACAGTGTTTTATCAACCAAGGTTTTGTTGGTTTCATTCAGTGCTACTAGATCTGAAGTGTTCCACAATTAGAGGTGGTTAAAATTATTTGGTTTCCACTTCCTCAGCCATTGTGCAACAACCATGTCCTTTGGTTTTTCCAAAGATTGCTTGAAAGTTTTGGAAAACTTTCTTGATGGCCTTGGGTTTTAAGCTGGTAACAAAACCTGAAGTCAACTGAGTTTTGAGTGGTTTGGGGTTTTACTGTGAACCCTGTGCCCAGTCTAGTCACAACAGCACAAAATAAGTTTGTGACAATGAATGCTTTCACACGAAATGCTAATTGCAGGATTGTAATTTGCCCCCACAAGTTAACTGCATGTGTGAGTGCACTATTCCAAGTTTGTCCTGCAAGTTTTATCTTGAGTGCTCGCGCATTACTGGGCTCTGGAATTCTACTCTTACAGTGGCGGGTGTTATGGTTTTACAAAATTGGGAATGTGGGAATACCTGCTGATATTAAAATCATGGGATAGTGGGTGTAGAAACCAGCAAATCAGCAGGAGGGAGCTGTGGTTTGTTCCTAGCTACTTAATTTCAGCCAACTTGTTGATTTCACCTTGCTCTGCTCCTGGCTTGTTGATTTCACCTTGCTCTGCTGCTGGTTTGTTAATTTCACCTTGACCTGCTGCCAGCTTGTTAATTTCACCCAGCTCTGCTGCCATCTTGTTAATTTCAATCTGCTGCCAGGTTGTGGATTTCAACTGCACTCTAGGGTCAGTCAGGCAGCAAGTGCAGGACAGAAGGGGGAGGATGAAAATTAGAGGATGAAAATTGCATGAAATTTGCACTCATGAGAATGGTAGATCCCATGATTATGTAAAGTGTGCAAAGAAAAAAAATTGCAGGAGATACGTCTTGTGAGAGGGGTTAATAACTCGTATGATTTTAAGATCGTGGAAAGATCATGGGAACAAAAAATAATGGGATACACCCTCTAGTGTGAAAAGCCTTATATTTTCTCATTTTTTACTCAGGCCTGCGTCATATACAGCATTGCACATTTCCTTTCTTTTCAAGTACGCTTCTTATGGGCTGGGTCAATGTTGACTTGAAAATTACTGCAAGTGGCACTGTTCCCAGTATAATCCTAAAAGAAACATCCTGTATAGGAAGCCAGTTCATTTTATTCCTACAGCCTTTTGCCACACTGCTTTCAAGTTGATGATCCCTTCTCTACTTCCTCCCCTCACAACCTAGATTGGGATTTGAGAAAATTCGATCGTTACTTATAGAATGTCAATGACCCGGGCCCAAATACCTTTGAAATGGCCTTTTCCTCTCTGTCCCATTGTGCTATCTTCTGTCAGCTGGAAACAACCTTTTGGCCATGCCCTTGGCATGTGGGCAGAGATATATTTGGTGGCTGCTTCCCAGCTGTGGAATTTCTTCTCTCTGGCTGCAATCTCAAACTCTCCCTTCGCACACAACCGCACAGCACAATCCCCTCAATAATGGGGATGCACCTGACTCCTGCCCAGGGATCCCCGTGTGTCATTTTCAGGAAATTGGATCAGCCCACCAAGATTTACGACCACAGCTCAAGGCTATGCATGTTCCAAAAACTGTGTAAAGCTTTTCTTTTTAAGCAGGCGTTTGGTGATCTGGGGATGGGTTAGTGGGTGAGTGTTATTTAATTGTATTTTCTATTTTTCTTTTAACATAAATATTTGTTTTATATTAGGATAACGCTCCCGCAGTCTTCTGTTTGTGGGATCTTATCTACATGATAGAAATTTAAATAAATAATGGCTGATGCACATAAAATTGTTTTACACATTGCACCCAATATGCGTGAGGATTGCCAACATGGGCAATCTTCAACATGTACCGGGTTGTGTACACATAACAACTCATGGGTACCAGCTATCCAATGAGTGTAGGGGCCAGGGGGGTGGGGTTTCTGGCCTAATAGTAGGTCCTGGAAAGCAGCAATGGCTACAGTGGTGGTGTTTTACAGTCATTGGACATCAGCTTGCTGAAACCACTTCCCAACACCATTTCCCACTCAAGCACGCACGCACACGTGCACGCACACGCACACACACACAGGCAGGCCCTGGGAAGCAGGCAGCCGTGGAAGGGGCAATGGTGGCTCACTGATGCTCCTAGAGACCCTCCAAGGTTCCTGCCACCACCATTCACTGCTCCCTTAAGCCCAGGAAGTGTGTGGGGAAAGGTGGAAAGAGCACAGTAATGGTAATTGCTGCCCATTCACTGCTCCCTTAAGCCCAGGAAGTGTGTAGGGAAAGGTGGAAAGAGCACAGTAATGGTAATTGCTGCTGTGCTGCCCTCCTTCATTGTTCCTTTCCCCACATCATGACAGCTATGTGCTGGTGCTAACCCCAGATGGTAGGCCTGAATGACCTTTTGGGTCCTCTCTGAAGGACAAATGAGTAGCCAGACAGGGCCAGCATGTAGATATTTGCCACCCTGGGCAGCCACAGGAAGTCGCCTCCCCTCCCCACCATACCCCCCCCCCCCCCNCACATGAAGCTTGTCGACAGCTGGATTGGGGTGGGAGAAGCAGTGGCAACACATGGAGGCAGCAAAAGAAGTGTTCCTTCCTTCAATCCAACATGGTGTTTAGTGGCAGCGGTAGCAGGATCGAGGACAGGACAGGTGGTGGTGGAAGCTGAATGAGGGGTGGAGTCATCTAGGGGACATGTCTTCCACCCCATCAAGCTTCCACCACTGTCTCTCTTGCCCTCAGTCCTGCTGTCACTGCCACTAAACTCTGCTCTGGATTGTGGGATGGGGCCTCTAGGGTGGCATGTTGAAGGGAGCACTTTTCCCACCTCACTCCAGCGCAGAGCGTCTCTGTAGTGGCAGTGAGACATCTGAGCTAGATTGGGGTGGGGGGATGGGAGCTGTGTATTTCATATCTCTGGTCTTGACTCAATGAGCATGTGGTAAGTCCCCAAATGAAAGCCATTTGTGCAGTCCTTGTGTAGGCAGTCAAACCAAACCAGCTACAATGGGCACTTTTACACACACCTTAAAGTTCCAGATTTTTTAAGCTGCTGGGTTTACAAGTCCATAAGTAAGTTCCTGATGCATTTTTCACACACACACTGCCCTGAGGCAGTTCCTGGATGCATTCTTCACACACACACTGCCCTGAGGCAGCCTAAAATAGCCACAGCTGTAGACGTGACAGGCTGTCATGGAAACCAAGTGACCACAACTGCCTGGAGTAAAGCAGTTTACCAGGAGAACTTTTTACACACAAAAGTTCTGGGAGACCTTCTATGCAGAAGTTCAAAAAGCCGGATGTTTAAGATCTGGGTGAGTAATTTAGACATTCAGAAAGTTCAGGATGTTACAACAAACTTGCAGGAGAAATGTGTGTGTAAAAACACCCAATGTGGTTGTACGACCAGTAGCTCTATAAAAATGATAAGTAGTAGAAGTAATGTGGCATAAGAAGTTTTAATTATATCTTTTTTAAAAGGTGGCTACAGAGCTGTCATGAGGCTGAAGCCTAATTTCTAGAGAATCCCTGAAAAAAAAATGCTTTTTATAAATAGACACAGTATAAGACTTCACAAATACACATGAACAATGAAAAAAAAACCCGGCCCAGTTGCCTCATTCCTTTCTTCTCTGCTGAAGATTTGATACATTTCTCTCTCATTCGATGGCCAAGTATATGAATTTGTGACTAACCAGGGATGTACAAATCAAAACTGGCACAAGGAAACTTTTTAAGAGAGTACAATGTTTGTTTAGTACCAGCTAAATTTCCTTTATGAGGTTTCTATTTTTGATTTTGGAAGAAACCCAATTTGTAAATAGAACTGTAAAAAAACAGCAAAATGCAGGTGCCACTGGAAAATTTGTAACATTCAGTAAAGCTTGGGGGAAACGTTTGTGTGATAAGTACAGTTGGAAAACGTTTCATTCGGTTGGAAGTTATTGACAGAAGGCTTGCACAGCTCTAAGTGGGAAGCAATGTTCCTATACATATTGTAACAGCTCTTCTCTATCTGCACCCTGTCCCTTGGCAAACTCATTGCCTCCCACGGCTTCCAATATCACCTCTAGGCTGATGACACTCAACTCTATCTCTCCACCCCCTCTCTCTCCCCTTCTGTCCAAGCTCGCCTCATCAACTGTCTCTGATATCTCCACCTGGATGTCCCAACATCAGCTCAAGCTCAACATGGCTAAGACTGAACTCCTTATCTTTCCTCCCTACCCTTTCTCTCCCTCTTCCCTGTCCATCCTTATCAGTGGGGTTACCATCTGTCCTGTTCCACAAGCCCATAGCTTGGGCTTCATCTTTGACACTCACCTTTCCTATTAACCTTACATCGACTCTGTTGCGAAGTCCTGTTGCTTCACTCTTCACAACATTGCTCAGATTTGCCCCTTTCTCTCTGTCTCCTCAGCCAAAACCCTTGTTCACGCCATAGTCATCTCTCGCTTTGACTACTGCAGCCTCCTTACTGGCCTCCCCCGCTCTCACCTGTCCCCCCTTATCTCCATCCAAAACTCTGCTGCTAGGGTCATCCACTTAGCCCGTAGCTTCGACCACGTGCAGCCTCTCCTCTCCTCATTTCACTGGCTCCCCCTTCCTGAACGCATCCTTCACAAACTCCTGGTATTCACTTATAAATCCCTTCACAACCTGGCTCCCCCTTACCTCTCAGCCCTAGTCTCCTTACACACTCCTGCACGCACTCTCCGCTCCTCCTCTGCCTACTCCCTCGCTCTCCCTCATCTCCCCGGCTCCCCTAACCGCCTTCATCCCTTCTCCCTTGCTGACCCCCATGCCTGGAGCTCCCTCCCTGCCCACATCCGCCTTGCTCCCTCCCTCCGCACCTTTAAATCCCTCCTCAAAACCCACCTCTTTCTCGCCGCCTTTCCCAACGCATGCTAGAACTTTCCTTTCAATATTTACTGGGAAGGGCAAGGAGTTGCGATTTGATTTTAAAGCTTGTTTGTTATGTATGTATGCATAGAGGGATTCAATATATGGGACCGATTATTAGTTGCTTGTTGGGCTGGTTCCATGATGAGCTTATGGTAAAAGATCCCATAGGGGTATTGGAATGTTTGGGGGTATTGGAATGCTTGAGATGGTAAATAAGTTTTGTGTTACAGTGATAGAAGTTTATCTGTTTTATTATGCATGGTGGATTATTATATTTGATATTGTAATAATATGGAATCTATTTTGTAATGACCAATGGCTTAACAAATAAACTAAACTGAACTGAACAATATTTACTGCCTGCCCTCCCCGCAGACTCCTGCCTAACTGCAACCAAGCCAAGCACGTGCACCTGGGATCTCGCATCCGCTTGAATGTTATTTATCCCTTGTCTCTCCCTATGTCCCCTCTCCTTGTCTCCCCCCTCCATGTCTATTGGATTGTAAGCCGTAGGCAGGAACCACATCTATCTTACTGTACTGTAAAGCGCAAGGTACACTGCTGGCACTATACAAATACTTTTTAAAAAATTTATTATTATAATAATAATAATAATAATAATAATAACAGCTTTGGCCTCTCCACTGTTTGAGATGTGTCTGTGTCTTACAGTGCTTGAAAATGAGATGCGTCCATGCATGGCACCTCACCAATCACATGTCCAACTGCTTGTGTGAAGGTGGTCCATGGGGGAGTACAGATCCATGAACCACGCAGTGGCCACATATGGAGCACTTCCTAAAAATCAGGAGGGCTCCATGTGGGGTCAGTCACATGTATGGAGGCTGCCTCCGTAGCTGTAATAGCCATGCTGGGAGCCTCCCATGTGAAGAACTCCTCACTTGTCAGGTGTGTGAGTACCCCACAACCATGCTACTCAGCGGACATGGACCCTCCTGCCTACCTTGGTCATTTAAAAATACCCATAGGAGATATGACCTGACTTGGAAACTAGTTACAAGAGTAACACACACACCCTCCACCCCACCCTCTGGCATGGTTTTGCCAGCAGACACATGCAGAGATGAAGAGTAGGAAATCCAGCTCTGCATTCCTGTGCATGTCTGCCAGCAAAGCCACATGGGGGGGGGGCTTTCAGACCAGCTGATCCCCACACATATCCTGACTGTGCATTCCCTTCCACAGCCAGAATATGCTTGGGAGGGTGGGGGTGGGGTCTGAAAGCAGTCTGAGTTACCTATCGAACCTCATGTCCCTTCAGTACCTTACCAGGTGATCTCTCTCTCATCTCCCAGCCTGACACTAATGCCAAGCAACTCCTTCTCCAGCCAGTTGCAACTTTAATTTTTGGCGCCCAATTCTGTTCCTCTCTGCTGGGATCCAGCTAGGGCCCCCCCCCCCCCCCCAAGACATGCTCCAGCTTTCATCTCAGGACCAAATCCTACTCCTCTCAGCCCCATGTCATTTGCATTCAAGCTGAGATCGGGTCCTGAAATGAAAGCTGCAGCTGGCCACAGAAGGGGGAGCTTTGCAGCGGTGTCAGGCTGAGAGATGAGAGAGAGCTTGGTTGATAAGGTTGTTTGACAGTCTGATAAGTTTCAGGCAAGGGTATTCATAAAGATTTGTGCAAAACTGAAATTTACCGACTTTCCTGCTGTTTTTGCCATTTTCCAATATTTTTTGTACATTGAATGGGGCTGCCATGGGCCGGTACCAAACCCTGTGAGCCTTGCATGCACTCCCTGGACTGTGGAGATGAAACATGCTAGTTAAGCACCAGAGAAGTGCTAGAAATTGCCAAAAGTGCTATAAAACTGCCATAAAAGTCCCAGAAAGTGACCCCCCCCCCCAAAAAAAAAGGTCCTGGAAGTGATGAAAAACATGGAAGAATGAAATCATCATAAATTGAAGTACCAATGGACACTCACAAGCACTCCCAAAAGGTTGGTATTTCCATTCAGAATGGCAACACTTGCTCTCATCTCATCCCTAACTACCTCAAAATTAGAGCTGAAACTCTGTCTTTGGAAAACTATGGAATTCACCGAAGATTCTGTTACTCAGATCTGAAAGTCCAAAGTCTGAAATTCCAAGGACAAAGCCCTTTCTTCAGAAAACCTCAGAAGCCACTGCGTGCATGGCTGAACAATTGAGTTTATTCTTGAAATGAAACTTAGTGCCATATTTGGTAGGAGGGTCTGGGGTATATTGGAGTGGACCGTTGAGTGATGGTCATCCAGATGGCAAGTTTTGATTGGCTGGCAGGGGACTAGATGAGGGCAAGCCGACTGAAGTTGAATCCCAACAAGGCGAAGGTGATGTTAGTGGGTAAGGCAGTGGACGTGGAGGTCCCAGCATTACAGGTTCGTAGTCTGGGTGTGCTCCTCAACCTGCAGCCCTGCATGGATCTCCAGGCGGGGTCAGTGGTGAGGAGTGCATTTCGCCAATTACATCTGGTGTGCTGGCTTTGGCCATATGTTTCAGATAGTGACCTGGACATCATCATCCATGTATTCATTACCTCAAAATTAGACTATTGTAACATGCTGTACGTGTGGCTACCCATGGTGACAGTCCAGAGACTGCAGCTAGTGCAGAATGCATAAGCCTGTCTCCGTATGGGGTTGGTTTGTCTTGAGCACATTACAGGCTCTGCACTGGATGCCTATAGTCTTCCGGGCCTGATTCAGGGTGTTGGTGTAGACCTATAAAGACCTACACTGCCTTGACCTAACTTACCTATGGGATTGCCATGTTCTGGAGTGACCCCTGTGGTCAGCTGGGAGCACCCTCCTCAAGGTCCCCTGTGTGGCCCAGAGAACCAGTATGGAGAGGGCTTTCTCGGTGGCCACACCTCATATGTGGAATTTCCTCCCGGCGGAGTCCCAGATGGCCCTGGATGGCCCCGGACCTCCCTTCCTTCTGGTGTATAACTAATACCTGGCTGTTCCACCGGGCGTTTGGTGGGGGAGATGGGGTTTAGGGTGGAGGGATGTGGGTTAGGGAGTGAGGGATGGAGATTTATTGTTTTTACATTCTCTTTTATTGTGTTTTAGCTTGTTGTTTTATTGTTTTGATATGTAAGTTGCCCCGAGCTACCTGGAGCAGGAAGGGTGGGGTAACAAAAGTCGTTAAATAAATTAAATAATAAATAAATACAATTAAAATGGGTTCAACCATTTTCCATTTGCTTTGGTGAATTTGGCTGTGTGTTACAGTGCTGGATCTGTAAGTAATTGGCTGCGGGGGGAGGGTTGCCTGGCTGGGCCTGGCTCTGGCTCTGGCCTGGTATGGCATGGTATGGTTTGACCTGTCCTGTCCATAGGGCCAATGCTGGGGAGACAGGGTTACATTTACCTTTACCATGCCATGCCATGCTTTTTTTTTTTTTTTTTAAAGGGTGCCACATTGCTTCTGCTTGTTTCTTAGTTTGCACTTGTCACCATGAGACCACAGGGATCTCTCTGCATGGCTTAACTTCCCCTTGCCTGTTCATGTTACCAGTGCCACAGTAGTACCTATCAATGCCATGGCTTTTAAAAAAATAAAAGAGTGCCCCTAGGAGGGAGGGGTGATTTAATGTCTTGTTTCTTAATTTTGTATGCCAGGCTGACTGGCTTTTGGTGGGATTTTTTTCTCCATGCTGTTGCACACTGTTTTGCAGGGTTGTGTGTGTTGTCTAGGTGGTGGCATGGCACAGCAGAGTCTAATTATAAAGTGTAACTGTAAATTCTTCTACTGTTGTTCTGCCTGATGCTTGGTTGGCACCATGAGGCTAGATGAGAGGGATATTTGTGCCTGGCTGCAGCTGCTGCACATGACAACACCTGAGGAGGTTGTGAGTTGGCACCAACTAGTTCAGAAGTTTCGAGTTTCCACATTACAAAGCTCCAAAGATTTAAGAGGTCCAGAATTCCATTTCCAAATTCTGGAACTTCGGAAATTGCGCCAAAGGGCTGCCAAGTACCCAAGCTGATTACCGAGAACTTCAGAAATAGGCCCAAGTACCTGGAAGTACTATTTGGTACCGCCCTACTTAAAATACGTTAAGTTAAACATGTGTTTAAGTCTTTGCATGATCAGAGTCTTGGATTGTAAACTCTCCCTGGTAGGAAAGTCTGTACTTTCCCAGATGGGGCTGTTGCCACAGCTGTTTGTATGGATTTAAGCAACAACCATCCGTGCCTAACCAGTTACAGCTAGGGGTCTGAAGAAGGGCACAGCTTGTTTTCATTTTTGGATTTGTTTTAATTTCCAGATTCAATTATGTATGTGTTATTGTTTGTAATTTAACTTTGGTTCAGTAACTAAATTTATTTCCTATTATTTTCTATTGGCATCATGTTGTAGGTCTTGCATTTGTTTAAATAGCAGCTTTACTTTGGTTCTCTGACATTTTCTCATCCCCAAACTTGTAGAGAGTGCTCCACAGTGGCAGAATATCAGTGAGAGACTGGCACAGTGCAGGTTCACATAGGAGCATCAGGCACTGCAACTAGAAGCCCAAGTCTGACAACTTGCAGCGACTCCCAAGAATGCCTATGCACCATATAAGTAGAGATAATGGCAGGCAGGCACTAGACTGTTGGCAGTACACCAAATGTAACAGGGCATTAACTTTCTGCAAGTGCTCCAGCATGGCAGAATATGAGAGACTGGCAGGCAGCAGGCAGGCACAGCAGCACTAGCAGGCAACAGGTGGTTGCAGGAGCAGAAGGCACTGGCATTGGAACTCCAGATCTGACAAGACTTCAACTTGCAGCGAGTGGCCCAAAGTGGAATAATGTGAGAAAGAGATTGGCATGGAGAAGGCAGGCACAGCAGCAAGCACAAGTAGGTGGCAGGTGGAAACAGGAGCAACAAATACCAGCAGGCAGCAGGAGGGCAAAGGAGCAGCAGGTACTGGCATTGGCACCCCAAGTCTAACTGGATTTCAACTTGCAGTGAATGCCCCTTGGCAGCTGGGCACCATATGAGATAGAAATAATGGCAGGTATGCAGTGGACAGTTGGCAGCATGCCAGATATAACACAGTGTCATCTTGCTGTGAGTAACCCAGGGTGTCAGGCTTAGGGATGGGTGAACGAGGTTTGGAAGTTTGGTGTTCGGCCCAAATTTGGCCTGTTCGGACGACTGAACACGAACACAAACACGAACACGAACATACTGAACTGAACACCGAACACCGAACAGCAAAATGGCTGAACACTTCGGTCAGTTCGGATAACGTTCAGTTAAGTTCGGGTGGCTAAAACGAACGTGGTCTACTCTCACTCTGTCAGGTCACTGGAAGGCCAAATGTAGCAGGGAGAGGGAAGTCATCTGACTCAGCTAGGAGCAGACTTCCAGGCACCAGGAGTGGAGGGTGGAGAGTGGCTTGGAGTAGCAGCCAGCCTGCCAAATCACCATCCCTTTTCGCCTCAGACCACCGACTTGGCAGTCTGTGATTGACCATGGTCAAGGCTGCACGTAGCCAATGGGGCTTGCGGTGAGGCGGGCGCAGCAAAAAACAAAACTGTCTGCCTCCCCCCTTCCCAATACCTTCTGAGCTAGTCACTATTCCTGAGCAGCAGGCATTTCAGAAGGCTCCTTCACCCAGCATTTTCCAGCTCCCCAATCCATTGTCATCCTCCTCCTATTTCACCCATACAACCCATCTACTTCCATTGTCTCATTTATTTAACTTAGCTTAGATAGATTTAGTTGTTATTTTTTGTTTTTATCCCTTCCTGTGTTCAATCTTCCTTCCTCCCTCCCCCCTCCATTGAATTCTTTCCCTATATATGAAGTGATTCCCTTCCCTTCCCCTGTTTTTTGATTCATTTAGAGTAGGATTATTATTAGATTTATTTAGGTTCCATTTCAGTTTTGTACCCCTCCTTGTGTTGTTTGTGATTACCCCCCAACCCCCATCCCATATATCGATAGATAGATAGGATTAGGTAGATATATTTTTGTTTTGACATAGTAGGAGTTAGTTTAAAATTTACTGATAGAGATAGCGTTTAGTGATTCAGCTTTAGGGTTTGTTGGAGCTACTTAATCTATTCATAGCATTTAGAATAGTTATTAGTTAATAGTGGTTACATTTAGTGTATATATATATAATATTCAATTTTTAAAATTTCAATAGATTTTTTAAATATATAATTATAGATAATTAAAAACATTATTTTTGCGGGAGAAATGGAGAAGGGAAGAAGAGGCCGATCTGCTGCCCATAGGGGAGGCAATGGGGCACGTGCCAGAGGTGGGCAGGGCCGTGCATGGGGAGCAGCAGCAGGCAGCAGCAGTAGCCAGAGGTAGAGCACATCACCCCCTCCCAAAATCAGTAGGCCTACTTTAGGGCACCAGGCTGCTCTGCAACACCTCCTGGCAGTGCCCGCCACTGACACGCAGGGCACTGGAAGGCCTGCAGGACTTGAGGCTCAGGATGCATCTGTCTCTGCTGTGGGTGGTGCTGGAGCAGGTGCTGGGGCTGCTTCTACCAATTTTCCTCCAGGGCCACCAATGTCCCCCACTGTCGAGGCAATCCCCAGCAGTCCAGAGCTGGTAGATCCCACCCCAGCTGCTAGAGGCAGGGCCCGATCCCCGGGCAATGCCAGTACTAGGGAGAGGAGCAGCAGCAGCAGAAGCAGCAGCACTAGCAGCTACAGAAGGGGGCACAGGGAGAGTGCCAGCAGCATGGCGGGCATGGGCAGTCTAGCCTCTGGGTCCCAGTACTCCACTTCACGGGACATCACCATGGTCACCGGGACCAGTGAGGAAGAGGACACTAGTGCCGCAGAGGAGATCTATGTACACGAGGCGATGTCTGACCCTCCTCCCAGAGCTACATCACCAGTACCACAAAGTTCTCACTCTCCCAGCAGTGCTGGCAGCAGTGCGTCTGCCGGGGTGGGCAAGAAGGCAGCAGGAGGGATGTGTGTGGAAATCCTCTGTCTGGGATCATTTTAAGCCGGTGTGGGCAGATGATCCCAGAGAGGTGCAGTGCACACTGTGCAAAAAGGTGGTGAAGCGCGGGCAGGTGCTTGCTGACCTTGGCACAACTTCAATGTCCAGGCACCTCAAGGCATGCCACAGTGCTGTGTTGGTGAGCGGGAAGGCAGGCGAAGTGGATGCTAGCGGGTTCCTGACTCCAGCAGCCAGTCACCCGGCCCATTCAGCGGGCCAGCATCCTGCACCAACTGCTGATTCCTCTACCAGCAGGAGCAGTATGGGGGCAGAACAACAGCAGGAGCCTCCCCATCAGCGCCGCCCTGAGTCGGACTGTGGTCCCACAACTCCCACAGCTCTATAGAGTTTTGAAGGAGCAGGTGAGGGAGCAGCTTGCAGGGGCTGGGGGGGTCATGGTCCACTTTACGATGGACCTGTGGTCCGCCAGAAATACCCAGCATGCCTTCCTGGCGGTGATGGCACACTGGTGGCAGGACGCAGAGGCAGTGCTTGGCAGTGGCAGGAGGGGACCTGAAGCAGGGTATAGTTGGGCCCTGCTTCAGCCCCAAGTTATAGACAGCTCCCACACTGCAAGGAACCTTGAGGCAGCCCTGGCCACCATGTTGAGGGAGTGGCTCACACCAGACACGGCCTTCACCAAGGGGTGTGTGGTCATGGACAACGCGGTCAATATCCTTAAGGCAGTCCATGACGGGGGCTTCACGAGCATCCCTTGCGCCACACACACCCTCCATCTCGTGGTGCACAGTCTTTGCTAGCCTATCTGATTGCCCTGCTGCCAATGTGCCAGCCTGCCTGCCCTACTGACTCCCATGCAACGCTGCCTGTCTGCCCGCCCTGCTTGCCGCCAAGCTCAAAGCATGCATCAGTCCTGCCTCCCATGTCAAGGTGCCTGTCTTCCCACCAAGGTTGCCTAGCTAAAAGCCTGCCCAAGTCCGCCTGCCCAGCCCTACTGCTTCTCATGACATGCTTCCTGCCTACCTGCCCAGGTTGTGAAACTTGAACCCTCCCTCAATCTACCTGACTGCCACTCATGTCATGCCACCTGACTGCCTGCCCGGGGCAACCAATGTCTTCTGCTGCTAGTGCCACTGGCACTAGTTATTCCACCGCATGACAAGAGGCAGCCACTCCAGTCCCAGGACCAGCCGTCATGGTCCTGGGGCCAAGTTACTGGCAGGGAGGACTATGGCCAAGATGTACAAGCTGCCACCCTAGCCCCGGGACCCACCATGATGGGTCTGTGGCCATCATTCATCTCACACTGCGATGTCATTCCACCACTCCGAGAAACAGTCACTGCAGCCCCGGCACCCGCCACCTGGGTGCCGGGGCTAAGTTACTGGCAGGGAGGGCTGTGGCCAATACCTGGAAGCTTCCACCCTAGTCCCAGGACCCACTGTGATGGATCTGGGGTTGTCATTCATCTCACACTGTGATGTCATTCCACCGCTCCGAGAAGCTGCCACTCCAGCCCCAGGACCAGCCATCACGGTCCCAGGGCCAAGTTACAGACAGGGAGGGCTGTGGCCAAGATGTACAAGCTGCCACCCTAGCCCCGGGACCCACCATGATGGGTCTGGGGCCGTCATTCATCTCACACTGCGATGTCATTCCAACGCTCCGAGAAACAGCCACTTCTGCCCCAGGACCAGCCCCAGGGGCTCTGCCTGCTCCTTCCCCTCCAAAGCACTAGCCACCAGCCGGTCTCTTCACAATCACAACAATGCCCACCTAGCTCTAAGAGAGAGAGCGACAGAGATATTCCCATTCCCAGCTAGAACTAGGGAGATGGGAGTTAGAGGGGGAGAGCTCAGCTAGGTATATCCTAGCTGCCACCAGCTGGAACCTGGAAGAACTCCCATCTGTGCTGCGCCCATTAATGCCCATCGCCCAGTGCCCAGTTCCCACATCCAGCATGAGCAAACCTACCGTAATGAGCTGGAATAAACCCACAACATATTATATGTGCCTGCCTGCCAGTGCTTGCCTGCGTGCATCCCTGTACCACTCCATACCTGCTGCCCTGCTACCACCTAGCGTGGCACGCCTGATCAAATGAAGTGTACCCCATAGGCTTTAGGCTGTCATTCCACTATCCTCGATGCCCGCCTGTCCCAGGGACCATCAACAAGATTATGGGACCATCATTCCAGTCACTGGGGGCTGCATTCCATTCCATTGCATCCAGAAGCC
>QEPC01012897.1:1365696-1392700 GCA_003113815.1 Sphenodon punctatus | reverse complement strand
TTAGTGATTTAGTTTTAGTGTTTGTAGGAGTAGGTCTGTGTACTTATTAGATAATCCATTTACTTCATAGCATTTAGAATAGTTAATAGTGGTTAGATTTAGTGTAGACAGATATATATAATATTAGATTAAAAAAAATAAGAAAACCCCATATAAAAACCAAAAAACCAAATAAAGAACAAAAGAAAACCCAATAAAAAACCCAAAAAACATATAAAAAACAAAAAAAACCGTAACAACACTTCCCGAATGGACGAACGGATGAACCGAACAGTCGAACAGCCGAACCGAACAGCCGAACGGCCTAACGGAACAGCCTGTTCGGACGAACGAACCGAACATCTGAACCCGAACTCGGCGAACGAACCGAACTAACGAAACGAACTAACAAACCGAACAAATCCGAACCAAACGAACGAATTGAACGGACGAACCGAACACAGCCGAACTGAAAGGCCGAACCCAAACCGCGATCTGTTCGCCCATCCCTACTGAAGATGCCCAGCCAGTATGGGGGGTTCCAATTATGCCTCCTGGGACGCTCTCTGCAAGCTGATACTCTGCCATACTTTGGGGTGCCAATGCCAACACCCATGCCAATGCCTGCTCTGTCCTTCCACCACCACCTGACACCATGACTACTCCTGTCAATATGTGTCACTCTCTTACACACACAAGTCCTTCCCCCCTGGAGCACTCTCTTCAAGCTAATACCCTGCTAGTCTTCGGGGTTCCAATGCCAGTGTCACTACCTGCTGCCTCTGCTCCTCCTTCACCTGTGGCTTAGCACTTCCCTCTGCAACTGCTGATTCTGACAGTATGCCTCACTCTCACACAAGTCCTGCCCCTCTGGTGTGCCCTGTGCAGGTTGATACCCTGACAGATTTTGGGGTGCAAAGGCCAGTGCTAAGTGCTTCTTCTGTTCCTCCTCTGCCTGGCTGCCTGGCACTGCCCTCTGCTGCTGCTGCTCGTGCCAGTGTGCCCCAGTCTCACACAAGTCATAGTCCTTTCCCCCTGGGGTGCTCTCTGAAAGTTGATATCATGCAAGATTTTGGGGTGACAACACCAGTGCCTGCTCCTGCCAGTGCATGTTTCTCTCACACAAAAGTCCTGATCCCTGGGGCAATCGCTACAAGTTGATGCCTTGACACACCTTGTGGTGCCAGGAACAGTTACAAATGCATGTTTCAGAGCTGCATAGGGCACCAATACAGCCCTGCAACATGCATAAATAACCACCAAGGGTGGTTAAAGGATGATTAGTGTCATGTCTGGTTTCACCCTTCCTGGCACCAGGGGTGGAGAGGCTTGGAGTAGCAGCCAGCCTGCCCAATCACTATCCCTTTTCTTCTCAGACCACTGGCTTGGCAGTCTGTGATTTGACATGGGGGAAGGGGGGGGAGGGGGCTAGGCTGCACAGAGCCAATGGGGCTTGTGGTAAGGCAGGCACAGCAAGTAACAAAAGTCATGCCCTCCCCTCTTCCAACACCTTCTGAGTTAGCCACTGATCCTGTCAGTAGGCGTTTTCAGAAATCTCCCCCTCCCAGCAGTTTGTGTTCCTCCCAATCCATTGCCATCCTCCTCCTATTTCACCCATCCCACACATTTACCTCCCTAGTATCATTTATTTAGATTAGATTAGATAGATTTAGGTGCGGCAGCACCTCCTGCCTCATGCAGGTCATGAGGTTGCGTCTGTCTCTGCTGCTGGAGCAAATGCTTCAATTGTTCCTCCAGGGCTAGCAATGTCCCCCATTGTTGAGGTGATCCCCAGCAGTCCAGGGCTGGTGGATCTCACCCTGGCTGCTAGAGACAGGGCCCAATCTCCAGGCAATGGCAGCAGGGAGAGGAGCAGCAGCAGCAGCAGCACCTATAGGGGGCACAGGGAGAGTGGCAGCACCATGGTGGGCAGTCAAGCCTCAGGGTCCCAGTACTCCCCTTTGCGGGACATCACTGTGATTGGGGACAGTGACGCAGACACTAATCCCACGGAGGAGATGTCTGGAGCTGAGGCAATGGCTGTACCTCCCAGAGCTATGTCACCACCAACTTCTGCCCCTCCCAGCAGCGCTGGCAGTGGTGCGTCACCCAGTGCGGGCCAGAAGGCAGGAGTCTGTCCATCCACATAATCTAGAAGCTGCCACTCTATCCCCAGGACGCACCATCAGGGTTCTCATTCCATTCACAGGGAGTTGTCATTCCATCGCTTCAAGAAACACAGCCACTCTAGCCCCAGGACCCACCCTCAGGGTTCTGGGGTCCATCATTCCGCTCACAGGGAGTCATCATTCAACTGCATCAAGAAACAGCCACTCCAGCTACAGGACCCACCATCAGGGTTCTGGGGCCTACAGTACAGGCAGGGAAGGCTGTCCATCCACATCATCTAGAAGCTGCCACTCTAGCCCCAGGACCCACCATCAGGGTTCTGGGGCCCGTCATTCTGCTCACAGAGAACGATTGTTCAACTGTATTAAGAAACAGCCACTTCAGTCCCAGGACCCACCATCAGGGTTCTGGGGCCTACATTACAGGCAGGGAGGACTTTCCATCTGCTGTATCCAGAAGCTGACACTTTAGCCCTCCTTCTCTCCTGTCCTCCTTCTCCCATGCCTCCCTTGAGGAAATCTCCTCTCTGCTCTCCTCCTCCAACCTTTCCACTTGCCCCCTTGATCCCATTCCTTCCTGCCTCCTCACCTCCATTACTCCCACTGTCGCCCCCTCCTTCCTGCACATCATCAACCTCTCCCTCTCTACTGGCTCTTTCCCTTCTGCCTTCAAACATGCCACAGTCTCTCCTATTCTCAAAAAGTCCACTCTTGACCCCTCTGACCCTTCTAGCTATCGTCCTGTCTCACTCCTTCCTTTTGCTTCCAAGCTGCTTGAACGTGTTGTCTACTCCCGCTGCCTTGACTTCCTATCCTCCAACTCCTCCCTTGACCCCCTCCAATCTGGCTTCCGCCCCCTTCATTCTACTGAAACTGCTCTCGCTAAGATCACCAACGATCTTCTGGTGGCTAAATCTAAACGTCTCTATTCCATTCTTGTCCTCCTTGATCTCTCTGCTGCCTTCGATACTGTTGACCACTCACTCTTGCTGGATTCCCTTCACTCCCTTGGCTTTTGTGGCTCTGTCCATAACTGGTTCTCCTCCTACCTCTCTGACCGCTCCTTTAATGTGTCTCTCTCCAACTCCGCCTCCTCCTCCTTCCCCCTCTCAGTTGGTGTTCCTCAAGGCTCTGTTCTTGGCCCTCTCCTCTTCTCGATCTATACCTCATCCTTAGGCAAACTCATTGCCTCCCATGGCTTCCAATACCACCTCTATGCTGATGACACTCAACTCTATCTCTCTACTCCCTCTCTCTCTCCCTCTGTTCAAGCTCGTCTCATCAACTGTCTCTCTGACATCTCTACCTGGATGTCTCAACGTCAACTCAAACTCAACATGGCTAAAACTGAACTCCTTATCTTCCCCCCTCATCCTTCCTCTCCTTCCTCACTGTCAATAACTATTGATGGAGTCACCATCCTGCCTGTCCCCCAAGCCCGTAGCCTAGGCTTCATCTTTGACTCACCCCTTTCTTTTAAACCCTACATTGACTCTGTTGCTAAATCCTGTCGCTTCTCCCTCCATAACATTGCTAAGATTCGCCCTTTTCTCTCTGTCTCGTCTGCCAAAACTCTTGTTCATGCTCTGGTCATCTCTCGCCTCGATTACTGTAACCTCCTTCTCACTGGCCTTCCCCGGTCTCACCTTTCTCCCCTCATCTCTGTCCAAAACTCTGCTGCCAGGGTCATCTACCTCGCCAGTCGCTTCGACCATGTGCAGCCCCTCCTCTCTTCGCTTCACTGGCTTCCCCTTCCTGAACGAATCCTGCACAAGCTCCTAGTCTTCACCTATAAAGCTCTTCACAACCTTGCTCCCCCCTACCTCTCTGCACTTATCGCCCTCCATACTCCAGCCCGTGCACTTCGCTCCTCCTCTGTCCCTTCTCTCACCCTTCCACGCCTTCCCTGCTCCCCTAAGCGCCTTCGTCCCTTCTCACTTGCTGCCCCCCATGCCTGGAACTCCCTCCCTGTCCACATCCGCCTTGCCCCCTCCCTTCATACCTTCAAATCTCTCCTTAAAACTCACCTCTTTCGCTCTGCTCTGTCTGACTCTTTATCCTGCTGAGCCACTATTCCTATACCTACGATCGGTTTACCCTTATCCTTGCAACATGGACCTGCCTGCTGTCATTCTCATCGTAACCAAGCCAAGTACGTGCACTTGAGACCTCGCATCTTCATGAATGTTAGACCCCTTGTCTCTCCCTCTGTTCCCCTTCCTATGTCTCTCCCACAGCTCCTGTCTCTCAGATTGTAAGCAATAGGGGCAGGGACGGTATCTATTTTATTACTTTGTAAAGTGCCAGGTACACTGATGGCGCTTTGTAAATGTTTGTTAATATTAATAATAATAATAATTCTTCTTTCGTTTATTTAGGCATCAGCTCTTGCCGTAGCCTTACAATTTACACATTACAATACAATACCATATAAAACAAAATCAAAATCAAAATAGTAATACAATTTTCCATGGTTAAACCATACATCAATGGAGGCACCAATAAGGATAGATCAAATCCTATGGAACCGCCACACAGGAAATTCAGAAACACCCCCACCTAGATAACATTAAGGTTCCCCTCTTTAGATCCAATAATTATAACCTTCTGTTTCTGAGATGCCAACCAGACAAAGGTTTCAAGAGTCACAATCTCCTCTCTTTTGGGGTGGGCAAGAAGATCCCTAAATCCTTGGCCTGGCTCTATCCACAACTCATAGGTGGGAAACAATTGGAGCCAAACTGCTCTAAGATCAGTATAATAGGGGCAACTCAGCAAGAGATGTTCCACCGTTTCAACCACTCCTTGGGGGCAGGTACACACCCATCTGGAGTAAGGGATCCTCTTATATCTCCCTTCCAATACTGAAGTCTGGACCAACTGAAACTGGAGAAGCATATAGCTTCTCCAGAGACTACGACTCATCAGCTCATCCAGGTAAGTTTCCGTCCCCCAAACAGATTTGACTAGCCCCAACCAGGGGGCAACCTTCCAGTCCCTTACAGCTGCCAGATCCTCTTGCTGGTTGATGTTTTCCAGCCTGGTCTGGATTTCTTTTTTCATTCCCACTAGGGATCTCCCAGGAAAGTAGGCAAACAAAAAAACCCTGGCTCCATAATAGATGTTTCAAATATCTGAGCCATGGGTAACCTCTGATGCCCACATAAAAAAGTTCCTCCTGCAGGCATAGAGTCCTCATGTAAGGAAAGTAGCCTTATCCAATATCTAATCAGGGCCATCCTAGCATGCAATGCCATAGGGAATATTCCTGTCTCAGCTCTTAAGACAGAGCCTAGGACATCCTTCCCCACTAGGAGAATCTGGTGAAGGAAAGAATCCTGCACTTTCTCCAAGAGATTGGTTAGTGGGTGGGGAATGATCTCCAACCCAAACACTACCGCTGGTGGGACTCTAGTTCTATAAACCTTCAAGAAGGTTGAGATAGGAACACCCTGAGAGATTCCAGCTGCCCTACCTATCACACCCACTAGTTGGGCTGCCCCCACTGCCCGCCCCTGAATATGTCTAGCCCACGTGCCTCTGCTTGAAAAGGTTACCCCCAAATATACATAGGATTGGACTACTTCAAGTGGTTGCATGGCAATTTCCCACTTTACCGATACTTTACAGCAGCCCAAGGTCATAACCTTTGATTTTTGGGGGTTGGGAGATAATCCATTTAAGGTACAGTACTCATCTAACCCTAGAAGCAAGCACTTCAGGCCCCTTGCTGTCTGGGAAATGAGCACCAGATCATCAGCAAACTGTAGTATGCTCAGTTGGTACGAGTCAAGTTTAGGGGGGTATCCACTGACAGATGTTTCACCAAATCTGCCAAATAAATATTAAATAGCAGTGGGGCCATGACACACCCCTGCCTAACCCCTCTTTGTATGCCAATTTCTTTACTTAACTGATTGTCTGGACCTATTTTTACTCTTGCTTTGTTATTAGAGTAAAGCTGAATTAGAGTAAAGCCAGAAGCTTGCTGTCAATCCCCAAGGCAGAAAGCTTCCTCCAAAGGCGTGCCCAAGGAATAGAATCAAAAGCCTTGGTTTAAAAAAAAAAAAAAAAAATCCTTGGTTAGGTCAGCGAAGGCCAGAAATAATTTCCCTTTCCTGATTCTCTGATATTTATGAATAATGTGCTGAAGAATGAAACAGCAATCTATCGTTGACTTGCCTTTGCCAAAGCCGAATTGCTCTTGGGGGGTAATAGAGTTCTCCTCTACCCACTACTCTAGGTGTTCCAGAAGGCATCTCGCAAATAATTTGCCTACTACTGACAGCAGACTTATAGGCCGATAGCAAGCTGGATCTGTTCCAGAGCCTTTCTTAAAAATTGTAACAATCCAACTCTGCTGCCATGAAAGGGGGATCCTATTATAGATGCTTATACTACTAAACAGTTTACTTAGCATAGATGCCCACCACTGGGGCACCACCTGCAGCATCTCTGCCTTGATATTATCAGGGTCAGGGGCTTTATTAGTTCTTAAAGACAGGGTCAATTCCACAATTGAGTCCTTAGAAAACTCTGTCTTTGTACCCTGGGGATCCAGCACTATCTCATCCTCCTCATGGGTGGGCTCACCACCCAGCTCTCGTGGATTCGAATACAGTTGACCAAAAAAGACCTCCCAGGTAGCACCAGGTACCCTAACAGTACTGGCACTCTTCCGGGGATTCATTATTTGGTTCAAAATACGCCAAAATTTGTATGCATTCCCTAGCCTCTGGGCCACGATCAAACAAGCCCAGAGATCATTATAGTAACTGGCTCTTTTACTTTTCAATAGTGCTGCATAAGCTGCTCTATTCTTCTGAAACCTTTCCTGGTCTTCTGGGCTAGGGGTCCTGAGCCACCTCCTCTTGGAGGTAATGAGCTGGGATTTTGAGTCTCTGCAGTCGAGATCAAACCAGGTATGTTTCCCCCGGTAATGTTGATTGGTTCTCTTGACCACAAATTCCTCCTGCAAACTACCAATGAGTCCCTCGTAACTCTGCAAGATAATCAAAATGTCCTGCATGAGTAAAATTCGGGAAATCAAACTTTGGAACTTTGCGGAAATACATAGACCATGAATTTGGATAAAAAGCGCCACCTGAGAGA
Source organism: Sphenodon punctatus (assembly GCA_003113815.1). Taxonomy (NCBI): domain Eukaryota; kingdom Metazoa; phylum Chordata; class Lepidosauria; order Sphenodontia; family Sphenodontidae; genus Sphenodon; species Sphenodon punctatus. Next base: position 1,385,480 of record QEPC01012897.1, on the reverse strand, counting down.
TCCTCCTAGCCTTCCCAGCTACATCTTCAAAGGCCTAGGTTGCCTCAACCGATCGATCCCAACCGTGGGTTGAGATCTCTACACCTAGAGCCAAATGGTCGCTTCTGGCCTTATTAATAATGAAAATTTCCTAAACATTTCGATGGCTTCTTGGTCCGTCAGAATTAGATCTATGACACTCCTCCCCTGGGGCCTGATAAATATACTGCCCTTCACAGGGTCTCGGAGCAGATCTTCCCCGACTATTCCAAGACTAGTATTAGAAAGAAGGTACTCTAAGCAATGGTACACACCATTAAATGGGCTGCAAAAAATACCTAAACCTCTCCTCCTGGGTTATCATTGACTGTCCTGGTGGCAAATGGGCATTCAATTCACCAACCAGCACAAGAGTTGCTAGAGGATACTTGTCTTGGGCCCCAAGAATGACCTCCTCAAGCCTATCCCAAATATCCTCCTGATAATATAGTGAGGATAGAGGTGGTATATAGATGTTAAGTAAAATAATCCACTCTATCTGACTTGCGCCTAATTTAAGGAGAACCTGTTGAACCTCTGGCCTTCCAGACTGCAGAAGAGTAAAACAATCACCAATTGCATTACTAATGAGCAATGCCAACCCACCTGAGGGGCGGCCCTTATGGCCCTTAGACCCCTTCTTCTGTGGCCCTTCTTTGGGTGCTAGGGATGGAAAGTTGAGACCCTGACTGGCACAATAAACAAAAATAAATTTTACAGACCTGGCAGCAATGGCACCTCCTGTGCCCTCTTCGTCCTCTGGTGAGGAGGTGACCTCCACCACCTCAGATGGTCCAGGCTCTTCCTCCTCCACCTTCACCTTCCTCCACTGCTTCATATTTTTTCTCTTTTTATCCGCCATCATCCAAACCAATCCTCAACCAAACACAACCAAACCAACCAATCTCAAATAAACCAACCTCACCCACACAGCCAAACCACACAGCCAAACCAACCCAACCGCCAACCAAATGAACACGCACACACAAGGTCCACATGCAATCAGACTACTGTGTCCGGTTTCCTGTTTCTGATACGATCATGGGACCGAACGATATTGATACCGATACCGAACATAAAATCTTTGAAATTGGTATTGGTATCGATATCAAAAAGGACACAGTCTTTTCAAGCCTTTGCATGCTGCCACGGGCACTCCTGGGGGTCCCAAGCCTTCTGGCGGGTCTGAACTCTGCTGAACATTAAACCAAACCGAATCCGAACTCAGTTCCTGATCCAAACGACCGAACCTGGACTCAGTTCCTGAACCAAACCGAACATCCGAACCCCGTTCTGTTTGCACATCCCTACCTTTTAGACCTAAGGGCGGTCCTGCCCTGTTAAGACATCCTCCTGCCAGCCATAACCCTGCTCAGCAGGCATACATGAAACAACACATTAATTAACTATAAATCTATTATTATTTATTTATTTTTAATGAAATTTAAATTTATTAATAATATTTATTTGTTGTTAATGAACAATAGAAACTCCAAATCCCAGCCAACTAGCCCTACCCCAGTTGTAGAAGTGGCAGGGACTCTGGCATTGGCAGGGCACAATTACCATGGCATAATTGGAAGGATCTTCAGCAGTCCTCTAGCCCCCATCAAGTATTTTATCTATTCTGGAGTAGCCATCAATTTCGTTTATTAATTCATAAGTAACTAATAATAATGCCACATGGTCACCAGCTGCATGGAAAGAGCCTGAACCAGAAAACGCGGTGCCCAGAGAAGCGATGCTTTCTTCCACCCCACCAACTTCCCAAGCCGAGCAGGCAGAACCCTGCAAGGTGTCTGGAAAGCACCTCTCCAGTGCCATGGAGAGCATGGAGACAAATGCTCCCCAAACCAGCTCTCCCCTGTGTACCTCCTGGTCCCCCTTCCCACTCCTGGAGTCCAGCCACCCCCATGGCCCTAGAGAAGTGGAGCTGACTACTGCAGATAGGGATCTCTTGGACTCGGCCACCCACATCACTCAGGAAGACCAGCCGGCTCTCCTCCCCATTCCCAGAGTGAGGTGAGTCCCGTGGTCCAACAAACAGCCCTGAGAGAGAGAGATGGCTCCCCTCCCTGCTCCTGGAGTGAGGTGAGTCCCATGATCCAGAAAGCAGCCAAAGAAAGAGAGATGGCTTCCCTCCCCACTCCTGGAGTGAGGTGAGCCCCGTGTCCCAGAAAATAGGCCTGAGAGAGAGAGAGAGATGGCTCCCCTCCCCGCTCCTGGCTTGAGGTGAGCCCTGTGGCTCAGAAAACAGCCCGGAAAAAGAGTGAGAGAGAGAGAGAGAGAGAGAGAGAGAGAGAGCGCTCCCCTCCCTTCTCCCAAAGTGAGGTAAGCCCCGTGGTCCAGCAGGCAGCCCCGATAGAAAGAGATGGCTCCCCTCACTGCTCCCAGAGTGAGGTGAGCCCCGTAGCCCAGAAAACAGCCCTAAGAGAGGCTGCGCGGCCCTTCAAGCAAAGAACCTCTAGTGGGATAGCCCCCAGAGCTGCACCACCACTGATGAATCCCTGGTGGGTTGGGTTTTTTTTTAAAAAAAAAGCAGAGCAGGTCTTCTGAGGGCTGCACCCAGCAAGGAACTGCCAGTGGGGCAGCACCCAGAGCTGATCCAGGGAATCCATGGTGCTTTTTTTTAAACTGAAAAGAGCAGAGATGGGCTGCTAGGGGCTGCTCAGTCCCGCAAGGAGGGCTGTGGGAGCCCCCCTCCCCCAGGTAAAATTTCAACCCTGTGAGTACTGTCTGCACGAGGTTCCCATGTGTAGCTGGCAGGGGAATGCAGAGGCAGAGCCCCACAGAAACAAACCCCAGCTAGTGTGCTGGCTAGTGCACCAGTCACCTGGGGTTCCCATGTGAAGCAGGCAGAGGAATGCGGAGGAAGAGCCCCACAGAGGCAAAGCCCCTGTGTGCCCTGAACAGGCAGGGAGGGAGGAAAGCACCTACCTCAAGAGTCCAAACAAAGACCAACAATACCACAATGACTGCCTGATCACTGGATACCCCGGGATCACCAAGAGGAGCTGCTGGCTCTGCGCGCTGGTTTTTGAGTGCTGGATGAACCAGTCAGCTCCACCCCTGGGCCAGCCCCATCCCACCAGGACTGGCACACCTGGCCGGGACATATAAGCCCTTATGCCGGTCCAGGCATAGGCGTGTGCAAAACTGCCCCCTCCTGAGGGTGGGAGCATCTCTTCTAGCAGGACGGTGCACGTCTCTCTCTGGGTCTGGTGGGATGCAGCTTGGGCAGGGTGTGCACCTCTCGCTCTCTTTCTCACAGCAGGGTGCTTGTCACTCTCAGGGTCTGGTGTGTGGGTGGCAGCTTGAGCAGGGTGTGCACCTGTCTCTCACTCATTCTAGCAGCAGAGTGCATGATTGGGTGAAAACAGACATGACGCTAACCACCCTTTAACCACCCTTGGTGGTCATTTATGCATGTTTCAGGGCTGCATAGGGTACCAATACAGCCCTGAAACATGCATAAATAACCAGCAAGGGTGGTTAAAGGGTGGTTAGCATCATGTCTGTTTTCACCCTCTCTCTCTGGTTCTGGTGGGTGGGTGTCAGGGTGAGCAAGGTGTGCACCTCTCTGTCATAGCAGCAGGGTGCGTCTCTCTCTCTCTGGTTCTGGCAGGTGAGTGTTGGCATGGGCAGGGTGCACACCTCTCTCTCTCTCTCTCTCTCTCTTGTTCTCACAGCAGAGTGCTTGTCACTCTCTAGGTCTGGTGTGTGTGTAGCAGCGTGAGATGAGTGTGTGTGTCTCTCTCATTCCAGCAGTAGGTGTGTGTCTCTCTGATTCTGGTGGGTGGTTCCATGAGAAGGGTGTGCACCTATCTCTCTCATTCCAGCAGCAGGATGCATTAGGGGTGTGCATCAGAAACCTTTTCAATTTTTGTTTTCGTCATTACATTTTTTTTCATTTTTCTAGCTTTTGCTATTGAGATTTCTTTTTAAATTTCTTAAGTTTCATTGTTGTTTTCCATTGGTTTAAATAGGAAATGTATTTCTGTCTGTAACCTCTTCATATTTCATCCACTTCGCATGGAATTAAGGACCATCCCTGCAAAATTTCAGGAAGATTGGATAAATGGTTCTAATTTTATAAGCAATTTAATTTCATGGATTGTGCACACATTTCCAGCTGTAACATCATTGTTTTAAATCCAATGTGGATGGAATTGTTCAGACTGTACCCCTCACCAAAGAGATAATCCCTACCAAATTTCAAAAAAGATTGGATAAAGGGTCATAATTTTATAAGAAATTAAATTTTCATTATTTTAACAGGACTTGCAAATTTCCTTAAATCAATTGCACATGTTGTCTCTGTTTAAATTATAAAGGTTTTACTAGATGTAGAGATCTACTTTTTGGAGCATTTGTAGAGAGGGTTTAGAAGACAGGTGGAGGAAGGCAGAGCAGAGGAGGAGCAGGTGCCATAGACACTGACTCTGGCATGGACATCAGTCATTGGCACCCCAAATTCTGTGGGGGCATACATAGGGAAGAATAGGTACAGAGTTCTTCTTTTCTGAGCACTTGCAGTGAGGCGGAACACTGTAGCACAGACAGTCACACACAAAGAACACAGAGTCGGCATATGAGCCACACAAGTTCTAGCTATGGTGGGGGCTGTGGAGCTTGGCAGAAGCTTATATTTGCTCCCCAGTGCCCACCACCAAGCTTCCCAGATGTCAGTGATTGGGTACTGGCAAGTTGGAAGCCTGGACAGCATCTCCAGAGAAAGAGCCTATACTAGGGATTCTCATGTGTTTGTCACAGTGGTACAAGATGGGTTTGTGATGCCAATTGGCTAGCAGAAATGTCAATAATTTATACTAGTTCTGTGCTGTGCTGACCCCAAGCCCCCTGTTTTTTACTGGGAATGTTGGAAACATCTGCTTAGGAAACAGCCAATAAGGGATTCTCATATGTCTTTTGTCACAGTGCTGCAGGATGTGTTTGGGATGCCAACTGGCCAGCCTGGATGTGTCAATCATGTCTCCTGATTGCTTTCCCCACCCCTCTGCCTTGCTGCCTGAAGTCTTGGTTATGTCCTGACATCTTTTTTGACCCAAAATTTTCATGATTAGTATTTGCACAACTTCTGTTCAAGCTACAAATGTTCAATTGCTTATAAAACTGGGGAATTTTATCCAAACGTTCCAAAATTTGTCAGTTGATCCATTCAGTGATGGGTACACTCTGACCTAATTTCATCCAAATTGGATATAAAACAAAGTTGTTACAGCTGGAAATGTGTGCACAAAGTATGAAAATTACATTGCTGACATATATTCATCTAGAAATCCTGATACTGGTAAGATAGAAGCATATTTTAATAAATGTAATATTCTGAAATTGAATAGTAAACAAAATAGTTATCTAAATAATCCTTTTCTGAGGAAGGAATTCAGCAGGTTGTTAACAAACTTCCTAAAAATAAAGCTTGTGGGCCGGATGGTTTTCCCGCAGAATATTATCAATTATTTTTAAGGCTGTGCTGAATAGTATTTCTGGTTACCCAGGCCAAATTCTGAAGTTCTGGGTACTCAGTCCGGGTACTTGGCAGCATTTCAGAATTTTTTCCAAGGACCCAGAATTGGGAACTCTGAACCACGGAAATACTCAGAACTTCAGCACTTTGAAACTCATAACATGGAAACATGGAACTTCTTTTTGCCAAGAAAACCTCCATTGTGTGTGCCCAGACCACCTATGGAAGGCAAGCCCCCTCCCCACACACCATTAACCAGAAAGAAACTTGAAAGTATTCTCCAAGTGCCCCGGCTGGTCATCACATCTTGGCAAAGTTCTTGAACCCACAGCCAAAGCACTACCCAGAAAAGCAGGCGAGCAAGAGTGGGACAATCGCTCAAGGAGACAACCCCACAAGAGGGCAACTGTGTGCAGAAATCCAAAAAAAGCCAAACTCTCTCCCCACACACCATTAAGCAGAAAGAAACGTAAAAGTATTTACCCAGCGCTCCGGCTTTCCCTCCTACTTCCCTCTCAATTTTCACTGGGGGAGTCACCAGCTGGTCAGTCCCTCGGGTAGGTAGCCTGGGATTCATCTTTGACTCCTCCCTCTTTTTACGTCGCAGATCTAGGCTGTTGCTAAATCCTGTCACTTCACTCTGTTTAATATTACTGAAATCCAACCCTGATTTCCTGTTGCCACCACAAAACCCCTCATCCATGCTCTAGTCAACTCTTGTCTTGACTAGTATGACTTCCTCCTTCCTGGCCTCCGCTGCTCTGATCTCACCCCCCTCATCTCCATTCAGTGCTCTGCGGCCAAAATCATCCACCTTGCCTGTCGCTTTGACCATGTTCAGCCCCTCCTCTCTGCCCTACACTGACTCCCTCTATTCAGTCCAAGTTCCTAGTCTTCACCTTCAAGACTCTTCATGACCTTACTTCCCCATATCTCTCTGCTCTTGTATCCTGCCACGCTCCTGCTCGGGAACTTTGCTCCTCCTCTGTCCCCACCCTTAGCTGCTTGAAACCCCCTTGCTCCTCTAAACATCTGCACTCCTTCTCCCTTGCTGCCCCTCATGCCTGGAACTCCCTCCCAGGATGCATTTTCTCTGCTCCCTCCCAACTTTCAAATTCCTCCTGAAAACCCACCACTTCCATCATGAGTGAAACTGCATCCTCTTCCCCCCTCACTCAGAGTCAGAATCTCGTTACCTGTAACTAAGTGAAGCATGTGCGCCAGCAACTTCTCAACCTCATGAATGTCAGTGTACTCTAGTCTCTCCCGATGTTCGCCTCTTCCTTGTTTCTCTCTCCCTTGTCTCCTCCCTTGTTTCTTAGATTGTAAACCCCTTGGGGGTAGGGATCTGTCTTTAACTATTGATTGTACAACGCCAGGTACATTGCTTGCACTATATAACTACTACTACTCTACTACTACTACTACTACTACTACTACTAATAATAATAATAATAATAATAATAATAAAAATAATAATAATAATAAATACTCCTTTATGGGGCAGTGCAAAACCAATTTGTTTAATCTGACATTTGGCCTGGAGGCTTGGTACCCTTTTATTTAGTTTTAATCCTATTGTTTGCTTTATGTTACAAAGAGCTCTGAGGTCTGGCAACAAAGAGTGCTATATAAATCAATACATGCAAATGTAAACTACATTAGATATGGGCGGGAAGCCGACTGTACATTTTGATGGCTCCTAGCTTGACTGCAAGGCCCAGGCCCTGCTCTGTTCTCATGCCTTTGACCTAGCATTATCTTTAGCCTCCAAACGCAGCCTTGATCTTTGCTTCCTGGCCCACACCCCAGCCTCACCTTGTCCTGCTCTATACCCGCCTTACTCTGCCTGAATGCCTGATTCACCACTTGCTTCTGACTCCAACTCTGATCACCTAATGTCTGACTTGCCCTAATTATCAGATTTCTGATTTCAGTTCTTCCCTCCCTTCTTGGACCTTTCTGAGCCCTAGCCACCCATTTTGTCCTGACCTTGAACTAATTTTGCTAGACAGATATCGATCAAGAAGCTTGTAAGGAGAGCATGAAAACCAACTGGCAAAGAAAAGTTGTCTTCAAACTAGCATGGATGTTTTTAACTTTAATTTAGCTTTATAGACTGAAGGAAAACTTTGATTAATGTGTGTGCATTAAACACCCACTCAGTAAATACTTCGACATTACACAATGAGATAATTTGTTGCATTTTTAGTCTGATCCCCCACCCACACACTTTTTATTCCAGACATTCTAGTTTTACAGAAAACACTTAAATATGATCTTATCATCAAGTAAAAATGATGCAAAAAGTGCCTGTTAGCAATTTAACAGAGGCTTCATTTCATCCCACAATTGGTACATGTAAGTAACCCCACATATACAGTTTATATGGTAATATTCAGATTCCCGATGCTAAAAGTGACATCATTGTTACTGCTAATTCCATTATTTGCATATTTGCTGTTTCCCGACTTAGGAACAGGAAGTAGACAGCACTCTGTATTTGGTTAGACTTTCTCAGTGTGTACAGTAAATTACATCACCAAGATTGTCTTCACATTACATCATTCCCAAGGCAGAACTCTATACATCAGATTTGTTTGCTCAGTAGGATTTTTCACATGAAACAACTCAGTGTGTTTGTTGAACTCTGATCTTATGTTTCAACTTTGTGGTTTGAAACAAGTTTCAGCATTAATAGCTCTGGTTTTGTATTTCATTTTATCTGTCAGAACTTTACTTTCTGTTGGATAAATGCTGGTTAAACATTTGAAAAAGTCATTTGAATTTAGATATGAATTAGTGGTGAAGCAAATCTTTTATGTGAACCTTGAATTAGATACATTTGTCATATTTGATAGTTCAAAGCACATTTTTGGTCACATTCAAAAAGTCTGGGTTTTGAAGTTTGGAGAGTGGATGTTCAGTATCCATTAGAGGTGCGCAGAAGGGCCTAGCTTCATTTTCATTTTTTGTCTTCATTTTCATTTTCAATTTCTACTTATGTATTCTTTTTCATTTTTGGTTTGACTTTGTGCTATTACATCCGTTCTCTGTGCTTTTCAATGGGCATCACCTGCATGTTTTGCATTTGCTTAAACAGCGGTTATAATTTGGCTCTCTGACACTTTCCCGTCCCCATTCTGTGGCTGCAAACTGTTAAGTAGGGTGACCAGGCAAGCAGCACCTGGGAGGAGCTGCCTGCCTGTCTGCCTCTTCAGGGCTTCAGACCTGCAACCTCCCTGGGTTGCTTGGCTCTGAGTTCCACCCCTGCCAGCTGCTGAGGCTTATTTAAGAGAGGAGGGAAAGAAGAGGAGCTTACAGAATTATCAGAGAAAGGGGCTGATTTGAAGCCCAGTGCAGGCAGCTGTTGGGTGCTGCTCGCCTGACTCTTAAATAAGCCTGCCCCTTTAGCTCAGTAGCTGATGGGGAACGAGGCAAGCAGCACCTGGGAGCTGCCTGCATGGAGCTTTAATATTAGTCAGTTTCCCCTTCTTCTCCCCCTCTACACTAGAGGAGCTGATCAGAAACCCCCTAGTTAAAAAGCCTTTCCCCAATGTCCTCCCTGTCTCCAGCCCCGCTGTTTGGCTAGAGCTAAGCTGCTGGTGACATTGACAAAAGACCTATCCCCGAGAATCTCTCTGCCTGTCATGGTGCTCCCCGATGTGTTTCCAATGCCAATTGGCCAGCAGGGATGTCAGTCTTGCATGTCTCTTGCCTTCTCTCCTCCTCCCCCTCCCTTCTGCCTTCCCCAGAAAGTTACCAGCTACTGCTTAACTGCTTTGCTGTCAATTTCAGCCTCATAGCAGGCTGTTAAGAGACTTGGAGGTAAATGAAAATGAAATTTCAACTGCGTTTTAATTTTAATTTAACTTCAATTTTGTCTGACTTTGTAACTAAAACAAAATGAGGCATATTTATTTAGTTACGAAGTCAAACAAAAATGAAACACACCCTCTAATATGTACTCATTTCACTATTCAATTATTCCAGTATTTGAACACTCTGGTGTTCTTTGAGGATTTAAATTTTTTAAACCATTGATTGGTTAACCTGTGTCCTGTGATAGAAAGGACAGGGTAACAAATAGCCAAAGTATTGAATACCAAAGTATCAAAGAGGCCAACTACCAAAGGACAAATAGTTGGAGTGGCAAAGTGACAAACTGCTGAAGTTGCAAAATACTTGATCTAGCAACTTCACAAAGGGCAAGCATTTGAATGGGGGTATTTTTTGAGGCACACAAATACCTGGATTGAATTTTAGAGTATGCAGTGGCCAATTTTGTTCCTCTGATGCTCCTTTCTCAGATGGAGACAATCTATTTCAGATAATATGTTTTATTGGACCAAGTGCTGGAGAGCATATGGGACTTTTCAGGCCACACAGGGCACTTCCTTCGGTGTGTAGGAGTCAGAGCAGTAAATCCTCATTACTTTCTGCCAATTATTTTCTTAGGCATACTTCAACCTCTGCTTTGGTCTATTAGTATTTCCATGATTATTTGAACAATGTGGTGAAAGCACCTATTGGATGTACAAGTGGTAGAATTTGCACATTTATTGGTGGTTTTCTGAGGAAACTTGTTTTCCAGTTAGATGAGATAACAGATGAAGCAAACAGCAGATTCTGTATGTGCAAAATATATTTCCATTTTCTGTTGGTGGTCAAAATATCTGGATAAATATTTGCACAAGAATAAATATTTGATTAAATTGCCAGAATTCCCATTTTTTCCCTGACTTTGCATCTGTTTTCAATTGGATACTTGGTATTCCACCAAATATCCAAAACAAAATTACTCTATGGATATTTATTATAGGGTAATTTCAGACGTAACGATACCACGGTCAACCACAGTGAACCACAGACAATCCCTGGCATGGCCAAAGAACCGTGAACGTCTGATCAGCAGCTATTAGAAAAGCCATACTGCCAGCTCAGCAGGAACTCAGGGGGCGATCAGCTGTATCCCAACCAAAGACCGCAGCCCCAGCACCTCCCCCGGGTCCCAGTAGCACAGCAGCAGCACCAGAAACAATCAGTGACTCAGGGGAAAAAACCCCAGCAGCGCAACACTCATGATACCCAGGAAGTCCATCCCGACGCCCCGGAACACAGGGGCGGGGCCTACACCGCTGCATCATTCGCAGCACCTGAGAGCATGCCAAGGGGGCATGGCAAGCAACATAAATGCTGGCGTTGTGAGGCACACAGCGCCGGTGATCAGAGAGGGGCACAGAGCCGGTGATCAGATGGGACTGGCCCCACATACTGGGGAGCACTATGGCCAACCCGAGCACAGCTCCAGGACAGGTAGTATGTGACCAAGCCCGAGTAACCGTCACCAATTGTTTCCCCACCAGGGCAACAGGAAGCGCCCCCACTAGCTGAGCCCATGCACCTGGCACAGTGGCAGCGGAAGCACAGGGCATGGGAATGACACCGGAGGAAGACTGGCTGAGGAAATAGTCCAGACCAGCATGGAGCAGGGGACGCAGATGATAGCTGCTATTGACTGCATGGAGGTGGCCATGGACAGGGTCCTGCTGCGGGCAGAGGCCAAGGACCAGGAGCTGGCAGTGGAAATGTACCAGGAATGGAGGTGGGAGCAAAGGGACCACAGGCGGCAGATGGAGGCATTGGAGTGGCTCAACCAGACCATCAAGTGGCTGGGCAACCGCTCTGCCCAGCACCATACCAGGTCCAGTCTCTCAGCAGCTGTCCACAGTGCTACCACCACCACCACCGCCACCCCAGCCACCGCCATGGCCTCTGGGCCCACTCATCTGCTTCCTGGTCCCACCAGGCCTCTGGAGACAGCAGCCGCCCTGGGTGGCCTTTCTGGCATGACCAGCACCACCAGCACCACCCCTGCCCCCCATCCCCGCCACCCAGGGCAGTCCGGACTTGCAGAAGGCCCAGGACTTGGTCGGGGAGACAGACAGTGGGGGTGAGGGGAACTCCTTGAGCTCCACAACACCTGCTGGGTGGCCGAGGGGGTGTCCCAGGAAGCAGCAGGGTCGGGGGGACAGGGGACAGAGGAGGGGGAGGTAGGGCAGGCCAGGGAGCAGGAAGGGGGGAAGGCACAGGGGACACTGTAAGGTAAATAAATAGATGGGTTTGCAACTACAACCACTTTATTGTCTGCTTCATGGTACCAGGAAGGGGGCAGGGGATCGGATCGGCTACGGCCCGATGACAGGTGGGGCCTGCCATATGGAGACCCCCACATGGCTGTGAGTGAGCTCAGGTGGCAGGACAGCTGGTGCTGTGACCCACCTGTGCGGACAAGGTGGGAACCCAGGGACTGGGGGTGTCCCGTGGCAGCCTATGGGAGGCCCCAGGGCCAGCCCAGCGCACTCAGGACCCGGGCTCACTGGCTATATGCCTTGCCAGGGCAGCACGGATCCACTTGACATAGCGGTATTCCCACGGGTTCTCAGCATTCACATAGAGCATCATGGGTCCTGGTGGCCACTGGGGCATGGGGAACACCAAGGTGGCCCCATCAGTCTCGCATATGTTGTGCAGGACACAGCAGGCACCAATTGGGACGGCTGAGGTCTCCACAGCAAAGTCCAGGCTCCATGCAAGGCACCTCAAGTGCTGTTTGAGGATACCAAGGGCCCTCTTGACCACAGTCCTCGAGGCACATAGCCGGGAGTTAAACAGCGCCTCCACAGGGGTCCTGGGGACCGGGTATGCCTTCATGAGCCAGCGGGCAGGTCGGGTTCCCCAGAATGCAGGGGGGCATCAACACCCCCTTGATCCTGGTCATCTCCATTTCAGCAAAGTCCCCCCGGTACATCCGGGCATAGGATCCAGGCATCGTGGCTGAGACTGATGTCCAGGTTGGACTGACCTGCCCGGATCCGTTTGAGGCCTACTACCTCATTGCCCACCACATGGCATGCTTGGGCTACCACCAGGGCGTGCTTCAGTGACCCCACTACGTGCATCTGGCAGGCTAACCCATCCCAGCCCCCTTCGTGACCCCATGCAGCTAGATATGAGGCCCCCTGTGTCTTCGGTGTCATGGATGACAGCCCCACTGTGTGCTCCCTGCAACTCCCTGCCGGCTCGAGGCACTGGTCATTAGCTCCTTGCCGTTCCGGCCTCGCAGCTGTTCTGGCTGAGTCGGTTGCCTCTGTTCCGCTTGCCTGTGTCGCTGTGCATCCTGCATGGGCAACTCGTCCCTGTACTTCGTTGCCTGTGGTGTTCCTCTCCATGCTTGCCCCCCCAAGCTGTTTCCTGATGCTTGTGACCTCTCTCGGCTCTCCCCATTGTGTAGTCCTTCCTTGCACAGCCGCCCACTCACCTGTGTCCCTGCCCACCGCCCCCGACCCCTGGGTGGCTCCATGACTGTGCGGGTCTTGGGGCCCCTGGACAGCACCTCACGGCTTCCTCCGGGGGGGGGCTGCCTGTGCTGCCCGCGGGATCCAGCTGGCATCTGTCCCCACCCATGCTTCTGCATTAGTGAGGGGTTCTTTGCTGTATGAACCTGCCTGGGACTGCTCCAGTGCCTTCCTCTGTTTGGCTGCCCTCACCCTGAGACCCTACTCTTTCCCCGTGGGGACCCTCATGATTTTGGCTGCCTGTGTTGGAGTGGCCCGTGCTGCCTGTGCTGTCAGTGGAGTTCTGGGTGCCTTTCCCCATGTCCCAGCCTGTTCCTGGGCCAGTCCCCACCCCACCCATGACCCGTGGCTCCCACCCCTCCCCCTGTGTCCATTGTGCTGTGTGTGTTGACCTTCCCGGGGTGCTGTCCCCCTCCGCCCCCTCCGTGCCACTACTCCTGGCTGTGCATGGTGCCCAGTGTGTGTGTCCCCTCCTGGGTGTCTGTCCATTCCCTGTCACATTTTGTTGTTTCCCTGTGTGCCCCCTGTGTGCTCCCCCCTCCCTTTCGTTCCCGTTTGGGTGTGTTTATGCCCAGCCGTGTGTGTGTGCTTTGTGTCCTGCTGTGTCTGTGGCTTCCCTGTCCCTGTTGTATGTGCCACCTCAGAAGCTCGTCTCCCTCCTCCCCCTCCCTTCCCATTTCCCTTGTGTGGGCATTGCCTTTTGGCACTTTTGACTTCATTTGCCCTCAGTCGGCCATGGCTGCTTCCCACCCTGACCCAGTGGCTTCTGGGTGTTCTAACCACGGTCTGGAATTGGCATAATGTCTGTTGCACTGCCTCAGGTCATGGTCCATCCATCGGTTTCCTTGCTGTGGTCCTGCTCCCATCACGTCTGTTCAGGGCTGTCCTGGACCATGGGAGGGGGTTGGCTGGCTTGCCATGGTTGGGAATCCACTGTGGTGACCTGGGAGCACGTAACGTCTGAAATTATTTATTTATTTATTTGTTCACATTTATACCCACCCCTCCTGAAGCAGCTCTGGGCGGCTTACAGTTTACCCATAATTTACCCATAGTTTACACTGTTATGTTTGTTGGTGGAAAGAATATAATTAAGAATAGTGGCTGGATTAATTCATTTCTGATAAAGTGTGTCTTCACATGGACATCTGTCCTGCCTTTGCCCCGCCTCACCCCCAGGTAAGTTGTCCATTTAAAGGAGGCCCGCCAGCTGGACCAGAGACAGGGCAGGCTGTCCCTGCTCTGGGGCAGCCCTGCCAGCAGTGTTCCGGAACATCCAGGAACACCGCCAGAAGACCGGGCAGCCCAATCTGGCCTGGGGCACTGGATGGAGCCAAGTCTGCCATCCAGCTACTTGGTAGATGGCCGCTGCATCCCTGATGTTGACCAGGGGTTGCTCCAACAATGCCATAGAGCTGCAGGTGATCTTGCAGCAATTCTATGGTGTGGTGGAGGTGTGCCACACGGGAAGTCTGTGGGCCGCAGCATCCACCAGGTCTATTTAAAACAGACCCAGATGCATCTGCAAGCTGGCAGATACATGGGTGCACCCCCAAATCTGCTCCAGGGTTGGGCACCCCTGTGCCCATGTAAAAGCACCCCAACTAAAGTCATGCACATATGGATGTTTCTTTTCCCTTTTTGTTAATGGAATCTTAATCAAAGAGAAAGTATTTATGAGATTAAAAGGAAAGGGGGGGGGAGTCTTGGTTGCATTTAAAATTTCATCTGAAAGACCTGCACTATATTTCCTGTATTTAGGTCTTAATCTATGAAGCATCTCTTCCAAGAAACCTCCTTGTTTGCAAAAGCATTTTGAGAAAACTATGTTATTGTGTGGAGAAAAAAAAATCTATTGTGAAAAGATAAGTAAGCAGCTGTGAAAAGGGTAGTAGTTTCACATGATGTCATGCCAGTGGAACACACTTTATCAAATTTTGTTGCAGTACCTCCTTTTATTAACTCTTCAGTGTCTGGAGTGATCTCACTCAATGATTGTTCCATTGGCAGACTTAAATGTATGCACACTTACTATGTAATTTCAATAATAAGTATATTTTACCTTCCCACTAAGATAACACTCAGAATACCACTACCGAATCTTTTAATATGATCTACATAAGTTACACTTTGTAGCCGGATTTTGTATGGAAAGTAAGCTTATGCAATCACCCTTCCTTTGTGTGCATGTTCCTTTAATTATTAAAGCTTAATAACTTTGGTTCTCACCATTTGATATCAGACAAATTTGGAAGAAAGGCAGAAGGCCCCATGGTAAGTAATGACTCAGAATGTCATAACAGATGTACCTAGAACAGATATATAGCCCCCTTTTTGACTGAAAAATCCTTGTGGCATACATCAACAAAGCTTAGCCACTGGTTTGCCTGTAAAGGGGCCAGTTGATGTCAAAGTGGGATAAATTAAACCTTTAAATGCAGAGCTCTCTGTTACAGAAATTCTGTAATTGGTAAGGGGTTGGACTCGGAACTGGAAGACAAGGGTCCAAAATACCTTCTTAGGTATGTACTCACTGGGTGAAAACAGACATAATGCTAACTCCACTTTAACACCTCTTTAACATTTCTTATGCATGTTGCAGGGCTATATTGGTGCCATGTACTGGGGAACCGTGATCGGCCTGCTTCACCCATAGGAGGTAGCTGCCCTTCATTCTCCGGTTAAAAAAACTGGTCAGCGTCCTCCCCCACTTGATCAGGGAGCTAAGGGTGCCTTCCCCAATCCCCTTCTCCACCAAGCCCAGAGCATAACTGACCACCAGGTGAAGGGTATGTGTGGCGTATAGGATGCTGGTGAAGCCTCCCTCATGGACTGCCCTTAGTATGTTCGCCACGTTGTCCATCACCACGCACCCCTTGGTGAAGGGTGCACCTGGCATTACCCACTCCCTCACCATGGCTGTCAGGGCTGCCTCGATGTTGCGAGCAGTGTGGGGGCTGTCCATTACTTCTGTCTGAAGCAAGGCCCACCTATACCCTGCTTCATGATCCCTCCTGCCACTGCCAAATGCTGCCTTCGGCTCCTGCCACCAGTGCTCTGTGACTGCCACTTAGGAATACTTCGCATTCCTACTCAACCACAGGTCTGTGGTGAAGTGAACAGTGGCACCCCCAGTCCTTGCCAGCTGTTCCTTCATCCGCTCCTTTAAAGCATGGTACAGGGCTGGCACCACCTGCCATCTCAGGGTGGTGCATGAGGGCAGCTTAAACTGGGGGGCCAGGAACCCAATCAGGCGTCTAAACCCCATGTCCCTGACCACTGGGAAGGGTAGTCCATCCAGGGCGATCATTTGCCCCAACATGTGTGTGGCCTTCATTTGAAAGCCACACAGCCCTCCATGTCCTGCAGCTCCATAGGGACTTGGCAGCTGCCCCCACCCCAGCTCCTCCATGGTGCACTGATGCTGCTGCTGCTGCTGCTGCTGCTGCTGCTGCTCCCCCCCCCAGCAGCAATACCACTCCTGCTGCTAGAGGTAGCTGTTCAAGCAGGACGCTTGCCCGCTGATGGAGGCGGACGACTGGCTGCTGCAGTTGGGAACCTGCTGGTGTCCACTCCCCCTGCCTGCCCGCTTAGCAGCACAGCACTGTGGCATCCCTTCATGTGCCTTGCCATGGCAGTTGTGCCAAGCTTGGTGAGCACCTGCTCATGCTTCACAGCCTTCTGGCACAAAGTGCACTGCACCTCCCTGGGATCCTCCACCCGCACCAACTTAAAATGCACCCAGACCGAGGATTGTTTACCCCCTCCTGCCTTCTGGCCCACACTGGGAGATGCACCACTGACAGCGCTGCTGGGAGGGGCAGAACATGGTGGAGACACAGCTCTCGGAGGGACAGCCATCACCTCAGCACCAGACATCTCCTCCACAGGACTAGTGTCTGTCTTGCTGTCCCCAATCAGAATGATGTCCCCCCATGAAAGGGAGTACTGGGACCCTGAGGCTGATGGACTACCCATCATGCTTCTGCCACTCTCCCTGTGCCCCCTATAGCTGCTGCTGCTGCTGCTACTACTACTACTACTACTGCTATTGCTGCTACTGCTGCTACTGCTGCTCTGCTGCCATTGCCCAGGGATTGGGCCCTGCCTCTAGCAGCCAGGGTGTGATTCACCAGCCCTGGACTGCTGGGGATTACCTCAACAATGGGGTCGGGGACATTGGTGGCCCTCGAGGAACATCCCAAGCACCTGCACCTGCAGCCACAACAGAGACAGTCGCAGCCTCCTGTACTGCAGGTCTTCCAGTGTCCTGCATGGCAGTGGCATATGCTGGCAGGAGGTGCTGCCAAACCACACCCTGGCTAGTGCCACTGCTGGGAACCTTTGAAACCCGACTGCCAAAATCAGGCCTGTGAAGTTTGGGGGGTAGTGATAGGCTTGGGCTGCTGCTGATGCCTGATGCCACTCCACTGGCATTGCCCCTATCGCCTCTGCCACGTGCCCCATTGATTGCTTTACAGGCAGCAGACCGGCCTCTACTGCTTCCCTTCTCAATTTCTCCCACCCAAAGAATGCACTGGAAGATTTTTTTAAACATTTATTAAAATTGGTAATCTAATATTATATATATCTACACAAACTCTAACTGCTATTAACTATTCTAAAACCTATGGAACTAAATGTAATATTATCTAATATCTACAAAGGCCTAGTCCTACAAACACACTATAAAATATTGAAACTGAATCACTATCTATCTATCTATCTATCTATCTATCTATCTATCTATCTATCTATCTATCCACACACACAGGGATTGGGGGGAGGAAACACAGACAGCTCAAAACAAACAACATAGGAAGGGGTACAAAACTGAAATGAAACCTAAATCAATCTAATCCTACTCTAAATAAATCCAAAAACAGGGGAAGGGAATCACGGATGGAATATATAGTAGGAGGAGGTAGGATTTAATGGAGGGTAGGGCGAAAGAACATGGGGAGGGGTAAAAAATAAATATAACACCTACATCTATCTAATCTAATCTAAATAAATAAAACTATGGAGGTAAATGTGTGGAAATGGGTGAAATAGGAAATGGGTGGAAATAGTGACAATGGATTAGGAACACAAAATGCTGGGAGAGGGAGAGTTCTGAAAATGCCTGCTGACAGGATCAGTGGCTAGTTCAGAAGGAGTTGGAAGGGAGGAGGGCAATGACTTTTGTTACTTGCTGTGCCCACCTTACTACAAGCCCCATTGACTCTTTGCAGTGTAGCCCCATGCCAATCGCAGACTGCGAAGCCAGTGGTCTGAGGAAAAGAGGAATGGTGATTGGGCAGGCTGGTCGCTATTCCAAGTCTCTCCACCCCTGGCGACAGGAAGTCTGCTCCTCAGCTACCCCCCCTGGGTCTTCCAGCCCTGTTTTTCCCGCCCGAATGCCACCAACCGCGTTTGCACATCCCTAGTGCTGAAGGCCTTCCTCATGCCAGTTGAGCAAAGGGTTCCTTGACTGAATCATTTTTAGACTGGTTTGCTCAGGAAAGAAGCACCATGTGTGTTTGCGCGTGGTTGATTTCTGATCCTGCAGGCCATTTCCAACCAGATTCGGTACAGTGGCAGAAGGTCTAAAGAAATGTAGGCTTCTAAAATTTTGTAACAGATGCACCTGGAGAGGATATGCATCTCTTTCTATAGCACCAAATCCCACTGGCTTGCATTGACTGTTCTCTTCCCACTGACATTCCTTGGGAAACCAGGCTTCAATAGTTCAGATGCTGGTTGCATGAAGGCACTCATTTAAAATGGCAAATTTCACTCTGATTCTCAAAATGCTTCATTGGCACAGGAATCATTGACTTCAGCATGACTCGCAACAACAGAGAATGTTGAGGATCAGGCTTCTAGTGAGCTATCAAATTTTAGACTAATTTAGTCTTTGTTGAGGAGAAATCAAGTTATCCCATCCCATCTCCATATTGAAAACAGTTTTTGTCAACCCCAGTGAATTCCATATTCCCTATAGAAACGGTAATGTGTACATGAGGTAAGTCAGTGAAAACTTTTTCTGTTAAGACGAGTAAAAACTTGAGACTCTGGTTGTGATTTGGTATGAGAATTATTTTTAGTAGAAGAATGGTATCAGGTGAGTCACAATGTATAAGTTGCTATGCTGAGATCATAGCATAGCCTTTGTTGTGCTATTAAGCTCAGGAAAGACCAAAATCAAGCCAAGAAACTTCACATATATTTATTTCCTCTAGTATTACAATATGCAAAACCCTTACAGTGGAAACTCTATGATGCCACTCAATCTGACTACAATGAATGCCAAATTTGAAGCGGTTTCTCATGCAACCATTAAGCAACCCCATGGGCATGTGCTGGCCTGCATGGCTGGCTACATGAATTAACAGTGCATCCTTAAGCATGGGGGAGGGGGATTACATTTCTCACAGCAGCCCAATGGCTATATCATTAAGGCATCCCCTAAAGACCTCTCTGTAACAGAGTGGCAGCAATGGCAATTTTGTCCATTGCTGGTCATGGTTAAAACAGAGTTAATGTCATTCCAGTATGAGCACATTAAGGATTCCTAACAAAAGAGGATTGTGTTTACACTTAATCAAGTTTTGTCATGTAAGGGCATTATTCCCATTGATACAAGTACTGGGACACCTCGGGTGTCTTCAGACATTACGAGATCACGCTCAACCACACTGAACCACGCCCGACTCCTGCCGGTCCTGAACGTCTGAACGGCGGGCACCAGATGTTCACCACGCCCAATACCCACATGGGGTCAGTTTCAACCACGCTTCCCGGGCTAGCCGGGGGAAGGTCCCGGGAAGCGTGGTCAAACGAACCCCCACCGGGAACCAAGGAAAAGTAACGTCTGGACGCCAATCCCCGCGCGGAACCAAACGAAACGAGCCCCAGCCGGGGACAAGGCACGCAGC
>QEPC01012897.1:1344823-1358018 GCA_003113815.1 Sphenodon punctatus | reverse complement strand
ATTGCATTGGTTTCAATGGGGACACAGCGCCCCATTGAAACCAATGCAATAAATCCGGTACCGGTATACCGGATTCAATCCGGGAATCCGGTTTTTGTGAAACCGGTAACCGGTAAAATCCGGTGTACCGGTACTGGTACCGGGCCCGCCCCTACCAGAAAGACTTGCAGTTTCAGGCATCTGGTCAATCAATGGGGGCCAGGTAAACCCATCAGGTGCTCTAGGGGTGTTACCTGCTGGTAGCAAATGAGTTACCTGCGGCTGCACCCTACCCCAAATATTGACCTTCAGCAATTTGCTCTAATCTCACTTAAAATACTTCCTCAAATAAAATAAGCTGCAAAGGCATGGGAAACAAAACGTATTCAACCCACATGTTCAATCTCTCCTCCGCTGGCTCTGTCTTTCCCTCTTCACATTCACCACAAACGTCTTGTCCTCATCTTCAAAGCTCTTTATAGCCTTGCTCTTCCCCATCTTTCTGCTCTTATTTCTCTTCCCACACGGATCCTTCACTCCTCCACCACCACCACCCTCATCAGCCCCAGAACCTTAAGCTGTATTCACCCCTTTTCTCATGCTTCCCCATGTCTGTAACTCCCTTCCCGAACACATGTGTGCTGCTCCCTTGCTCCCAACCTTCACATCGCTCCTGAAAACCTACTTCCTATTTCAGGCTTTTCCTTCCTCCTCATCCCATCAAGCTCACTGATGCTTTCTCTACTACCTTTCATTAAAGGTCCCCTTTCCCCCTGTAACTACACTAAGCACAGACACTTCCATCTTCTCTCAACTTCATGAATAATTACCTAAGCAAAAAACCTGTGGTTTAAGAAACTGGTTAAGGCAGCATCACCATGTGATGCTGGTTTGCCTCTGTGTGCAGCAGGTTTGTGGGGGTAGGGGATGCCAGTCTCCTAGGTGTGTGGGCGTAGGGGATGCCAGCTCTGCTTTGCTATGTGACTTGGGTCACTGGTTTGTTGTGTTTTCCCCTGCATGCACACCCGGTCCTCAGGAGGATATGTGTGTGTGCCAGCTTTGCTTTGCCATGTGATTGGGGCAGTTAAATTAAGTCAGACTGACAGTCGAACTTCTTTGGAGCACACGACTTGTTTGTTAAATAAACTTAATTAGAAATTGAATTACATTTTATTATTACTGAACATTTATTTGTACAGCCTTGGAGTAGCCCTGAAGCCTCTTCCCAGTGTAATCTGATGTGTTGATTCTTTGTATGCAGGTTTGAAATTGGACCAAATCAACATTAGTTTTTAACATTCACACAAGCTATGCAAATCAGGGGTGGGGTTATGCAAATTGCAGGCGGGGCTATACAAATTGGGAGTGGTCATGAAAATTGGGGGCAGGGCCACATGCGGCCCAGAATTGGGTCGAAACCACATTTTTGGTTTAACATGACAGTAAATTTTAGAGTCTAACATGACAGTAAATAGTCACCTAAGGCAAATTAAAAGAAAATTAACGGAAATTAAACTGCATATGTGTGGTATGGTGACTGAATGATACTTATACGTGATGAGGAATGTATGCAGTTTAATTTCAGTTAAGGCATACTTTTTTCTTAAATTTGCCTTAACGTGGCAATTTATGGCATGTTAGAGTTTGAGTATAATTTGGAACGCCAATTTAACCAGTTTCTTAAACTGCAGGTTTTTTGCTTGGGTAATTTCCCCTTCAGTTGAAACGTAAAAGTTAACAGTTTACTGTGTATTTCCCTTCCCTTCAAGTAGGCACCAGTCCATCCCTGTCTCTCTCTCTCTCTCTCTCTCTCTCTCTCTTTCTCATACACACACATCAATCATTCAAAAACACATTCACTCATTCTCTTGCACATACACACACTAATTCATCCTCTCACTTCCACGCACATTCTTTAATTTTCTCTCTCTCATCACACACACTCACACACTCACTCAGTCATCACACACACACTTACTCAACACACTTTCATCAAACACACACTCTCATTTGTCACAAATTCATCAAACACACACTCTCTCTTACTCATCACACACTCACCACATACACACATTACCTCTCGCTCATCACATTCACACACTCTCTCTCCCCCACACTCATCACACAAACACACACTCTCACTCATTTCTCATACACAAAGACACACACACTCACTCACCACACTCACTCTCTCCCCCCACACACACTCATCACACACACTTACTCTCTGACTCACTATTTCATCACACTCACACACTCTCTCACTCATCACACTCTTTCACCACTCATCTCTCTCTCTCTCTCTCTCTCTCTCTCTCTCTCTCCCCCATACACTCATTACACACAAACACACTCTCTGTCCCTCTCACCTCTTATACACACACACATACACACACACACACACACATACACACACACACACACACACTCATTGATCTCTCTCGATCTCTCTCTCTCTCTCTCTCTCTCTCTCACACACACACACACACACACACACACACACACACACACACAGTCACACTCCAACGGGTGGGGGGGTGAGAAGTTACTCATTGCGCTGCCACAGACCAGGCACCATTTCCTGCTGGCACTTTCATGGCTGCTTCCTCCACTCCTCGGCTTAAAGGCCCCACACTGCTGTGCACACACTGGGACCATGCCATTTTCCTAGTCTGGCATGATGGGAAATGTAGTCCCAGCATGCCTGACTAGGAAAGGGAAAAGAAAACCAGCACGGGGACCTGTCTTACAAAGTGTCTTTAAACTGAAGTGGCCAGTGCCACTGCAAGGAAGAGAGGGAGCATGGGACAGGCACCAGGCAGTTGGAGGAGTAGTACTTCCTTCTCCCTTCCACCGTTGCTACTGCTTCTACCGAGGAGGGATTTGGGCAGGCTGAGAGCTTCCCTGCCACAGCTGGGAAGGAATGGGGCTATCACCTGCTGCTAGGGGTGTGCACAAGGCCCCCATGTCTTCTTCGTTTTTTGTTTTCGTTATTCAAAAATGTCATTTTCGTTATCATTATTAACAACGTCATTTTAATTTTAATTTGCGTTATCGTTTTTATCATTTTGGTATCATTTTTGATATTGTTTTCATTATCGGTATTGATATTTTTTATCATTATCAATATCGTTATCGATATCAGTACCGTTTCAAATGAAGATTTTATTTTTGGTATCAGTATCATTATTGATTCCCTGCACAACTAATATGTATTTAAATCTAAGGGAGACAAGGGAAGGGGAAAGGAAAACTATCTATTATCTAATCAATTATCTATATAACTATTCTAATCTAATCTATATGTCTATAATATATACCAATGAATCCGAGTAACTACCGACCGATAAGTTTATTGACCATTGTAGCCAAATTATATTCTTGCCTCTTGCTGATCAAGCTACAACAGTGGATAATAGACCAGGAATTAATTGAACCAGAGCAGATTGGCTTCCGTAAGGGAGTCGCGACATCCGATCATATTTTCGTGCTGGCGACCCTGATCACCAGGTCTATTGTTAGGCGGGAGCCTCTTTTTCTGTGCTTTGTTGACTTAGAGAAAGCATTCAATTCCATATGCAGGGAGCGCCTTTGGCTTAAGCTGCAGGCTATGGATATAAAACCCAGGCTGCTTTTTCTAATAATAAAGTTACACACAGGGAACTTTTTACGAATCAGGGTTAATGCCCAGGGAGTACTTTCAGACCCGGTCCAGGTAGAATCAGGTGTCCATCAGGGGTGCCTTTTGGCACCTGCTCTTTTCAATCTTTATTTAACTAATTTGGTGCACTTTATGAAGAGGCATAATACGCACCCCCCCAAAATTGGTGGCCGCCAATTAGTATTACTGCTATATGCAGATGATACTGTGATAATCTCCCAAACATTAGTGGGGATGAGGCATGCGTTGGACGCCTTTGGTGAATACTGCCGGACAGAGCTGCTGGTGATAAATTTTGCTAAAACCAAGGTGCTGGTGGTGGGCTCCAGAGGAATTTACAAAAACCACCGTTGGGTTATAAAAGATACCCAGATAGAACAGGTCAAGGTATTTAAATAGCTTGACATGCTAATTTCTGCCAACGGTAGCTGGAAGACCCACTATGATGCAGTGTGTGGGCAGGCAAAAAAATCAGTAGCAGCCATTATGAAATTATACTATGGTAAGGGGGGACGTCTTGTCCTACCGGCTTTACAACTCTTCACGGCCAAAGTAATCAGTCAGCTCCTGTATGCATTTCCGGTATGGGGCTTGAAATATATTACTCATCTGGAGAGCTTACAGAATACGTTCTTGCGGATGATCTTGGGGGCGGCCCGGGGGACTCCTCAGGCAATTCTGTGGGCAGAGGCATTCGTACTACCCTTGAAAGTATATGCTACTCAGCTATTATTGAATTTCTGGCTTAAGAAGGTGCTTTTCCCTCGACCCAATGATATGCTGGTGAATGACACAATCTCCACAGATCTAGGGAATAGCTGGATACGGGAAGCTAAGCATTAAGTTGCTAAGCTAGGGTTTTCCTGTATAGATCTGGAAGGGCTGGGCTGGACGACATGTAAAAATCTTATTAAAAGGCAGATGTGGGACCAGGCTGCCCAAACCAAAAATGCCCAAAGAGAGGCACAGGAGGTGGCACCCCATTACAATTCTCATTACCCCTTCTATACTACACAGAGACCTAATGTCACGGTGGGGGTAGGATAGGGAGGGGAAAGGGAAGTAGTCTGACAGGGAATGTAGAGGGGGGGGCGCCCTCCTCTCCTGGGTATCATGGCCCTTCGAGGTATAACGGTCCCTCAGGATATTGGGTGGGCTTTCCCTCAAGGATAGAAGGCAACCCAAATCATCACAGGGACAAGGAGAGGGGGATGTTGCCCCAAGGGAGGGGGGGACCAACACGACAATGGACAACGCTCGCTCGGGGAAATATGCGGGGACCCAAGACACCGTGCCTCCTGTGTTTTAGAAATGATGCAGCGCTTAATGACTGTAAAGCATCACTGTGTAGCACCAAACACATTGCTGGCCCTATATAAATGAAAAATAACAATAAATCCTCCCATTGCAGGGGTATACATATGCTGTGACACACATGTACACACACGCTGCAAGACATACGTGTACAAATTTTCTGTTCTCAGATTTATTGCTTTGACATTGGTCAGTTTTTCATTTGTAACTTTGTTCAGTTCCTCACTTCTTTATTCAGCATTTTGTTGGGTTCCTCACTTCCTTAGTCAGCATTTTGTTATTTAGCCGTTTTTGTGTCTTTCTCGTACATTTTGACCCAATTAAATTCAAATTCATATTCAATTTTTGTTTTAAAAAGATCACCAATTATTACTTCCAGAGACGAAATACTGAATAACAAAGTAAATTAAGTAATCAAGGTATCAAATAATGAATAAGTGAATTACCAAGGATGCTGAAGTACTGAATAATGAAATGAGGTGGAGGTTGTTGGGGCACTACATTATAAGAGCGGCAGCAGCCACTCTATAGTTAAGGTGAGACCACTGTCCAATTAATATAATTAAAATTCTAAGGCTTATAAAATTGAAACTGGGCAAGGTAGCTGCATGAATTTTGGCAGGAAGCATCCATGGTGGGTGTATGCAATCTGACCACATTTGGTGAAAATCAGTTAAAGAACAACAGACTTCCATCAGCTACAAAACGTTTGGGTAGAGCGCAAAAATTTAGATTGTGAAACTTCTTTGCCATGGAATATCCATTGAAGGGTCAATATTAATAAGTGGTGGGTGTCCTGGAGGCTGTATTCAGGCTTTAGTTGACAGTACTAGTGCTCATTTAGTTAATTGTTTGTTTATCTGTTTATTTATTTTAGACTTCTACTTTGTCCTGTTCAAAAGGGTGATTTCAGACGTTACGCGGTCCCAATTCACCACAGTGGATTCCCGATGGGGGTGAACCTAACAACCACCCCCCGTGGTCAAAAAAAGCCATGAACAGACGTGATGGGACCAGGACCACGGCAAGGAATCAGGCCGCCATATCACAGCCTGGGGTAGCGTAACAGACGTTACGCCGATCCCAGGCCAGGCCGTGGTCAAAGCACCTGGAACGCACCAGGGCGGCTCTTCCCGGCTGCTGCCGTGTGCCCTTTAAATCTCCCTCCCCGGCCTGTGTTGTGCAACACTGCATGCTTTGTCCCCAGCTGTGAATCATTTTGATGGGAATCCCCGTCGGGAATCTCTTTGACCATGATTTCGGAGATGGTCTGGGGGGAGCTCCGGAAGCGTGGTTGATTTTGACCCCATGTGGGTATTGACCGTGGTGAAAATTTGGCGCCCGCAAAAAAGACATTCAGGGCGCTTTGGCCCCACCGCGGGAGTGACCGTGGTTCACTGTGGTTGAGCGTGATCTCGTAACGTCTGAAAATACCCAAAGTCTCAGGGTGCTTACAGCAAATAAAACAGGATACTGAAACAACTAGAAATAAATTACCTATTTAAAACCCCAGCCTTCTCATTCCCCTGCCTCTCACTTGAGAGAGTCCCCTCCCTCCCTCCCTTACCCCCTCCCTCCCTCACCCTTGCTAATCTCCATCCCACTCATACTTTCGCTCTTTTTCCCCACAGAGAGGCCATGGTCAACCCCATATCCTTTCCTCCTAACCATTCCCACAGAACTGTTTCTATGTGGACTCTGTTTATTCATTAATTATTTAGTGTTTTGAATTGTAATTTTTATTGTGGGAATGTTTGGGAGGGATTGAAATGGTGTTTATCATAGGCTGTCTATGAGGGCTGTGCTCCAATCTTAGCTTCCCCCTCGGGGGAATGTTGTGTGAATAAGCTCTATGAGGGAGATTGTCTAAAAATACTCCTAAATCCAAATTAATTTACTTGGTGATATTAAAGGGAAACTGATCTGTGGGCTTGTGGCTGCTGGTGGAGCAGTCACTCCTCTCTGCAAAACACAATTCTTCCAAAATTGGCTGGTCATGTGGTAGGTTAAAAAGAAGACAACTCTACAAAGTTCATTGAATACACATGTCAAGCTCCGTCAGAGAGGGTGGGCCTTCTGTTTTTGCTTGTTGTAACATGGTGTTTGATTTCTCAGTGTTATTTACGGCGAGGTTACTGTAAGTACAGTAATTACTACCATTGACATCATCTGCCTTGCAGCTACTGGTAACAATAGCGGTAATAGTTTTGCAGTGACATATCATGCTCAGCATTAGATTATTTTTAAAAATTACATAATAGAACCAATTGGAATCAACTGCTCCCTAACAAAAGCACTCCTATATTTTTACAAAAATTGCTAAATGATTCAGTATTTCATACATTCATCATC
The DNA here is from genome assembly GCA_003113815.1 of Sphenodon punctatus. NCBI lineage: Eukaryota > Metazoa > Chordata > Lepidosauria > Sphenodontia > Sphenodontidae > Sphenodon > Sphenodon punctatus. The sequence continues at coordinate 1,350,712 of QEPC01012897.1, read as the reverse complement.
AGGAACTAGATTTCCTTCACCCCCCTTTTTACTATCTTTTCCTCTCCCTTTATTTATTTATTTTCTAGCAGGAGCAGGAAGGGTTGGGGGATTGGGTGGATTTATTTTTTGTCTTTTATTGTTGTATGGATTGTCTAAAAATCCTTTTATATGTGTTTTATAAGCTGCCCAGAGTCTTTTAGGGAAAGGTGGGATAGCAGTTGAAATAAATAAATAGATTGAAACAAAAAAACATAATATCATACATACAACATCAGTCCCATCCCAATTCTGATTCAGTGAGGCGGGTGGCAGTCTAGAAGGTTACTAAGAGAATGAAGGAGACAAGAGTTTGTGTGGGACTCTGTTGCGGCTCAGAGGGGGTTGCCTGAACTGTGAAGGTTTGGGGGAGGGGGGGCTGCAGGAGGGATCATGCCTGTCACAGAGAACTGTAAGAGGGATTATTAGAACTCATAAGAAGCAGCCTGAGGGGCTGTAAACAGACTGATAAGGAACTCTGTGGGAGGCACCTGGCCTGGGAGGGAATATGCCCAGCCAGAGAGGATGAGACTGAGAAGCCAGTGCCACACAAACCTGAACTGTGTATGTGTATATAATGAATGGGACAATAAAGACTGTAAAGAGATACTTTCCCCTGTAAATTGTAACTTGGGCAAAGATCCTGCCAATACTCAACCCTGGGATTAGGGCTGATACTTGTTTCTCAGAATCTCACTTTTCTTAACAAGGAAAAAAACCCAAAAAACTTTTACTCACCTGGCTGCTGCTATCTGAGTCCGGGCCTGCTCTAGAATTTCTCTCTGCTTCTCTGTGGGGGCAAGTGAAGAGGTGAGTTCACTGTAGAGGTGGCCATCTCAGAGCTAACAAAAAAAATATTAAAAAAACGATGACATGTATGCAAAATGGCTGCCAGGGCCATTCTACGCACGCACAGCCCTTTTCCAAAATGACACTGGCAACGTAAGCACCAATTTTGGAAAATGACTGCTGTTCTTCACATCTGTGAATGGTGCAGCATATGTGCAGAATGGCTTCCTTTTGTAAAATGGCCCCACCATTTTGTAAAAGGTCTGCACACATGCCATTTTGTGCAAATGCAGAGTGGGTTTTGAATTTTCTCAAGCTTCTCACAAGATCTCAAAATTTTACCGAGATCTTGTCAAGTTCTCAGTAACAAATATCACAAGAACTAGGAGCAGTTCTAGATCCAGCCCTTCCCAGGATGCTTGACCATGGTACAGTGACTTCCCGTAGTTTTTGATTAAATTGGTGTAAAATTGATAAACATGACATAAGATGATGGAAGTTGTAGAAATCAATTAAAAATTTCAGGCACTGATCTTGATAATAGCAGAAGTGTGGAATCAATTGAGAATGTGGAAATACTAATGAATGCTCGCAAGCATTGCTGAAACGATGGTATTTTCCTATGGTTCAGGAACAGTTGTTCTCGCCTCCGAGCTACCTGCAAGCTTATGCATTGGAATTTTTATCATTTATATTATTTTTTAGAATACAGTCTTGGGGTAATTTCAGACATGATGCCACCACAGTCAACCACACTGGATCATAGTGGATCCAGTGTGGTGGCAGTGATGGGTGACACGTCTGTTTGAGCCCTGTCAGACGTTCACCACGGTGAATTGCTGGCAGGGTTCAAAGTTAACCATGGTTCTGGGGGTAAGACTGGCCTCACCCCCAGAACTGTGGTTAGCTGAACCATGATCAGGAAAGGGGTAAAAGTAACGTGTGCTACCTTGTCCCATTCCTGAGCATGGTCTGGACCATGGTATGGTATCAGGTGCAGCGGCCACATTGGCCTCTGCACCCTCCCATCCCTCTGAGGGTGGACGGATATGGGAGCGCGGGGTGGGGCCGTGCATCCACACATCATGCCGCATGGCCTCATCCCCTCTGAGATTCCCCTCTGTGATGAAGCCAGGATGTCTAAAGGATAGCCGGCTTCATCACTGACCAGGATCCAAGATGGATCCCAGTCTGTGTTTCAACATGTTGTTCCTGGAGCCCCAGCATGTCTGAAATTACTAGAGGTGTGCACCAGGGGCTCATGTCGTTTTCCTTTTCCTGTTGTTTTTGTTTTCATAAATATCAAATTGTCGTTTTCATTTTTGCTTTTGTTTTCATTTTCCATTGTTTTCAATGGAAAACATATTTTTGGCTGTAACCATTTTGTTTTTCACTATATTTGACTGAAATCTATAGTGCTTATACCTCCATTGGAAGGCATTATGTGTACGAAATTACAAAAAGATTGGATAAAGGAATCAAATTTTAGAAGCAGTTGAATTAATTTATTTTGAAAAAAATCTCCATATACATTCTTAGCTATAACTTCTTTGCCTCACATTTAATGTACATGAAACTTGGCATGTTTATACCCTTTCCCATATTTATTATATTTGTCAACTCTCAGAAGGATTGGATAAAGGGTCCTGGTGATATAAACAATTAATGTATAAATGTGTGTCTGACTAACGTCTTTGTAGTCCAACCAGTGTCCATTAAATTTAGCAGGGATCTACATTATACTTTCAAAATTATCTCTGCTAAATATACAAAAGATGTGATAAAGAGTCCCAATTTTATATGCCTGCACAGCATATGCAGACAAGGAGCATATGCCAGGGATTCTCTTACGTGTCACTATGGTATAAGATCAGTTTGTGATGCCAATTAGCCAGCAGAAAAGTTGACCAAATCTCTTCATTATGTGCTGTGACAATCCCAACATCTCTCCCCCACTTGTTACTGGAAAGTCAGAAGCATCTGTTTAGGAAAGAGCCAATAGAGATTCTCTTATGCCCTCTGTCACAGTGCTGAAGGATGTGATTTTGATGATAACTGGCCAGCCTGGATGTGTAAACTAGGTCTCCTGATTGCTGGGATGCTATCCTCAAAGTCCCATTTATGTCCCTTATGCCTGTCTCAGGGCTGCCTCCTATGCCCGCCTCAAAGCCACTACCAATTGGTCCTTTAAAGCTGGAAGCATGCAGTAATTGGCCGGTGAATGTATCTGTCAGTCTTTTGGGTTGCTCCACATCCTCCCTCCTACATCCTCTCTCCCCTTGCCATGCCAGGTGCCTGCCTCTGACTGGCACTGCATGTTCTGCTCTTTATCTGAAAAATGGTCTTCAAGGGGACAAATTCAATTGCTTATAAAATTGGGTCCCTTTATCAAATTATCCTGTAGTTTGGCAGAGATGACAGGGAAGGTATGTGATAAATTCATGCCAAATATCTTGTAAACAGGATGGAATATACAAAGGTTACAGCTGGAAATGTATTGTCAAGTTAATGTTTTATACCATCAGGATCTTTTATCCAATCTTTCTGACAATTGTCAGGTGTATTAAGCTTGTGAAGCAACATGATATTCACAGGTTTCATGCAAATTTCATGGTAGATAAAGACGGTGTACCCATGAATGTGTATGGAGCTTTTCTTAAAAGCACAACATTCAATTGCTTCTTACATCTGGTCCCTTTATCAAATCATTTCATAATGTGGTACACTTAATGCCCTTCATTGGGGGTACAAAAACCCCAAAGTTCATCACAATTGAATAAGAAACAAAAATGTTATAGCCAGAAATACATCTTTCAGTTTTTCCCTTTATTTCAAGAACAAAATATTGTTTTCATTTCTGTTTTCATTATTATTTTTTGTCATTCTCATTATTGCAATAACATTAATGAAAATGACAATTTTCATTATCGTTATTGTAATAACAAAAATGACAGGCACACCACTATAAGTTACCCTTGATCTTCATCTTGTATGAACTCGCATAACTCCATTGATTTAATTGGGTCTATGTCAGTTTACCCCTGTTGTGGCTCTCACTCAATAATTCCATTTAGAAAGGCAAAAAGGAATCTTCAATGTTATTTAAACTGAGCACAACTAAATTACAATTGAGGGAATAAACTTATACATTGTAATTTTACAAAACCATGACTGGTGCAGAGCAAGTAAATAGGGAGTGTTACCCATTCTCACCATACTAGAACTGTAATCTATGACCATTTTTACATGGACAGTCCCCACCCACCCTGGTCGGTGTTTGGGCAGGTGTTAATAGGGGGGGCTGTCCATGTAAAGGGCCAGCAGTGGGTGGTGGGTGGGTGTCCATTCGGTGTTCGCCCATGTGAGCACCGAACAGGATGGGTGGGGGTGCATGTATGATTCCTCAAACTTAATGAGTTCCTTTCAAAACTCAACTGAAATGAGTTTATACTATCATGCCTTCATAATCTCAAGACTGGAATACTGCAGCGCTCTCTGTGTGGGGTAACTCTGCAAGAATGTTTGAAGGTTGTTGACTGGGGTTTGCCACCAGGATCAAATTACACCTGGCTTCTTTTAGCCTTCTGGACCTAATTTAAGGAGTTAGGTTTGACTTAATGAAGTCCTAAACAATTTCTCCCCAGCATACCTTAGGAACTCAGCATACCATGTAACCTCCAACTGTTGGGAATTGGGAGTAAATAGCTGGGAATGGATTAATCCATTATGACTTGTTGTGCATTTCTCTGAGGTGACCAAATGTGGCTACTCTCAGAGACAGGATGCGGGTCTGGATAGGCCATTGGTGTGATCCAGTGTGGCACTTCTTCTGTGCTTATGATCTCCTCCTCCTTCTAACCCATTGTGGTCTACTCGGTCTTCTGTCCATGTTCTTGGTGTACCAAAAGAGGGCATGGAGAGGGCATGGTCAGAGGCAGGGCCAGCCTTACAAATTGTGGGGCCCTGGGCGAAGACAAAATGTGGGGCCCCACAGGCCCCACACACCCTTCACAGGCCCCACCCATGCCCCACATACAAATGCAGAGAATTCCCCCCATACCATGGCAACCCATCAGTGCAATGAAATCAATATGCAATGGGAAAGAAAGCATAGAACAAAGATATTGGTTAAAAAGACAACTCTTTATTTAAAACACAAGCAACTGTCTTAAATTAACAAGCAATTGAACCTCCACTGCCAAATTCTGGCTACTACAAACTGCAAAATTCTAGTACTGAACACTAGTTCAGCACTAGACAAGAGTTTTCACTCAGTGGCTACCATTCCTTACTTCCTTTCTTTCTCTGTAGTTGAGCAGCGCAGTTCACCCAAACCTTACTTTCGAAGGCAGGCTCCCCAATGACACCTCCAGGGACTGACTCCCCACTAGAGCTGCATGACCCTTTCCTACCTGTTGCTTTTGCTTTGTCCGTGAGATACTGCTGCTGGTGCCTCAAGCTAGCTCTCTCTCTCTAGGAAAGGGGACCGTGTGGAATGGATACGGATACTGTAACACAATATATGTGCCCCCAGCCCCCAACGAGGCTAAGCCTCATCACCGTGAGGCCCCAATGAGGCTAGGCCTCACTGTGAGGCTCCCCATCCCTCCAACAGGCCCCACCCCCCAGGCCTCACCAGGAGGCTAGGCCTCACCAGGAGACACCCCCCCCCGCCCCACCACCACACCCTGCGCTCCCCCCACTGCCCACTAGGCCTCACCACAAAGCTAGTCCTCACCAGGTGCCCCCCCACCCCACCGCTAGGCCCTGTGCCCCCCCCACCATTAGGCCTCACCACGAGGCTAAGCCTCATTGTGAAGCCCTCCGCCACACCACCAGGCCCTGCACCCCCCCACTTCTAGGCCTCACCATGAGGCCTGGGCCCCCCACCCCCCACCAAGCCACACGCCCCCTCACCACTAGGCCTCAACATGAGGCTAGGTCTCACAATGAGGTCTGGGCCTCCCTGCCCCACCACCAGGCCCTGTTAGACCTCCCAATGAGCCCCCTGCCCCACTGCTATGCCCAGGCCCTCACCATGAGGCTAGGCCTCACCATGAGGCCCGGGCTTCCCCCCACACC
>QEPC01012897.1:1313212-1344619 GCA_003113815.1 Sphenodon punctatus | reverse complement strand
CCCCCCCCACTGCTAGGCCCACCTCACTGGTACTAGGCCAGCAGCCTGACCACCCAGGCCTCACCCGCCCCTTCCCTGCTTGGCCTGAGCTCAGCCCCCTGCTAGGTGTCTCTCTCTTCGCACCCCCCCCATTGAGCCAGACCCCCCACGAGACCAGGCCTTGGTCCCCACTAGTGCGAGCCTGCCCCCAGGCCTCACACCCCTGCAGTGCCCAGCCCAGGCCTCCCCTTCACCCCCTCTGGGCCCTGAATTTACAAAAAATGGGGTCCCTTCCATTTCCTCTCCCTGTGGCTGCTGCCCCACCGTCGCTCCTCCGCCACCGCAGCGCTGCTGCTGCTCACGAGTCCCAGTAGGTCCCACTCCCATGCTGCACATTGCCTTGGGGTCCCACTCCGCTCCGCCACCAGGGTGGGTCCCAGTCCCATGCCACGCCGCTTCTCCTCCACTGGATTGCTGCGCTGCCGCTGTACTGCTCTTGTCACCGGAGACTCACCGCCGGCCACCGCCTCTGCTCCGCCGCTCTCTGCTGGGTGACGGGTCCCAGGATGATGGATCACCGCACTGGCCCACCACTGCCACCGCCTGCCTGCTGCTCCACTCCACCAACCGCCGCTGGTCCTCCCCCGGACTGTCGCCGCTCCACTTCTCCTCTGCTGCTGCAGCTCCCGACGCTCCACACCAGTCTGGAACATGAAAGCAAGCAGCAGGTAAGTACCACTACCTCCGCATTCAGTGCCCAAGGGTTTCTCTCCCTCAAGGAAGTTGTTTATGCAACTTCCAGGTGGGAGAGAGAGAGAAGGAGGGGCCAGGCAGGGTCACATGGACCCTGAGACCCATGCTGCCAGGTCGGAGAGCTGGGGACAGAGGAGGGGTCCGGAGGTAGATGGGTGGGGCTGTGGGGGGTTCAAGGTTGGGACAGGGGGAGGGACCCCATGGAGGAGGCTGAGGGGCCCCGCAGCATGCCGCTTCTGCCCAGTGCAGTGTGCCACATCGACCCGAGTCTCCCCCGACCCACAGACCCCAATTTTTTTATTTTTTTTTTTAAATCAGCCCCTGAACCGTGGGGTCCCTCTTAGCGTGGGGCCCTGGGCGGCTGCCCCTAGCTGCCCCTCAGAAAGGCCGGCCCTGGTCAGAGATGTTCTCAGTGGCTGTCCCCCATCTTTGTATCTCATTACTCCCTGAGATTTGAAAAAGCCTGTGCTTGTATATGTTTCAAAAAAACTGTAAAGCATTTTTATCTAGGCAAGTTTTCATTTTTATTAACCATAATGTTGGTGTGTTTATATACCTCTTTTTCCACCCACAAAAATGAAGTGTCTAAGTATAACTTCTTTTATTGTTAGCTTTTTCAATCAGCATAAACCAAGCATACCTTTATCAATCATAATATCATGGGAAACATAATTAACCCCACCCCGCCTTCATCTGATCTACATGGTGGTCTCTTATAACGTAGCTTAAGCATCAGGTTTTGAATATATAGACTCCCTGGAACCACATATTCTAATCCCTGTTGGGTGGTCTCAGCCTTTCTCTCCCTGCAAACTGCAATGCTATTTATTATATCTTCCAGACAAGACCTTAAAAACTGGCAGTGTGATTCTCTGAATAGATAGCACCTATCTTAGTCCTGTTCATTACAATGGGACTTGTGTCCATAGCAAGTACTAGTTCTGTCACTGGGTGTTAACAGGCATAATGCGGGCTCAGTTTCGCCCGCTTTGGCCTGGCTGGGCCAGCGTCACCGTCATGGTGTTATGTTTGTTCTGGGCCCACCAGATGGGGCCCCAGTTAAAACTCTGGCACCCTACTGGCAGGGCTGGAAATGTGGGTCTGTAACCAAGTGGGCCCACAGGCCAGCCCCAGCAGCCACCCAGCTGGGCGGGAACATCTGTTTCTGGCCGTATCCTTTTGATTCCAATCCCAAAATGGCCAATATTGGCTTTTTCCTGGTTTTTCACATTTTGGGGTGCACACACCTACTAAAAACATTTCCCAGGACTGAATTTAATTGCTAGGGCTAAGCCCTAGAAAATACCATGACAAATTAGTCCCTGCACATTTGTGTGTTCTGGTGACTCTCAATATGTGCTTGTGGCAGATTTTATCTTAGGCTTTATTTTCTTCTTGGTGTCATGGGAGTAACTATGGACTATTTGTGCAGGATTCTGACCTAAATAACTTCTGCCCCCACCTCCATATCTTTAGAATTGCAGGGAGAGGTAATTTGTGGGGGATGCATACCCTGTGTCCCCTTAATTACTTCCATGGGTGTATTCATCTATTGGGCCAGGGTGAATCCTGACTTGGCACAGTGTGTTGGGTTAGATGACCCTTAAGGTCTCTTCTAGCCCACTGATTCTATGCTTCTAGTCCCACTCAGAAGTCAGTAAAACTACTGTGCATCTTCAGGTTCAGGTTCACAGATAAAAGCTGCCCTAAGCTTTAGGAGAAGAGCAGGATATACATTTAAATAAATAAATAATGATACAATAATTTGTACCTCCAAGTCTGATGGACTTCGGCAAGAGCATTAATAAAATACAATTCTGTTCAACATGAGTGCGTAATGAAATCCAATCTACTTTTACATGTTTGGTTCAGAAGTTTGTAAATTGCAGACAGAAAAAAAATATGTAAAACTGCCTTACTGGGTCAGATCAATAATCTAGAACAGCATTCAATGTCCAACAGTTGCCAGTATAGAAATGTCAAAACAGAAACTTTATGAACAATGTACAAAACCAGAATTTATATGGAGCAGTATAAAATGGAGTGGAATAGAATATTCTTTATGTTAAAAAAATGTAATATTAAATCAGTTTGGTAGTAAATGGTCTCATAATTTTTCAGATCAAGCCTTACAAAAGACGCTTTGCTGGCTGGTCCCTAATTTGTTTGTATTATTAATCCAACCACTTGCTCCTGGTTTAATGAGTAGTATCAAGAAGGATCAGTTGTAGAGAAGCCTGCAGCACATTTGGAGCCTTGCCATCAATAGCTGGCATCAATATTGGCACTTAGAAAAGCTATCAGATTAAAAGGAAGCTGAGGGAAAAAGCATGGGGTCAATGCAGTGTTAATTAATGCTACACGTAAAGATAAAGGACATGATTCTGGCCTCTGCTCCTACAAAATGGTACGTTGTAGGGGAGGGATTTGCATGAGTAACAACTGCAGTATTGGGCCTATAAGTTGGTTCAAAGATGAATAGCTCAAGGGAGAAGCTTTTCTTCAGTATTGCTAAACCCTAAATCCTGTAATCCTCTAGTGCAGATACATGCTAATTTATGATCCTTGTACAGACCCGTTGAAGCTTATTTGAAATCCTTCACATTAAAGAGGATGAAGTCAAATTCACAGATAAAAATGTTATGTATTCTGAACCAATGCCCTAGCACATTAGGAATGTTGGCAACACTTAAACATCTTAGATTGATATCTTATAACTCAGGTAAATATTTAGAGGCACACCTAACAACTGGTTTTAGGACAGTGCCACAAACTAATTTTAGTTTGGGGCTGTGATCTTCTGCGATCTGTGCCAGCTTGTTCCTTTTGTTCAGTCCAAGAATGGCTTATTTGTAAAACATTGTTACTTCATATTGGATGTTGCTTTCTACTCTTCAAAGTAACTGCAGGTAACTTTGGTGAAAAATGAGAAGGGTAAATTAATTAATGGTTTTGTTTCGAATAAAGGCCTTTTTCACATGAACGCCACCCCCACCCCCCGCTGGGTGTGCAGGCAGCTGTGTGGGGGACAGGTCATCTGTGCACATGCTGCGTTGGTTGTGGAGGATGGGTGTGAACCCGTGGAAAAAACCATGGGTGTTGGGTGGGGGTGCATGCGCACTCCCAGTGCAAACCCATCTCCACCCATCACCCACCTATGGAGCCATCTGATAGAGTGGAGGAGGTTCTGTGGGTGGAGGTGGGTAGAGATGGGTGTGCACCCATAGGAAAGGGAGCACACTAACCTCCACCCACTGCCAGCGCACACCCATCCCCCCACCCAGCAGCACCGTGTGAAAAAAGTCAATGGCCTTTTTCACACAGACACTATGGGTAATTTCAGATGTTATGATACCATGGTCAACCACAGAGAACCCCTGTGACCACGGTACCGTAACGTCTAAAACTACCCCCGGTGGTTCCCACCAGAGGTTCACCATGGTGAACCTCCGGCGGGAATCACATTGACCATGGTTCTGGACCTCCGGCCACCCGGAGGTCCGGAACTGTGGTTAGCTGGACCACGGTCCAGAATCGACAGAAAGTAATGTCTGCTACCGCTGCTGATTCTGGACAGTGGCCCAGTTCCCGATGCGGGATCGGGCGCAGCAGCCAGATTGGCCGCTGCACCCGCCCATCTCCCAGAGGGAGGGCGGGCAGCCAGGGGAGTGCGGGGGGTGGGGCTGTGTGACTTCATGTCACGCCATACAGCCCCACCCCCAACCCGACCCTCACAGGGAATCAGACCGGCACGTCTAAAGGACGGATGGCCTGATACCTTTCCGGGGTCCGAAACAAACCCCAGACTGTGGTGATTTCACATCTGAAATCACCCTCTAACACTGATAAAATGGGTGTTACATTTTATTAAACGTGTTTCAGGGCACCCATAGAGCACACCTGCATCCCTGCAACATGTATAATAAAATGTAACACCCATTTTATCAGTATTAGAGTGTTTGTGTGAAAAGGGCCATAGTTGCAAAGGAGACTTTTCAAAATTTATATAAGGTGTCCTGAGAGCAGTGGATAAGGTGCTGGACTTGGACCTGGATTCAGGGAAGCCAGGGTTCAAACCCCATCTTAGGCTGCTTTTAGACGAGACAAATATCGTGCATGATTGGTGAAAAACACGTGTGTTTTAATGCTCTTTTAAACACCTAAACCATTTAAAAATGCATATTTGCCATGATCGTGTAAAAGCCCAAACCATTTTGAATGTGGTTTTGTCTGATTCCAAACCGGTTTTGAGCCCCTTTGATGATCGGGGGATGCCAAAACCGGTTTTAAAAAATGAGCATTATTTAAATGCGCATTTACAAAACTATGTTAAAAGTGTCTCGTCTAAAAGCACCCCTAATCATGAGCTCGCTGAGTGACTTTGGGCAAGTCACAACCTCTCAGCCTCAGTTCCCCATCAGTAAAATGGGAATATGTGTGTGTTTGTCTTTCCCTGTGCCCCCTCACCCTTGTCTCTCTTAGATTGTAAGCCCATTGGGCATGCACCTGTCTCTAAAATTCCGTGACTGTAAAGTGCTGCATACACCTAGTACCACTACAGAAATGCTAATTAGTAGTAGTATTGTGGGTCAGGATCTACAGTGATGTTATGCCATACGTGGACATGGCCAAAATCCCCACTGAAATTTCATATACTTTGCATGTCTTTACTGCCTTCTTGGATCATATATTTAAGCCTCAAAGTAGGGTCACATAAGCAAAAAGGTGGGAAGCTGCCTTAGAGAGTAAGTACATTAAGTAAATTTCCAAAAAGGAAATGCATTCATGTTTTTACTGAATGCTGCTTATCCATGGTTTAGAAATAATTTTAAACATGCACAAATGCATTATTTGAAACAAGCTACATTAGACTTATTGTACCTCTCTGGGTTCAAACCAGTCTTCCAGGCTCTGGGCAAAGTCCTGATTTTTAGGGATGGGCGAAAAGAACTGAGTTTGGAAATTCGATTCAGTTCAGAAGTTCGGTTCGGTCGACCGAACTATTTGAGTTTGGTCCGAACTCCACTTCTGAACAAAGTTCGGAAATTCAAACCCCATTGAACTAAATGGAATATTATCTTTTAGGGATGGGCGAAGAGAGCCGAGTTCGGAAATTTGGTTTGGGTCAGTTCGAAAATCGAGTTCGGTTCGGAAGTTCGTTTCGGTTGACTGAACTGGTCGAGTTCGGTCTGAACTCCAAACTTCCAAACTGCGGTCTCCCATCCCTACTGATTTTTCTGGATCAGCCAAGGGTGCCCCCACTCACCTTGAGAAGTTGGGGCTTCTGGGGCTAGCAGGTGAAGTCATGTCAGAGAGGGAGAAGACCATAGAGACTTTTCTACCCTCTTTCTGACTTGGCTCCATCCCTATGAAGCAACATTTATTTAATTTATTTGGGGGGTAGAGGGGGGTTGGAATATCCCACTCTATCCCAAAGGTTCATCATGATACTCTGTAATGAGCAGGGTTATGTCACAAAGGGCAAGTTCCTTTGCTCCACCCCTTTTCTGACATGCTCCACCCCCTGTGGAGCATTGCGGTGTCTTAACAGTTATGTCAGAAAGGGGTGTGGCAATCACTCTGACCCACCAATGTAGCCCCACCCCTCTCCAAGTGAAAATCTGGATGAATTTGGTAATCCCACATAACATAGGCATATACATAAAATATATATTTTTGAAAATCCTAGTTGCACATGTAATAACAGGGGCAGAATTGTGCTTATAATGGGCCCAGTCTTTGGTGCTTGAAACACATCTAGCTACATTGGTTTCAAGAGAGTTATGTCTGCTGACATCAGGTGAAGATCTGACCCATTTTATGCTCATTGAGTCCTAGACCCTGGATTAACTGCCCATCAGCAACACAAACAGTTTGTGGACTTTCAGTGCCTCCCTCCTGTTCCCTGGAAATCAGCCAATGGCCCAATCCAAGCAAGTGCAGAAAACCTTGAAATGACAATGGCAATTCAGGAGCCCCCACCCCCTGCAACAAACAGGATTCATCAGTAAGCTAGAAATAACAACGGAAGTGTAACATATGGGTCCCTGGCCCCTGAAGCCCCAAAATTAACCACAGCCATGTTTTCCTTTTTCTAACGGGTGATTCAGAGTGTGCCTGTCAAACATTTAAGGATGGGGCCCACACAAACATTTTGTATGGGTCGCCAACTTCTCTGTATCTGGTACTGCCAATGGGTAAGGAGTAGGAACGTCCCTTTCTCTTTTTTAAGGCTCTCATCTGGGGCTTGCAGGAAGCAGGTTTCCAAGGTACTTAGAGCTGGCTTGAAGTGTTTTGCTTTCCAGGGCAAACTAGAATACTCTCAGTGCACAAATCTAAGCATATGTAGTGGGGCAGTGGGACTTTGGACATCTAGGACCTATATGCATCTATCTTCTCCTGTTCACTTATTTATTTATTTATTTATTTATTTATTACGGCACTGGCTCATTCCTTGGCCCGTCACACCAAAACATGCAACAAAAGAATACAATAACACGAACATCGCATAACATACAAAGAATAATAAAACCAACGCAATGTCTATATAAAAAATATAAAACTCAGGATACAAATTCAGAATCCAGCTGGCTTGATAAATAGACAATAATAGTAATCCTAATAAGTAATAATAATAAAATCCCTAATTGGATACCCCGCTCCAATCAACTATTCCTAATACAAACCCTCCCTTTAGGGAGCTTCCCTATTGTAGGGATATAACTGGCCACTAGCACTTACTCTTCCGCTGGGGTTAGACCAATTGGGCTTAACCCCTTCTGCCAAGATTACTGCTGTAATTTTCCATTCAAGATTCACGGCGTATATATCCACACTGCCAACCCATCATGTTAACACATCTGATTTTCACGGCATATGTATACATGGCATATTTGTAACTAACCAACTTGAAACATAAATGAAGTCACAACGTTTGGCCCGTACCCTTAAACCTCCCTACCTATACTTAGCAGAGAGTTGGTTGTATTTTGCAATATACCATTATAGCTGGTAACATCGAGATTCGAGGAGAGTAGCATGTAGTTGCGTCTTAAATTGGCAAACCAATTGAGCTTGGTTGGGAGGAGCATAGTATAACCCTCCTCATAGGGCACAGCTATTCTTCTCGAGGGGCTCACTTGTATCAAGATTTATACCCACCAACTCACATCATCATCCATCTCCTAGGTACAGGGTAAGATAACCACATATAATGTGGACCACCTACTTTCCTGCAGCCCCCCGGCTGCCTTAACCCTTGCAGTAAGCACCTAATATTAGTGATAGTGACTTGAAAAGCTTGCAGGGACTTCCCAATTAGGTTCACGATAGTATCATCTATCGTGTCTGGGCTCCATTGCTTATATCTTAGTAGAGTCATGATGAAATGCAGGGATCTGAATGTAGCTCTTTCCTCCTCTTAGATGCCAACCAGACAAAGGTGGTCAAAGCCTTTCTGTCCTCCTGATTTGATTTCAAGAGGAGCCGCTTATAGCCTTGCCCTGGTTCAAGACTCTCCAGACTTCCCACTAGGGGATGTATCCAGACTGATCTGAGCATGGCATAATGGGGAAAGGCCAGCAAGAAATGCTCTACGTCCTCTACTTCCCCTAAGGAGCATGAGCATAAACGCTCTGCATATCCAATCCCCTTGTATCTCCCCTCCAGCACAGCCATCCGTACCTGCTGGAAACGAAGAAGCGTATAGCTTCTCCAAAGATTTCGATTTTCAAGCTCATCCAGATAAGCTTCTAAGCCCCATGTCGACTTTAATTGGCGTAACCATGGGGCTACCCTCCAAGCCCCGAAAGCCGCCAAGTCCTCCTGGCGGTTAATATCACCTAGGCATGACTGAATTTCACTTTTGATCTCCCCCAGAGTCTTACCGGTAAAATAACCAAAAGAGAAACCAGATTCATGGCATAGGGTTCCCAAGTACCTAAGCCACCCGTATCCCCCGTGACCTACGTGCAACAACTCCTCCTGTAGGCACAGGCAGGGAAGGGACTCTTCCTGTGCGGCCAGTAGTTTCAACCAATACCGAAAGAAGGCAATTTTGGCACTCATTTGGAAAGATTGCATGCTAGTCTCTGCACTCAGCACCGGGCCTGGGACATCATTTCCTACCTGGAGCATTCGGCACAGAAGCTTATTCTGCACCCTCTCCAAAGGTTCAAACATCGGGAAGGGGATGATGTCAAATCCAAAAATTGCTGAAGAAAGGGCCTTAGACCGATATACTGCCAAAAATGTAGCAAAGGGAACCCCCTTGGATCTTCTAGCTGCCCTGCCTATAAGTCCTGCCATTTGAGATGCTCTCGCTGCCCGCTGCTTGCTGCCTGGATATGCTTTGCCCAAGAACCATTTGCTGCAAAAGTCATGCCCAGATAGGTGAACCTCTGGACTACTTGGAGTGGGTGCTGACCAACCCTCCATTTAAACGGAGCCTTACGAGTACCCAGCATCATGACCTTAGACTTTTGGGGATTGACCTCGAGCTTGTTTAGGTCACAATATTCTCCTAGTTTGAGGATCAGACGCCTCAGTCCAATTGCAGTCTGCGATATCAGAACTATATCGTCCGCAAACTGGAGTATGTTTATAGAATAAACCCCAATCTTGGGGGCATGAGTATTCTCTGATCTCAGATAATTTACAAGATCTGCCAGATAAATATTAAACAGGAGGGGGGCCAACACACCCCTGTCTGACCCCTTTTTCAATGTTTATAACGCCACTTAGTTGGCTTCTTGTGCCTATTTTTACTTTTGCCTGGGTGTTAGAATACAAATGGGTTATTAATGACAAGAGATTGGCATCTATTCCAAGTTGCTGTAATTTACCCCAAAGTCTTGCCCGCGAAACTGAATCAAAGGCCTTGGTGAGATCTACAAAAGCCAAGAACAATTTTCACTTTTTAATCCTCCGATACTTGCAAATTATATGCTGCAAAATATAGCAACAATCCACTGTAGATTTGCCCCTTCCAAATCCAAACTGTTCTCTTGGAATAATGGACTGACATTCCGCCCACTGCTTCAGCTTCTTCATTATACCTCTTGCAAAGAGCTTGCTCACTACAGATAATAGGCTTATGGCTCTATAACAGGCTGGGTCAAGCCCGGACTCCTTCTTGAAGATGGGGACAATCCAGCTCATCCTCCAGGAGGTAGGGATCATCCCATGAGTACTAATATTTTGGAACAGTTTGCTTAGGACAGCAGCCCACCATTGGGGGGCTGCCTGTAGCATTCCCACCGTTACATAGTCTGGACCCGGAGCTCTATTTGGTTTCAGTAGAAGAATCTGTTCCACTATAGCCTCCTTGGGGAAATTCAACTCTACTTCCTGGCCAGCTGGACTGGGGCCTTCCCTAGTTTCCTTCCCGAGCCACTGTGGATCTGACTCACACGGATCGCTATAAAGCTTACCAAAAAATTCTTCCGAAACAATAATTGGTACTTCAAGGGTGTTGGACGCCATACGGGGTCTGATTAGCCTATTAAGGATTTCCCAGAATTGATGGTTGTCTCCCATCCTCTGGGCAACAGTCAACTTTGCCCAGATTTTATTGTAGTAGGCAGCTCGTTTGGACCTAATGAGAGCTGCATAATCCTGTTTGAGTTTCTGATAGTGTTTCCCAGGGGCCGAATCTTGATTCAAGTTTCTTGCCCACCTCCTCTTAGAGAAGGTTAGCTGGCACTTTAGCGACTTGCATTCTTTGTCATACCAGGAGACCGTATTCTGGGGATCCTGGATGTTATCTGTTGTCAAAAACACAGTCTGAAAAGCACCAATTATCTCCTCATAACACTGAAGAGTGGCTAGATTCTCCTGTGATGATAGAAATTGGGCAGCCAGCCCCTTAAGCTTATCTGAATTACAGAGATCCAGGACTTGGATTGTCCATGCTGTCTGGGACAGTTTCTTCATCCTCCCAACTAAGGGTGAAAACAGACATGCGCTAACCACCCTTTAACCACCCTTGGTGGTCATTTATGCATGTTGCAGGGATGCATAGGGCACCAATACAGCCCTGCAACATGCATAAATAACCACCAAGGGTGGTTAAAGGGTGGTTATTAGCGTCATGTCTGTTTTCACCCTAAGGTTCCCATTTCCTGGTGCCTTCTACTAGGGTATCTTCCGGCCTTGATCTCGAGGTCCACCCTCAATGCCAGATGATTACTCTCTGGCTGGACATACAGCGCAAAATTATAGAATCTAGATTGAGCCTCTCTGTTAGGCATAATTAGATCTATTGTACTCCTCCCTTGAGGGCCTATGAAAGTACAACCCTTCACAGGGTCCCAGAGCATGTTTTCCCGTATTATAATAAGATCAAGCCTATAAACAAGAGATGCTAACCATATTTCCATATGGTCGCATTCTTCTAGCAAATTTATATGCTCCGTAGTCCCATCCACATATAATGGTTGGGTCAAGCTTGCCTTCAGGTGGACATTTAAGTCACCAGTCAACACCAGGGTTGCTAGGGGAAACTGGTCCCCTACTCTATATATTGCTTCCTCCAACTCTTCCCAAATATCAGGGCTAAAATAGTTTGAAGAAGAAGGGGATATATGTATATATTAAAGACCACCACCCAATCAATTTGACCTGGTCCCAGTTTTAGCACACCCAATTGGAACTCTGGACTATAAGATTTTATCTTACTGAAGAGGTGCCCAATATCCTTAGCTATAAGGATCACCAAACCCCCTGAGGGACGACCCCTCCGGCCCTTTTTTTGACCATGGTGGAACAAGGGAACAAAGCCCTTAATGTCCCAGGGTATCTCCTCAACTAACCAAGTCTCTTGCAGGCAAACAATGTCTATTCCTTCCAAGAAGGCACACCAATCTGGGTCCCCCAATTTAGCTCGTAATCCAGAGATATTCCAAGATGCTATCTTAAGAAAGTGTCGCTGCGAGCCCCATGATGCCCTCTTTCCATTCTTCCTTGCTCCTATTTCAGTTCTTAATTTCCCCCCAGCCCAGGGGTTGTTCTTCTGTACCCCCTCTTCCTTAGATAGTCAGAGTGCACAAAGGGCCGACGTGACTGGAGGCAACTCCGCTTCTACCACCACCACATTCCTAAAATCTCTATTTATTCCCGGCAATGGGATCTGGGAGTCTAGATTTGACATCAAGGACCGCTTATCGGAGGAGCCTTGTTCTGCAACATCCAACACCCTCAATCCAGCCCAAAATGCTAGGTCATTCTGAAGTCTATACAGGGTGCTATGGGGGCTCTTAGAGGGTGCTGTATAATCCAACTCTACTAGGTGTACTGCGTCCTTTATGTAATTCAATCTAGTTAGTAGATTATCTTGATCTACCACAGAAAAGTGCTGGATGAATTCGCCTATATCTCTTGCCCCGCTCAGCTCCTCAGAGCCTACCAAAAAAGACCCCAGTCTATACCCCAATTGCTGGTTGGAATTATGCTGTTCTTTTTGCTCTTCTGCTGGTGCAGTCCCTTCCTGGCTCATCATGCCAAGGCCATTAGCAGCCCCTAATGGGAAGTCCCTCTCCCCTTGGTTCCCCCTGACTTGCAGCACCTTCTCTCCCCTTGGTGGACGGAATTCTGCCCAAAATCCATAAATTCCACCGGGGGCTGCAAGATCTTACCAGATGTTGGAAGCTCATGATTCCCCAAGGGTTTTAATAACCCACTCCTGCCTTCATACAACTCCTCCGGTTGAGGCCCCAATAGGTCTTTCTGGCCTTCTTCTCTTACCAGATTGCAGCCTTCGTGATTCCCTCCCTCTCCTACCCCAATCTCTATATCATTATCACTCACCCGTCTTTCTCCTATTACAACACGATTGGGGGAAGAGATACAGGCCAACTTCCTATCACCATTAACCGCCCCCCCTTGGGGCTCTGGAATGTGAGTCAAGACCCGATCGATGGAAATTCCCCTACTCTTTAACGACTTCCTGGCCTCAAAGATGGCTCTGACCCAGAAAGGATTCACCACCCTCACGTGCAGCCTAGCCACCCTATCTCTGCTAGGGAGAAAAATAATTTCCTCAATACATGCCTTGTTAAACATTTTTCCAAAGAAATAAGAAAGATTGGATACCACCTCCTCCTGGGTCCTCCAGTTGTGGATTGTCCCATTATAGTCTGGGTCGATATATATGAGGACCTCTGCCTCCTGGACCCTCACTACAGGCTTAGTCCATGGATACCAGAAAGTCCTCCTCCCCTTGTCCTTACCAGTTGCCAAGGGATTCTGGGTGTTATGGTTCCCAGGGGCTTTAGATCTTCCCCTGATATCATCCAGTTTTGTCAGTCTCCTGGAGCTGGGTTTTGATATTGTCCACTGAGCTGCCCAGGGTTGAAATACTCTCAAACAATGCCTCCACAGTTTTGGCAATCAGGATAACTTGACGAGACAAGTAGTCCTCAATACTATAATCCCCCTTCTCCTCTGAGGGAATCTCCATCTCTGGGGGCACAGGGTCTGCTGTATCTGGGGGGGTGGTTAAAGACCCCTCTTTCTCATCTACTGGAACTACTGGACCCATACCTTGGCTGTAGCTTGAGGAGGGGGGAAAGCTCCCCACCTGAGATGTACGATCTCATCACCTCTGTTTCAGGGGAAGATCCTCCTCTATGGGTGAGAAAGACAGTTGGCGTCCTCTCTTCTTCTCCATCTTCCTAATCAAGGGAGTCCGGCTCCTGCTCCGGGACATGCCGAAGGATGCGCAAAAGGGCGTGATCAAGGTGCATCCCCGGCGTTCTTATTCCCCGCAGGCTGTTGGCTCCGCCCCTGAATCTGCCTCTGACCACAGCTACCAGGTAACAATGTAGCTCAAGCAATCTCCCCAATCTCCACAGTGGCTGTAGGCTCCCCAGCATTCTTATTCCCTGTAGGCTGTTGGCTCCGCCCCCCGAATCTGCCTCCGACCACAGCTGCCAGGTAACAATGTAGCTCAAGCAATCTCCCCGATCTCCACCCTGTTCACTTAAAACTTCAGTCTTCTCATAAACAGAATTAGTCTTATTGCTATTTGAGTTGTTCCTGGCACAAGGTAATCAAAAGGAAGGAGTCATGCATTAATCATCTCCTTTCAGGGACCAGTCATGCATAACAGCTGGTGAACTGTGTATAACTGTGAAGGATCAATTTTGCAATCTGTGATCTTGGATAATTATAAGTAAGTTGGCAACCTGATTGCAATTAAGGGTACTTTCAGACATGCACCTTAACGCCGCTTTAACATTTCTTATGCATGTTGCAGGGCTGCACAGAGCACCAATCCAGCAGACCTGCAACATGCATAAGAAATGTTAAAACAGAGTTAAGGTGCATATCTGAAAGTACCCAACTCACAGTTTTTATCTTCTTTTGTGGCATATTTATGCCTTGTGCACTCTTGATGGTCAGACTCAATAAATAAAAAGGGTTGTTCACAAGCTTTTGGTACAGGTGCAGGAAGGGGGTTGTCTCTGGTGATAGTTCCCAACAATTTTCAGGTTCTATAAAGGGAATAAAAACAAGAAAGATGGCCCACTGTAAGGAGCAAATGATGGATGGAAATGTCACCCCTCTGGAAATGGTTGCAAACAAAATCCTCTACAGCAGGGTTGATTAATTTTTTCCCTCTCAGAGGCCACTATGAAAATTGGTACATGCTCTGTGCACCACACAGAAGTGAGGGGCAGAGGTGTTTAGGGTTGTGCTAAGAAAGAGGAGGTTCCAGATCAAAAATCTGTGCAATGGATCTGCCTTCCCCTTATCCTTGTGTGCATGCCCTAATCTCTGACTCATTTGAGCTCAGTTTTTCAGTACTTGGGGTAGGAGCTTGATGCAGGGGCCAGGTCAAGGAAGTGGAAAGGGGCCACATAAAAGCTAGCCACAAGCTGCATTTGCCTCCAGGCCTGAAGTTCCTCCTCCCTGCTCTAGAGTGTATTTGCAGTAGAGACAATCTGGTGCAGTTTATTATTTACAGAGTCAAATCTTCCCCCTAAAAACAACCCCTCCGTACATGAGGCAGATGTGCAGGTGGTGTAATTTAGTTTAGCTTGTCTGGAGTCACCCAATCATATAGGGATGGGAATACTAATTTAGTATTAATTAGAGCTCCACTGAATAATAATAATTTTAAAAATCACAAGTATTTCCGAGGGTCTGAGGACCAGTCCCGAGTGTTCAGGCCAGTCTGAGAACTCTCAGAGCATGCTGGCGAATTCTGAGGGCAGGAGGCAAGAAGGGGACCAGAGGGAGCCAGGGAAAGAGGGGATAGGGGCCTAGCAGGGGGTCAAGGGTCGAGTACTCACCCTCTGGAGAGGGTTGGCAATGTGTGGCTTCCTCCAGGGACAGGTAAGTTTTAAAAAAGAGGGGGGGAAATCTGGGCAAGCTCAGACTTTCCAAGATGGCACCTGCAGCGAGCTGATGCTGCCAGCTCCATCTTGGAAAGATCTGAGCATACTCAGAAGGGGTCATTCAGCCCTTCTGAGCATGCCCAGCCCCCCTTTTAAAAAAATACTGAGCCCCAGAGGAAGCTACATGTCACTGGAACCCCTCCAGAGGGTGAGTACCCCAAATCCCCTGATAGGCACCCCTTAAGCACCCCACCCCTAGGCCCTTGTCCCCCCTTCCCTGGCCCCTGCTGGCCTATTCTCTCCCTGGCCAGTGGGGGCCAGGAAAGGTGGAACAGGGGCCTAGCACTGGCCTCTGGCCCCCTTCCTTGCACTTGGCCGAGGACTTTCCGAGTTCTGAAGTTTCAGGGGCTATTGCCGGCGCACCCCCCCAATGAGACACAGAAACAGTATTTTGGTTTTCAAAATGGCCACACTCGTTATTTCCAATCATCATCAAGGCCAGTGGGTATTGCACAAGCAATCTGGGTCCAGTATGCTAGCTATTTAACGTACTTATTAACATGGGTACTGACAGGGATGTGCCCTCCCTTGCCAGTACCGAACAAGATAACTCCCCCTTTCGACAGCCCTTGGCTCTGGCTGAAAGGGGACCATCCCCAACTGTGGGGTTGAGTAAGGAGGTAAGTACCCGCAAAGCCAGCAGACAGTGCATGTACGTACTGATCCGTCTGGGTACCCCTCCCAGGGTGATAACCGCAGTGCTTGCTGCGCCGCGCATTGCACTGGGTGTCATCTCCCCATCTCTTAAGGAGATGACTCATCCTAACCTACTCTTACCTATTTATCCTACTGTAGCATACTGGACCCCCGCTGAGTGCGACAATTATTTACCCTTCTTTATCATCCAATTCAATTCAATTATCATTGCCTGATCTTCCTATCTTATGCTGACATAGCATAATCCCTCAGTCGTCCTCTACATCCGATTAGTGAGTTATTATAATTCATTAACTTGCCAATTCCCCTATTTCAAATAAACCTATTAAATTTACTCTGCACTGTTGAAGGGGCAAAACTCCCGACCCTCAATTGGGCTAGTCGTCAAAATTCCCCTTCGGCTCCGTAATGGCAACCAGTAAATACCACAGTGCTAGAGGTGAGGTGGGTGGGCTGCGTTGCTCCAAGCCTGAATGCTGAATGCCGTCTCCACGCAGCCAGAGTGGCTCCGCCCCTCCTAAAAGGGGCGGACCCGTTCAACTCCCTTTCGGCGCGGCCCACTCCGCTCGCGCCAAACCGTTCGTTGCCCCGGCAACCTCCGCCCGGGTTACTTCCTTTCAAGCTGCAATTGCAGCACCGCTGGTTTCCTCCTCCTGCATCCCACGACGGGGGGTGCGGCAATTGCGCCATCGCCGCTATCTGCGGCGAAGGGGACTTCTTTGAAACTTTGAAACTTGGAAAATTGAATCAAAGTCCTCGGTGTTTTCCAAGGAAAGCCAAAGACCAAATTTCAGCACTATTAATACTAAAGTTTACCAAAGTAGGCACTTTAGTATTAATATTAGGGATGGGACTCAGGACAAATTTCAGATTCTGTTTTTTCAGATTTGGTTCTCTGGAAATTTCAGTTCTCGATTCGGATTCGATTATTTTGCATTGATTTTGTTTGTTTATCTGTTTTATTTTTTTAAAAATCAATGTAAAAAAATCGAATCACCCGAATCAAAATTTCTGGAGAACCAAATAGGCCATTTTCAGGTTGATTTGGTTGTAACCAAATCTGAAATTGCATTCCTACTAGTTCTACCTAATGCGAGCAGCAGATACTAAAATTATGTTTAGTATTTAAATTTGAAAAGGGTGCCTTTGCTACTTGCCATCTGCTGAGCTTTGTTCATCTTCCTCTCCGCCTCTCTGCATCTTTCCCCACTCATTAATTGCAGCCTGGGCAATTTCACTTGCACTCTCTGGAGGTGCTACTGTTATCCTGTTCTGATCTGTCTCCCAGCTCCATTTTCCAGCTTGGCTTACGGCCGGTCCTCCCTGACCAGTCTGCACCCCCCTTAACCCTTGCCCTTCACCTAGGCACAGCTAGTTCCCTGTGATCACATACCACCCCAGGCCAGAGCCACAAGGCACCCTTGAGCCCACAGTCACCTCCAAAGAACCCCCACCCACTAAAAGCCCCAACCCCTGGCATTTGCCCCCTCCAACCCAGTGTCACCCACACCACACCACAAACCAGTGGTAGACAAATACACTACACTTCACTTTAGTAAACACTTTACTAGTTTTACAAACCTCATCTTTTTCCATTGACTTTAATGGGAAAAGGCTCCCATTGATGTCAATGGACAACGTTTAGTTCAGAAACTAAAAAGAACAAATACTAAATTAAACAAAAATGAAACAGAAGTAAATACTAAAGTCCATTTCTACCAGTCAAGCTGTGGCAGCTGCTCCATAGCTCTAGAACTTCCTTCCCCTGGAGATTAGCCTAAGGCTTAGTTTGAACATTTCCCAGATGCAGTGGAAGACCTTTTTATTCATCCAAGCATTTAATTGATAAGGGTAGATTCTGGGGGATAAAGGTGGTATTATAAGTATTTTATGGATTTTATGTTGTAGTTTATCTTTATTACAATGTTAGCTGCCCTAAGCAGCTAACTTCTGTAACAATGTCTTCTTCCCAAGGCTGTTTTAAGACTTTTGGAGGCCCGGGGTGAAAGAATTTCTAGCTCCCACTTCTCCAGGCCCAAGGAAAAGGTCACATATCTCCTTCTGCTCTGTTGCACTTTCCTGGCCTTTGGGCAGTCCCCCCGCCCCCAACAACTTGTTCCCCAATAGGGGAATGCCTGGGAGGTGGGTCATGGTGACCAGGTATATCAGGACTGAGAGGTAGGAGAGATCAGTATCCTAGACACTTGATACCTATGGGAATAGGGGAGATGAATGAGATTTATTCTACAAACCCTCCACATTAGGGTGAGGGTATGAGCATAGGAGTGGACATGTGGGGTTTATGCCATCTCTCTCTCTCTCTCTCTCACACACACACACACACACACACGCACACACACACACACGAGAGGAGGTACGGGCATAGGTGAAAATCTGAGGTTTATGTCAAATCTCCACCTCACCCCCATGAGGGGGAGTTTCAGGCATGGGGGAGCACAATATTCTAATACTAAATGTGAAGCATTTTATAAGTATTTGGATGTGTGATTTGGGTATTTTACAACTATTGTCTTCTTTCTGTAAACTGCTCTGAGTCCTTCGGGGAAATGGTCAGGATAATAATAATAATAATAATAATAATAATAATAATAATAATAATAATAATAATAATAATAATATAATAAATAAATGTCAGCATCAGTGGGAGTGTGTTCCTCCTTCTTAATCTTGAAGGAAGTAGCTGAGGGATTTTTTCATCACAACATGGCCTCTTAGATATGAGGAACTTGGGACAATTGTCTCCCTTTGTTCCCCTCCCTGCATAAAATAGCCCTGCTGTTTTGTTGTGCGACATTTTGTTGAATTTAACTCACACTGAGTTTCATTGAATGATACATTCTAAACAATGCTAAAGTGATGAATGTGGTATATGTACTTTGCCAAGAAGTTAGGTAGGGAGCAAGAATCCTGACAAGTCTGAAGCAACCGTGCTAATATGTCAGCTAGCCCCTGGCTTTGTAGGTGGTTTAGGAATATGGCAAAAGTAGGGTTTCCAGGTGTCTTTTATTTTGAGGACAGTCCCTTATTTCAGAGCCCCACAACTCTGTAGAACTTAATAGACATCCCTTACTTACACAACAGACACCCCTTTTTCTGAATGTCACAGCTTCATGGAACATCATGGACATCCCTCATGAAATTTAATTTTGAAATTCTGATCTCATAAAACCCTAGTCAACAGAAAAAGGAAAATAGGGATGAAACAAGTATCCATGCAAATAGGAATTCCCATTGAATGTGTGAGGTGAGGGATTCGTGGGGGGGATTCGTGGGGTAAAGCCGATGTAACGGCTTTACCCCTGTCGTGGATGGATCATTACCTTCTCCAGACCAGTCTCCTGGCGCATGTCTGCCTCCGGAGAGGTGCAGGGCCAGTTCGTTGGGTCCACCCCGGAGACTTATGGAACCAGAGAGGTTCCGGAATGTTCTAGGGGAAATGCCTTCCGATCTTGATAATCGTTTACTCGATGACCTCATTTCCTTCTGGGACAGCTTGTTAACTGAGGCTATCGACTGAACGGCTACCAAGTGTCCATTTCCAGAGAGCCAACGTTGGGGGTCACCATGGTTTACGAAGAACATGCGCCAGATAAAGCAGGATAGATGGCAGTTGGAGTGATGATGGCGTCGGACTTATGCTGAAGCTGACTGACTGCAGCATAAATCTAGTTTAAGAGCTTATGCTGCAGCAAAGACGGTACATGCAGCAAAGACGAAGTTCTTTGCTGCCCTCATCGCGTCTGCAAAATCACGTCCAGCTGAGCTTTTCCGGGTGGTGCAGAGGCTGGTCAGTCCGACCTCTCTTTGCCTGGAACTGGAATTTTCCAGTGACAGCTGTGACATGTGTGCTGATTTTTTTTCAGATAAAATCGCCCAGATTCACCACTATCACGACATTGCATTTATGACAGTGTATGTATCAGAGGTACAGGAAGTCCTGCCATGTCTGTTGCTGAGGGATCAGTTTCAGTGGGTGTCATCCATTGAAGCAGCGGATGTCCTTGGGACTGTTCGGGCCACCTGTTGTGAATTATATCTGTGCCCGTTGTGGCTGGTGAAGGCCAGCCAGGAAACGTTAGGGCCATTGCTGGCAGGGGTGGTCAATGTCTCCCTTAGGGAGGGCAGGATGGCGAGCCATCTCAAAGAGGCAGTGGTATGTCCTCTGCTCATAAATCCATCTCTGGACATTGACTCCATAGCCAGCTATCGGCCTGTTTCTAACCATCCCTTTTTAGAGAAGGTTATTGAGTGGGTGGTGGCCCGGCAGTTACAGGGGCATCTGGACTGCGTCAGTTTTCTAGATCTCTTTGCAGTCTGGTTTTCATCCTGGGTTTGGCATGGAGACTGCACTTGTTGCCTTGGTCGATGACCTATGCCATGAATTGGATCAAGGCAGATCCTCAGTCTTGATCTTATTGGATCTGTCGGCGGCGTTTTATACCATTGACCACGAGATGTTAGTGGTGAGGCTGCAGGACAGTTCTGGGGTGAGTGGAATTGTTTTTGAATGGTTCTACTCATTCCTGGCAGAGAGAACTCAGCAGGTGATTCTTGGGGAATGTACATCGTCTCCCTGGAATCTCATGTGTGGAGTCCCGCAGGGTTCTATTTTGTCCCCTCTCCTGTTCAACGTGTATATGCAACCTTTGGGTGAGGTCATGAGAGTGTTTGGCATACGGTGTCATCACTACGCTGATGATACACAACTTTACCTCTCGTTTTCTGGAGACCCAGCCCTGGCAGTCTCAGTGCTTACCTGGTGCTTGGCAGCTGTGGGGGACTGGATGAGGATGAGTCATCTGAGGCTGAATCCAGACAAGACGGAGGTGATGTTGGTGGGTAGGGCTGATGGGGGGTGGCTCCTGACATTGACAGGGTCTCCTGGCAGTCTCAGTGCTTACCCGGTGCTTGGCAGCTGTGGGGGACTGGATGAGGATGAGTCATCTGAGGCTAAATCCAGACAAGACGGAGGTGATGTTGGTGGGTAGGGCTGAGGGGGTGGTGGCTCCTGACATTGGCAGGGTCTGCCCCCCTCTGACCACTCAGGTTCGTAGTTTGGGGGTGCTCCTTGACCCGCAGATCTGCCTGGATTGTCAGGTGGATGCTGTGGTGAGAGGAGAATTTCGCCAATTGCATCTGGTACAATGGCTGCGGCTGTATGTCTTGGCTTCGGACCTGGCCACCATCATTCATGCTTTCGTTACCTCTCAACTGGACTACTGCAATGTGCTCTATGTGAGCCTACCCTTGACGATGGTACAAAGGTTGCAGCTGGTGCAGAATGTGGTGGCCCACCTCCTAACGGGCATGGACCACTGAGAGCACATTAAACCAGTGCTCCAGACTCTGCACTGGCTGCCTATTATCTTCCGGGCCCAATTCAAGGTGTTGGTTATGACTTATAAAGCCCTAAATGACTTGGGCCCTGTTTATCTTTGAGACCGCCTCACACCTTGGGTCATTTTGTGACCCTTGTGGTCAGCTGGGTGCACCCGACTCAAAGTCCCCCAGGTATGTCGGGTGGCAACAGTGTAGAGGGCGTTCTCCTTGGCTGCACCTCGGCTGTGGAATTCCCTCCCATTGGAGGGCCATCTGTCTCCTGACCTCCCCTCTTTCTGTAGATGTTGTAAGACCTGGGTGTTCCGCCGAGCCTTCGGGAAGGGGGTGGGGAGATGGGAGGGGTTTTATTTTCTAGCTACCATTTGTATATGCCCATTTTATATGTCTGTTTTATATATTTTAGATATTGTGATTAGATGGTTTTATTATGATGATTTTATGTTGTTCACCACCCCAAGTTGCTGAGGTGCAGGAGGGTGCGGGATAGAAGTCTTCTGTAAAAAAAAAAGTTTAAACATTTTAAAAATCCCATCTCGCTTGAATTGGGAACTGAGCAGTACCTGTCAATGTCCTGATCAACTTTAGGTTCCTGTTTTCCCACCAAAATGTACGTTTCCTTAGTTACTGTTTACCATTTGCCACTTTGGGGTCAATTTCCATTCCTGACATAATACAGACATAATACTTTAATTTCTGTCAGCATCCTCTGTGGGCTGGGATGCATTTATTCAGCCTATCATTAATTCTGTTACTCTGGTTTATTCTGTATTTCACTTCTAATGGATGGAAATCCAGAAGTAAAATGGAAACTCAGTAATGTGATATATTGGTAGCTCAGAAAGATGGAACTGGTAAGAGGACAGTAAATGGAAAGTCTGTAAATCATCGTAGTATTTCCTGGTATTTTGGGAAGTCCAGTACCGTATTGGTAACCCAGTCAGGAATCCAATACCGATTCCCAAAATTGCAGAATTACTTTCAAGCAGCAATTTGGCTACCTGTTTTACCCCTTAAGGATACCCTTCTTCTATAGCTGAGTGTCTGTTGTGTACCTCTAAACTGCTGTGCCAAACAGAGCACACACAGTCAAATAGAAGATCACAAATGGTTGAACCTATTCTAGTTTTCAGCTCCCATAAGCTTGTGGAAGCCACTCACCTATTTCACTGTTTTGTTTAAAATTATTCCTTGTGGGTAGTCCTAAGACAACTCTGCATGATATATATTTCAAGTAAATGTGATGGGTGAATCACTGACTCCTCCTGACTTGAGATTGCTTTAAATCAAGGGATTAGACCTTTTCTCCAGACATGGCTTCAGGCTAACACATCTGTGAGCTGACAGGGTTTGTGTGTTGATAGCTTAACAAATCTACCTTAGCCATCCACTTCACTTAGCTCCACCTAGTAACACTTGACTACTGGAGGGAGCTGAAACTAACAGGATTTATGGACACTGTTGTTTAGAAAAATCAGTTTGAAAGAGGAGTGGCCTACTGATTCCTTTTCTGAACTGTGTTCAGAGCTTCATTTACACTAAATTATTTTAAAGCAGATAACCCTCACCTTTAAAAAGTATCTAAACACTTTTTTATTCTTAGTCCCACTCCTTCAACCCCAAGAAAAAAGGGGATCCACTTCTAGATTTTATTCCTTACCATTTTTCCCATCCCTTTTAAAAAAATTTAACTGTCTGTGTTTTATTGCATTTTATTTTATTGAATTGTTTTAGTCAAGCACCCTAAGCACCATTTAGAGACCTGGGAGAAGGTACTATATGTTCATTATTATTATTATTATTATTATTATTATTTGCCCAAACCCACATTTTTTTGGATAAAAGTCTTACCCTTTCTGTCTTTTTAGTAACTTTATTCTTGTTTTTCTACATTCTACCAATAGTGTCATATGAATATTTTCCACAATAGCTTGGCTTCCTATAGCCAACATAATTTCCTTTATAACTTCCAAGATCCAATTGAACATGGGCTGTTTTCACACTGACACTTCCCACCCATCTCCACTTATTGGATGGGTGGGTGAGCATCCATGTTAATGGGGCTGGGTGGGAGTGCGTGCTCCCACGACTCACCCATCTACACCCATGTAGCAGCTGGGAAGGAGCTAGGATGCTCCATGGGTGTTGAATACCCAGCCGTCTGTGTGAATGCATAAGCACACCCATCCATGGGAAGGATCCGCTGAAATGAGCAAAAGACGGCTAGAGGGGCACTGCAGTAGCCCACAAGCAGACACACCCACCAGGAGAGACGCGAAACACCGGGCTGGAAGCCCTTAAAGGAGAAGTGAGCAAGGACATGGGTGCATCAGCTCCCAACATGTCATTCAGAAAAAGCAAGGATAAGACTAAGGGAGCCAGCACCATGCCTTATGCAGCAATGGGGCAGGGTAAACCAAAGGACCCTGGGCCAACCAGGGGAGGGGGGCCCAGCCCACCGGCATCGGGGATGGGGGGCCAGAATGTCTACTGACCGGTCTCCCATTCTGACACAGGGGAGAGGTCACAACGCAGTGCAGGCTGCACCTCCACCACCAGCAATGTGGCCCAGGGAGGACAGCGCTTCTGACAGTGAGGTAAGACAGGGGAACCCCACCCACACAGGGTAGGGGGGTGGACACAGACCAGCCCATAGCTAGACTGCATGGTGGAGACCTCGGCCCTGGTGATAGGTGCCTGCTGTGTGCTGAACAACATGTGCGAGACCAATGGGGTCACCCTGGAATACCCCATGCCTACCCGCTCTCCCAGCCCCGTGCCTCTGTACATGAACGCGGACAACCCAAGGGAGCACCATTACACCAAATGCATCCGTGCCACCCTAGCCAGGCACATCAGCTGGGAGGCCCAGGCATGAGGGTGCCCACCACCTGGCCCAACCCCCCGGGGTCTGGGGGAGTCCCCAGGCGAGCCCCCATATGGGCATGGTCCACCCCCCCACCTCAGGGCCCCTGAACTGACCACAAGAGACGGCTGTGTCATCCGTGCGTTTATTATATCACCTGCCTACACGTGCCCCAACCATCACCACCACCATGCCCCCCCCCCAGACCATCCTCCCCTTTCCCCCTCGCCCCCCTGACCCCTGTGTTTCCTGGGGTGGCCCCTCTGGGAGCTCTGGGAGATGCCCTCCCCCCACTGTCCATGTCCTGGGATGTCTCGGTGTCCAGAGGGGCAGGCAGTGGTGGGAGGGAGGGAGGACCTGGGACCCGAGGTGCCCCCCTGGGCAGCTGCTCCCTCCGGAGGCCTATAGTGACCGGGAGGCAGAGGCGGGGCCCCTGCTGTCATGGAGGTGGCTGGGGAAGTTGGGGAGGTGGTGGGGGCACCGAGGGACCCGGCACGGGGCCCTGGACAGGCATGGTGCCTGGCGGGTTGGCTGCCATGACATAGGCGCATGTAGTGCCCGCGTGCAGGAGCAGGGAGGTTCCAATGTCATGGGACCTGTCCATCTTGGCTGAATGCTCCCGCACCATCCCCTCGATGGCCTTTTCCAGCTGCCCAAACGCCTTTACCTGCCTGCTGTGTTCCCGGCACTCCCGCCTCAGCTCCAGGCACACCTCTGCCTGTAGCCTCTGGTCCCTTGCCTCTGCCCACTCCAGGGAGCACTCTATGGCTGCCTCCATGCAGTCCACAGCCAAAATCATCCGCTCCCCCTGTTCTGTGGTGGTCCGGCCAATGACCTCTGCCTGGTCCTCCCTCTGGCACCATACCAATGCCTGGTGATCCCTCATCCGCTGGGCTGGGGCCATGGTCATGGGTTGCTACGGCCCCTCCAGCTGTCCTGTAGGGTACATAGTGGTTAGTTGTTTGCTGCCCCGGGCGCCCTCCCCCCTTGGCGCCTGCCCCCCCTCCTGCCCCTTTGGGCGCTCCCATCCTGCCATGCATGTCCCGGGTCCTCCAACCAGACTCACCAGACTCACCCCACCCTGCCAGTGTGCCTCACCTGGGTCCGCCGGCTAATGCCTGGGCTTCTGTGCACCGCATCTTCACCCGCCTGCCTCTGGTGCCGGAGCATTCCATGCCCTGTGCGTATGGGGGGTGGTTGGTGGAGGACTTCCGGGGTGTCTGGGTGGCCCCCCCCAGCCCCAGTCCCAGACCTGTGTTCAGGCCTGGGTGGGGCCTGCCCCCTGGCCAGTCTGTCCCCAACCCCCCTCCCCCCTTGCCCCGGGTCCATCCCCCCATCCCATGTGCTCACTTACCCTCAATGTCCATCTCCGATTCCTCCAAGGCTGGCTCCTCCATGTTGCTGTGCTCCCCCTGCGAGCACTGGCTGAGGGTGATGAGGGTGCCAGCCTTGGAGTCTGGCTGTCTGGCCAGGGAGTGGGGGCTCATTCCTGCTGGGGGTCTGGAGCCCTGGAGCAGGTGCCTTCTTGTGGGGTGGTGAGGGGAGGGGGTGCCTCAGTCTGTTCCCTGCCCTGGACCACAGCACTCCCCATGAGGCATGGGGCAACTATTGATCCCTTCATAGGATGCCATGCATCAGATTGGACTCTCCCCCCATTCTCACTTACATGGCACCTGAGTGCAACGCTACCGGGGGTGGAGCCGGGGACCAGCCTGCAGGGATAAAAGCTTCATTTGGGTCAGTGAATGGTGATGCCGAGCAGCAGATTGGACTTTCCCCCCATTCCCACCCGCTCACTTACCTGGCACCTGAGCGCAACGCTACCGGGACTGGAGCCGGGGACCAGCCTGCGGGGATAAAAGCTTCAGTTGGGTCAGTGAATGGTGACGCCGTGCAGCAGATTGGACTCTCCCCCCATTCCCACCCACTCACTTACCTGGCACCTGAGCGCAANGGCTAGAGGGGCACTGCAGTAGCCCACAAGCAGACACACCCACCAGGAGAGACGCGAAACACCGGGCTGGAAGCCCTTAAAGGAGAAGTGAGCAAGGACATGGGTGCATCAGCTCCCAACATGTCATTCAGAAAAAGCAAGGATAAGACTAAGGGAGCCAGCACCATGCCTTATGCAGCAATGGGGCAGGGTAAACCAAAGGACCCTGGGCCAACCAGGGGAGGGGGGCCCAGCCCACCGGCATCGGGGATGGGGGGCCAGAATGTCTACTGACCGGTCTCCCATTCTGACACAGGGGAGAGGTCACAACGCAGTGCAGGCTGCACCTCCACCACCAGCAATGTGGCCCAGGGAGGACAGCGCTTCTGACAGTGAGGTAAGACAGGGGAACCCCACCCACACAGGGTAGGGGGGTGGACACAGACCAGCCCATAGCTAGACTGCATGGTGGAGACCTCGGCCCTGGTGATAGGTGCCTGCTGTGTGCTGAACAACATGTGCGAGACCAATGGGGTCACCCTGGAATACCCCATGCCTACCCGCTCTCCCAGCCCCGTGCCTCTGTACATGAACGCGGACAACCCAAGGGAGCACCATTACACCAAATGCATCCGTGCCACCCTAGCCAGGCACATCAGCTGGGAGGCCCAGGCATGAGGGTGCCCACCACCTGGCCCACCCCCCCGGGGTCTGGGGGAGTCCCCAGGCGAGCCCCCATATGGGCATGGTCCACCCCCCCACCTCAGGGCCCCTGAACTGACCACAAGAGACGGCTGTGTCATCCGTGCGTTTATTATATCACCTGCCTACACGTGCCCCAACCATCACCACCACCATGCCCCCCCCCCAGACCATCCTCCCCTTTCCCCCTCGCCCCCCTGACCCCTGTGTTTCCTGGGGTGGCCCCTCTGGGAGCTCTGGGAGATGCCCTCCCCCCACTGTCCATGTCCTGGGATGTCTCGGTGTCCAGAGGGGCAGGCAGTGGTGGGAGGGAGGGAGGACCTGGGACCCGAGGTGCCCCCCTGGGCAGCTGCTCCCTCCGGAGGCCTATAGTGACCGGGAGGCAGAGGCGGGGCCCCTGCTGTCATGGAGGTGGCTGGGGAAGTTGGGGAGGTGGTGGGGGCACCGAGGGACCCGGCACGGGGCCCTGGACAGGCATGGTGCCTGGCGGGTTGGCTGCCATGACATAGGCGCATGTAGTGCCCGCGTGCAGGAGCAGGGAGGTTCCAATGTCATGGGACCTGTCCATCTTGGCTGAATGCTCCCGCACCATCCCCTCGATGGCCTTTTCCAGCTGCCCAAACGCCTTTACCTGCCTGCTGTGTTCCCGGCACTCCCGCCTCAGCTCCAGGCACACCTCTGCCTGTAGCCTCTGGTCCCTTGCCTCTGCCCACTCCAGGGAGCACTCTATGGCTGCCTCCATGCAGTCCACAGCCAAAATCATCCGCTCCCCCTGTTCTGTGGTGGTCCGGCCAATGACCTCTGCCTGGTCCTCCCTCTGGCACCATACCAATGCCTGGTGATCCCTCATCCGCTGGGCTGGGGCCATGGTCATGGGTTGCTACGGCCCCTCCAGCTGTCCTGTAGGGTACATAGTGGTTAGTTGTTTGCTGCCCCGGGCGCCCTCCCCCCTTGGCGCCTGCCCCCCCTCCTGCCCCTTTGGGCGCTCCCATCCTGCCATGCATGTCCCGGGTCCTCCAACCAGACTCACCAGACTCACCCCACCCTGCCAGTGTGCCTCACCTGGGTCCGCCGGCTAATGCCTGGGCTTCTGTGCACCGCATCTTCACCCGCCTGCCTCTGGTGCCGGAGCATTCCATGCCCTGTGCGTATGGGGGGTGGTTGGTGGAGGACTTCTGGGGTGTCTGGGTGGCCCCCCCCAGCCCCAGTCCCAGACCTGTGTTGCAGACTGGCAGGCCTGGGTGGGGCCTGCCCCCTGGCCAGTCTGTCCCCAACCCCCCTCCCCCCTTGCCCCGGGTCCATCCCCCCATCCCATGTGCTCACTTACCCTCAATGTCCATCTCCGATTCCTCCAAGGCTGGCTCCTCCATGTTGCTGTGCTCCCCCTGCGAGCACTGGCTGAGGGTGATGAGGGTGCCAGCCTTGGAGTCTGGCTGTCTGGCCAGGGAGTGGGGGCTCATTCCTGCTGGGGGTCTGGAGCCCTGGAGCAGGTGCCTTCTTGTGGGGTGGTGAGGGGAGGGGGTGCCTCAGTCTGTTCCCTGCCCTGGACCACAGCACTCCCCATGAGGCATGGGGCAACTATTGATCCCTTCATAGGATGCCATGCATCAGATTGGACTCTCCCCCCATTCTCACTTACATGGCACCTGAGTGCAACGCTACCGGGGGTGGAGCCGGGGACCAGCCTGCAGGGATAAAAGCTTCATTTGGGTCAGTGAATGGTGATGCCGAGCAGCAGATTGGACTTTCCCCCCATTCCCACCCGCTCACTTACCTGGCACCTGAGCGCAACGCTACCGGGACTGGAGCCGGGGACCAGCCTGCGGGGATAAAAGCTTCAGTTGGGTCAGTGAATGGTGACGCCGTGCAGCAGATTGGACTCTCCCCCCATTCCCACCCACTCACTTACCTGGCACCTGAGCGCAACGCTACCGGGGGTGGAGCCAGGGACCAGCCTGTGGGGATAAAAGCTTCAGTGGGGTCAGTGAATGGTGTCGCCGTGCAGCAGATTGGACTCTCCCCCCATTCCCACCCGCTCACTTACCTGGCACCTGAGCTCACTTACCTGGCACCTGAGCAACACTACCGGGGGTGGAGCCAGGGACCAGCCTGTGGGGATAAAAGCTTCAGTTAGGTCAGTGAATGGTGATGCCATGCAGCAGATTGGACTCTCCCCCCATTCCCACCCACGCACTTACCTGGCACCTGAGTGCAATGCTACTGGGGGTGGAGTCGGGGACCAACCTGCAGGGATAAAAGCTTTAGTTGGGTCAAGGCGGCACCATAGGCGCATGCTGGAGCAGCGCGCACAAGGGCCGCACGCACAAGGGCGCACCCTTTTGCGTGCTCTTTGGCACGATCCGGAGCAGGAGCCCAGTGATTTGGCCTCTGGTAGCCTTGTGTAAAGCTAAAAGTCCTGTCAGGAGTATAGAATATCAACCTTGGGATTCCTGATAAAATTGTATCTCCCGCTTGCTCCTGTGAGGAAACCCCGCTGCGGCTATATTTTGTGATAACAGCAGCCCGCTTATTTGGTTGGTCGAGTGGAGAAGAGTGGTGCAATTTAATAAGTGGCTGTATGGGTAGCTCCTCTGACTGCCTTCAGTCCAAGAGAGCGTGGGGGAGGAGTAAGCGGTCTGAAAGTGACTGATAAGTGAGAGAACTTATGCTGTATTTTTGGTGTCCACTGGAACCCAGTCAAAGTATTTTGTGCATATAATAAGCCCCTAGTTTTGAGGGGGGGAGTGTCAAGGACAAGAGTGTGCTTGGTAAAATTTTTATATATCAACTGTTGTTCTTCCTCTTGGAAAAGTGGGGTGATAAGCTATAAAGCTTTGCTCGAGGGTTTTTGCTCAAAAGATAGACTAAAACCAGTGTTAGCAGTATCCAATATAGGCAAAGACTTATAGATTTGGTTGGGTCTCAATATTGGAAGAATATAATCTGCCCCGAAGGTTTGGGAGTGGATGCCATATATGTGGTGGTGTTATTTTAGGACTTTTCTGTAAAATTGATTTTAGTTACTTTAGCGCTAGTGGTATTGCAATCAAGGCTAGGAGACCTCAGGAACCAGTGAGAAATGGCCCACCAGAAACGATCTAGGAGTGAAAATGCTGCCACAGTGTCCCCAATATCAAATTTGTCCAAACAAAGGAAAATTGAGACCTACTTTTTTGACAAAGAGGAATTATTAGGACCCTATCAAAGGGAAAAGCTGGCAATTCAAGATAGTGTTAAAGATTCCTTGGGGGGCCAGGTGCTAAAAGGGAGTAGTATTACATCACTAACAAATCAGTCTATACAGAGTAAAGAAGGGCTTAGCCTAGTTAGCATCCACGACGAGGGATGCTTGGAACTCTTGGGGGACTTGGCCATTATAACCTCCCATACACTTCGTGTAATGCTTTCTAAATTAAATCACATAGATGAAAAGCTAATTGCATTGAAAACAATACAGGAAACACCTAGTCCCACTGAGGTCTTTCGAGGTCCATATAAAAAAACTGGGATGGATAGGGGGGCACCTACAAAGCCTATAATAGTGGAAGTTGACCCGGCACCTAGAGAGCTAGCCCTCCTGGAAAATCAGAAAAGATTGACTTATTTGCCACAGACTCTCCTATTTATAGTATTGCCTCTCCCTTCAGGTGTATTGCCTTTTTGGAATACCCCACGAGATATTGCTGAACACCTAAGAATCTTGCTAAGGGATAAAATAACGAGGAGCGATATCCTGGCTATAGAACTTATACTGAATGTAAAGAAGTGATGGTTGATACAGGTTACATTCTGCTTAGCAAGTCTGGTTGACTTGATTGTACAAAGTGAAGGGGCTTTAAATGAGAGGGAAGTTTTTATTTCTAGAATTTTTCACTTGGATTCTGATCTAGGCAAGGTTCCAGGGTCTAAGTGCTTGGAAGGAGGGGGAAATGTTAAACAAATAAAAGGGAATACATCCTCCGGCCATATGATGCAAGAAGGGGGTAACTTGAAACAGATAGCAGGAGACACACCTAAATGCCAAGTGATACAAGGTGGGGGAAAGTTGAATGAGATAGTAGGAGTTACACCTAAGTGCTATGCGATACAAGAAAAGATGGTCACAAGTGCTGTAGTTGAAGAGGAAATGGAGGTTCAAGAGAGGGACCATAAAATAGGTGGTTGTGCCAGGAATCAGGAAGTACAAAATGACCCTAGTGTTCCCCCAGTCCCACGGGAATCTCAGGAGCAATGTACACAACTTGATCTACAACAAATCCTGAATAGATTTTGTCAAAAAATAGAAAGACCAAAAGGAAATAGGCACCCAAATCGGGATAGTAAAAGGGGGAGGGAGAGAAGAGGAGCAATAGAATCCAGTAGGGGTGGGAAACCGGTAGAATCCGGTATCCGATAATGCCGGTATCGGGCGTACCGGCATTATCGGATTCGGCCTGGTAATCCGGACCCGGTACTGGATTTCTGGGTACCGGTTTTTTTTACATTGCAGCCATTTAAAAATGGCTGCAATGTAAAAAAAATTTAAAGCCCCAGCCAAAAAGTTTTTTTAAAAAAAACCCTCCCCGAGTCCAGGCTGCGCGGGTGGAAGGGGGGACACCCCCCACCCACCCTGCCCAGCCTGGCTTTTTGTTTAACAAAAGAGTAAGCGACCCCCGAGGCGAGGCGAGGCCCCCCCCAGCACCAGCGGCCGCGGCAACCCCGCAGCCGCCGGTAAGTATGACCCTGACCCGATCCCTGGGGGGGGTGTTTAACACCCCCCC
>QEPC01012897.1:1281024-1312868 GCA_003113815.1 Sphenodon punctatus | reverse complement strand
GCAGCCTGGGAGGGGGAGGGAATTTATTTTAATTTATTTCATTGGTTTCAATGGGGACACAGCGCCCCATTGAAACCAATGCAATAAATCCGGTACCGGTATACCGGATTTAAACCGGGAATCCGGTTTTCGGGAAACCGGTAACCGGTAAATCCGGTAGCCGGTATTGGGCCCGGGGTCCCACCCCTAGAATCCAGGATATCTGTATACTCCCAATCTCTGGTGGAGGTACAAGCAGACTACCCTACAGCCACATCTGCCCCCCAGGTGGTAAATAAAACTTTGCCTAGGCACAAGAGCCGAGATCCCAGTATGGGAAAAGGACTGAATAAATCCTGTACTCATGACCCAGGGAAGTCAGTAGAGGCTGTCCTGGTGGCTCCTTCTGTGCAAAGACCAGTCGAAGGGTTTAGCCTACAGGAAGGGAAAACAATCCCTAACGATCCAGATGCCGTATATTTGGTGCCTCCAGTGGCAGAATCAACAAAGAGCCTAGAGACTAATTTGCTCCCAGGAGTGTTCTTCAAGGAGAGAGAGAAGGAGAGGGATAGGGAATTTAGGAAATCCTTCCCTGTATTCCCCCATATAGGGGATAGTGAATTATGACAAAGAGCCTATGACCCCTCTATATTAAAAATGTTGTCGTGGAACATTGCAGGGATTAGATCAAAACTTAGAGACATCGATTTCCTGGAGCATATCAAAAATTATCATCTTATTTTGCTGCAGGAGACTTGGGTGGAGCAAGAATTTGAGTTAACTGGGTTCAAAACATTTGTTATTCCAGCACATCCTTCAAGGGTGGGTGGTAGGCCCCATGGGGGAGTAGTGCTTCTCGTTGCAACATCTTTGCAGATATCTCCCAGACTCTTGGAGGCTTTACCTCCCTTTTATGGACTGTGGTCTTGTAAGCTGGAGAGGAGCATAGAGTTTCTTCTCCTTAATGTATATGTCCCTCCATCAGCTTCCATTTATTAAGCAAGAATAGATCACCCAAGAGTGTTTGTTGTGGTGGAGGGTGATTTTAATACAAGGTTGGGAGATAAAAGTACTTGCCCAGGGAACCTCAATTTAGAGGTCCACCTGGAAATTCCTTGTAACTTAGAAAGGTGTTCCAAAGACTTATTTGTTTGCCCCAGAGCAATGCATTTAATAGAGTTAATTCAAGTTTTGGACTTGGTAGTTTTAAATAGCCAAGTTGGAAGTGATTTGGGTGGTCAGTACATCTTTAACTCACTCCTGGAGTCTAGTGTGATCGATTATTTCTGTGTCTCGAATTGTTTAATAAACTTGGTTGTTGATTTTATGGTGATTCCAGCTATCTTGACAAACCATCTTCCCCTGGCTTTGTCAATTTCTGGGAAAGGGTCGGGTTGAGTGCAGGAAGAGCCAAAAGCCACACAACTAAATCTTGTGAGGGAAAAATCTCCACACAAAAACCAATTCATAGTGATAAGGAAAAAATGGTCCAAGCAGGTGGCATTTGCATGTAAAGAGCTTGGGGACCAGGAAGTGGTATCCTCTTTGGTAAAAAGGATCTTGAGTTCTGTGGGGGATACTATTGGAAATTTTGAGGAGATTATTAACCTTTTTCAACCTGCCCTGACCACGACATGTTTACCTAGGAATCAAATAGCTCATGTACCAATGTGGTTTGATGAAGAGTGTAGGTGTGAACGTAGGTCCCTGAGGAGGAAGGCCAGGAGACTCCACTCAGATCCTACATTCTCAAATAGAGCTTCATTTTTGGACGCTAGGTCTGCCTATAGAGCCTTGATGGCACAAAAAAAGAGGCACTTTGCAAAAAGCCAGTGGGAGGCTCTAGAACTGGCGGTGCGGGATAGAGACCCGAGAAGATTTTAGGTGATGGTCAGGAACATTGGATCAAAGGTGCAGGCGAGTAGGGCTGGTAAGGTATTGAACAAAGATTGGGTGAAGCATTTTACAGATTTTTTTCAAAATACTAGTATCAGGAGACCCATAGAAATACGAGGAGTAGATCATCTACCATCTTGGGACCCTGTTACTCCTGACATGGTAAAGGACCTGATAGGAAAGGCCAAAACTGGGAAAGCACCGGGAGGGGATTATATCCCTGTGGAATTACTAAAAGCACACGTGGAATGGTGGTCGGGAATTCTTGCGGAAGTCTTTACAGCCATCAACAATTCAGGATGTATACCAGAGAAATGGCTCGCAAGTAATGTGGTCCCAATTTACAAGAAGGGAGATTTCCAGCTTCCAGGTAAGTCTAGGCCCATTAGTTTATTAAGCATGGTGGGCAAACTATATGCTAATTACTTGCTAACTAAACTCCAAGTGTGGATGGACCAGGAATCCATCTTAGATCCTGAACAAGCGGGCTTCAGGAAAAATACGTCCACAGTAAACCAGATATATGTTCTAAACCACATGATACGGGATCGAAGTGCTCAGGGCAGAATAAGAAATCTAAGCTGTTCCTTTGTTTTGTTGATCTTAAAGCAGCCTTCGACTCGATAGATAGGGAAAGGTTGTGGAACAAGCTAAGTAAAACCACTATTGATCCACGTCTCCTCTTTCTAATGATTCAACTATATACGGGGAACACCATGCAAGTAAGAGCTGCATATTCTGCTGACACAATCTATTCCTTTTGCCAGAGGGGTTAGGCAGGGCTGTATCTTGGCCCCGGCCTTATTTAACCTCTTTTTAAATGATGTTGTGGAGTTTATGAATCAAGAACAGTTGCATCCGCCAAAGACTGGCACTAGACGGGTCCCGATACTCCTGTTTGCCGATGACACGGTACTGTTAGCCCAGACCCAAATTGGTCTGAGAAGGTCGCTGCAAAAATTTGAGGACTATTGTTGCCAGGAGAGCTTGACAGTTAACTACACAAAAACTAAGGTCCTAGTTACTGGTAGGAGGCAGGTGAAGACCACTCATAAGTGGATAATGGGGCAAACTAGGGTAGAGAAGGTAAACGAGTTCAAATACTTGGGAGTGGTTATCTCGGAGACAGGTTCTTGGAAAAATCACTTTCAATATATAAAACAACAAGTGAGTAAAACAATGGCAGCAATTGTATCTTTCTACTACAAGCAGGATGGACAATTGGTACCTCTTGCTCTTCGCATATTTTTTGCAAAAGTAGTTCCCCAATTGCTATATTCAGTTTCAATTTGGGGGTGGGGCTTTTTGGACAAATTAGATCAATTCCAAAACAAATTTTTGAGAACTATTCTGGGGGTCCCTGCTGGAACACCGACGGCTCTTTTACGGGCAGAGACAAAGGCTCCTTCAATCAAAGCTAGGACTTTGATATCAATGATAGCCTTTTGGCTAAAATTAAAGATCTTTAAGCAGGATAAATCTTCTATAATTGGTTTCATAGCAGGGAGGGCTTCAGAATGGAGCACTTGGTTAGAACAAGAAATTTGCAAACTAGGTTTTTCAGCTGCATTCTTACATGGGTATGACTATGCCAGGGTCATATCTCTAGTCAAATGCAGAGTGCTTGATCAAGATCAGCAAAGGACCCAATGTGAGATTAGAGCTCAGAGAATAGCCCCCGAATATTATCTGATACAATTGGAGGATTTGGAAAACAGCTATCTTTTTTCCTGGCAGGATCCCCAACTAAGACGCGCATACACCTTCTTTCGCTTCCAGAACTTCCCATCAATGATGATGGAAGGACGATATAAAGGAAGCAAGAGAAATTTGAGATTTTGTCCCCTGTGTAATCTTAAGGTCATCGAAGACCTGGTCTATGTCCTAGCCTTTTGTCCTGCATATGATAAAATACGCCTTCCAAGACTGAGGCATCTAGTAAAGGATATTAATTCTCTCCCCATGTTAGCAGTGGTGAAGAAGTGGTTGAACCCAAGGAATTCAGAAGAGGCAAAAGGAGTAGTAAAATATGTGTTATTGACAATGATCATATGGAGGAAATGTCTGGCTCTGAAATAGTATGGTGGCTCCTTTAGCTTGGAGATTTTAGAGGCATGCCGATCTAGATGAGATGTAGGGTACAAGTCGGTAGTATGAGTGGACGATGACAATATTTAGGAGTCGAGAGTTTCCCGAGCTCAAGCTCCACTGAAGAGCTAGGGATTTTTTGTCTTTTGTTTATTAGTATAAAAATTTTATGATTAGAACCAGTATTATGCTTAATGCTGTATGGGATCCATGACAACATTTTCATAAGGAGCCTATAATAACGGGACATTACCATAGTCCAATATTTGTATACATAGGACTAGTAGGATAAATTTGTTAAGCTTGGATATGATATGTCTAGATTAGAAGCAATGAGTTCTGCTATAAATCAATAGGCTCAATTCCTGATAAATGGATTGTAGGATCTCTCATTTTAATTTTTACTGCATAAATTGTTTTGTGGTTTTATTATCTATGTATTGTTATGACTTATGGTTGCAACAAATAAATAAATAAATAAATAAATAAATAAAGATCCCTTCATATGAAGGATGCTGTTCAGGGCATCGTAGAAGGGGGTGGTCTGGGGTCCATGTCCGGACCGCTGGTTATTGTCCCTTATGGCCTTGTACCCCCTCTTCAGCTCTTTGGCCTTGGAGCAGCACTGTGCTACTGTCCAGTGATGCCCTGCCGCCTCCATTTCCCGCACTATCTCCCTGAACAGGTGCTCGTTCCTCTGATTGAGCATGAGCTCCAGCTGATGCTCCAGGGTCCCCCAGATGCGAATGAAGTCCCAGGTCTCCTGGAGCCCCCACTGCCCCCCTCAGTGGTAGGGTCTTCTCTCCCTTCTCCCCTCCGGTTCCTCTTCCTCCTCTTCCTCCTCCTCCTGCTCATGCTGCTCCTCCTCTGCC
This sequence comes from Sphenodon punctatus, assembly GCA_003113815.1. NCBI lineage: Eukaryota > Metazoa > Chordata > Lepidosauria > Sphenodontia > Sphenodontidae > Sphenodon > Sphenodon punctatus. The sequence continues at coordinate 1,308,033 of QEPC01012897.1, read as the reverse complement.
TGGACTGGGCCCGTGTCCTCTGGGGTCTCAGGCTCCCAGGCCCGTTTGCTTGTCTGTGGGACACAAGGGGGAGTTGTTTGGTAGCTGCTCTGCCCCGGTCCTGCATCCCTGCCCCTCCCCCCCACCTGCCAGTCGCCCGCCTGGCAGGTCCCCCAGCCTCCCTTAGTGCCCCTGTGGTGCTGGGTCTGCTCCCCTTACCCGTTTCTGGGGTGCCTCCTCCGCCAGTCTAGTTGATGGCCCCGGGGTGACCTGTACCGGCTGCTGCTGCTGCTGCTGCTGCTCCACCTCCTGCATGTGCAGCGCGACCACCTTCTCCCCGCCTGCGCCTCCACCACCACCACCTTCTCCTACCTCACTCTCTCGCCCTCCGCTCTCCTCTGCCTCCCACCTCGCTTCATCACGCCACGTTCTCCTGCTGCTGTGTGCCATTTAAATCTCCCTCCATGGCCTGTGTTGTTGTTGCTGGTTGCCTGGCAGAGATTCTGTTTCCTTTGTCCCCAGCTGGGAATCATGTTGCTTGATTTCCCGCTGGCAATCTCTTTGACCATGCTTTTGGAGGTGGTCTGGGGAAGAAGTCCGGAAGCATGGTTGATTTTGACCCCATGTGGGTATTGACTGTGGTGAACATCTGGTGGCCTCCAAACAGACGTTTGTGGTGCTTTGGCCCCACCGCGGGATTGACCGTGGTTCGCTGTGGTTGAGCGTGATCTCGTAATGTCTGAAAATACCCATTGTTTCCTTTGAAGCAAATGATGCAGGTGTAATAGTTTCTATGAGACTAAGAAATGTAGTTTTTAATCCATTGACAATGCCTGTGTTACCTATCAATAGGCAAGATTTGAATTTAATGGCAGGGATAGCAGTTGAAATTCCCAAAAATATGAGAAAACATGGGCCTATTTCTATAAGTAATGAGGATTATATTTCTGGAAGTGGATATAATTATACTCCAGCTACCAATGAGAAACTGCGTAGCTAATGCAGCCCAGTGGGAACAGGAGTACACTCTATTAAGGAGATAATATTTAAATCTGAGAGAATTTGCATGAAATAATGTTGGAAGACAACCTGTTGTGCCAGGAGTACACACAGCTGAAATTTCTGTTTTAAACATGGCAAATATACGGGCTGTTACTGGGCCCACTCCAAAAGACTTTAAAGTAATTCCTATGTGGTTTGAATCCCATTTATTTGCTTTAGAAGCTGTTACTTCCACAGCATCACCAGTGCAGAAGATGAGGCTATGCAATTCTCTGGTCCCAGGATCTGCAGCTTTGATAGAGCAAGGCATTGTAAGGGCCTATGGAGTTGGAATGAAATTTCTCTCTAATCCTGATTTGATATGGGGAATCCTTAAAAGCCTCTGTAATGGTGATGTATTGAAAGTTGTCATTTAATCTAGATTAGAGTTGCTGGGTACTGAGCAGCAAAAAATAAGGTCCTTCCCAAAAATTGTCCACAGAAAGATTCTAAATCTAAGAAATCTCCCTCAAATACTAATTCTAAAACTAAATTTGCTCCTCAGAATTCCTAGCCAAATTATAGAGGCAGAGGAGGGAAGAACCAAAGCTCAAATAGAAAACAGTTCCAAGCTCAGAAAAACCAAGATTCTGAAATTTCAGAAGGTGCAGCTGCATATGACTTAAGGGAAAGATCACAGTTTCCCCATAGAGACTTTGATAAATCAAAGCAAGGTTTTAATTCCAGAATTTAGAGGAAATAAATGAGGTTTCAATAAAAAAGGGAACTTTCAGCCCTCTAGAGACTTTCAGCCCTTTGATCAACTGACATCCTCACAAAAAGTTTCAGAAACTCTCTCTGTGACAAATGCTGCCTCTACTGTCTGTGTCGTGGGTTCTGTGCCCCAGCAATCCAATGTCTGCTGCTGCTGCTTGTACTGCACATCAGTCATTTGCTCCTCCCTTTTGTAGACGGGCATAGCTTGAATGAGTGCGCCAGCGGGCAGGGGCTGGGTGTCCACGAGATCCACCACTGGGCAAGGCTAGCCCAATTTGCAGTGGAGCTTCTTGAACTCTGTCGAGTATGATGCCAGCCTGCAACACCCGGCTAAGTAGGGGTGCCAGAAACCAAGCCCTGACTGGGCCTTTGCCGCTGCTCCGCTGATGTCAGCCAGCCTGCAATGCCCGGCCAAGTAGGGATCCAGTAGGGATGGCCGAACAGGTCATGGTTCAGGTTCAGCTGTTCGGTTCGGCCGTTCGGTTCGTCTGCGTTTGGTTCGGCCATTCAGTGCGGTTGCCGGGTTCAGGTTCAGCCGTTCGGTTCGGCCGTTCGGTTCGGGTTCGGCCGTTCGGAAACCAGTATTGCGAGAAGACGAGCCAAAAACCAGAAATTCGTGTGTGTGCAGAGCTGTGTAGTGAGTGAGTGTTTGTTTGGCTGTGTTGGTGTTCAGTTTGTGTGTCTTGGTTCTGTTTAGATGTACTGTTGTGGTTTTTGTGGATGGTGGGTGTTGTGTGTGTTGTGGGTGACTGTGTGTTTTGTATGTGTGATTTTCAAATAATTTTTTTTTAAAAAATGAAGAAGGCTGCCGTGTTGCTTCCCCAGCTGGGGGCCAACTTTGTAGTCGAGGAGGAGGAGGAGGAGGAGGTCGCTGCCCCCCCATGTAGTACACCTCCTGTGGTGGTGACCAGTTCCTCGGATGAGGAGCAAGCCTCAGGAGGTGCTGCCACCAGGTTTGTAAACTTTTTTTTAACTTAGCATCCGCTAGCACCCCAGGGAGGAGGGTGGGATTTGCACGTGCCAGTCAGGGCCTCCTTTCTAGTTGCAATCCCTAGCATCCCCTAGCATCTCAGGGAGGAGGGCAGGATTTTCACATGCTTTCTAGTTGCAATCCCTAGCACCCCAAGGAGGGAGAACTAAAGGTATCGGCATCATAAATGCATGATATTACTTTGGTGTTCTTAATGTGTTCCCATTTCAGAGAGGAATCGGATGCCGGCCCCAGTTCTGCTGTCACTGCCAGGACAAGGAGGACCCACTGCCAGGCCAAGGTCACCAGTGACACCCCCAGACATCCAGCGGTCAAGGTCAGATGTCTGGAGGTATTTTGACAAGGGCAACAGAGTCGCCACATGCAAGGTAAGGCACGGGGACTGGAACAATAGGGAATGAATTGCCCTATGACCTGTTAGGCACAGAAGTCTCCTGCAGAGAGAAATTGGCCACCCAGTTCACCCAATTGTGGAGACAGAATGCAGGCAGGGCTTGACAGACCATTGGTCTGACACAGTATGGCACTACTTATGTTCCTATCTTTTTATGCTATTTTTAGATCTGCAAGAAAGTTTCCTGCTGGCAGAGGGAGGGGACGACATCAGGGCTCATCAATCATATTGAGAAGATCCATGGCATCAGAGTGAGGCGGCAGGGTGACACTGATGAGGAGTCTTGAGTGGCAGCCATGGAACCTCAGTGCCAGAAGAACGGGGGGAAGGCAACCCGCAAACAGTGGCATATAAGCCCTTCCCTCTCCTCCAGCCCTGATGTGGAGAACCCCGGGCCCAGGGAGGACGCGGAGGCCAAGGTCCTTCGGGGCAAAGTGCAACGGCCCACCAGGGACTATGTGAAGGAGATCCAGGAATCCTCTGCCACCTTTGAGAACAGCCTGGAGGAACAATTGCAGGCGGTCCAGGTCGAGCGACAGAAGGTGGAGGCATATGGCCAATATGTCTCCACCGAGCTGAACCGCGTGAAAATGTACCACCAGGCGGTCTCCTGGTGGCATACAGACGTGGCAGAGGCCATGCAGTTTTCCGTGGGTCACGCCTTCAAGCCGGACAAGTCCCAGGTGGCCGGCCCTCAGCCCTGTGATGCAACCCAATGGGTGTTTTATTTCCCCCAATTCCCGGGAGACAGGCCCAGAGACTCTTAGTTTACTTTATAAGTTTCCTTTACATGTTTGATTTTGTTTTTTAAAATGTTATTGTTGTTGTTGTTGTTGTTGTTGTTGTGTTATTGTTACATAAATAGTTTTAATTAAATGTTTTATATTTATTGTTACATGCTTTGTTTGATCTCCAATCTTTTATCCCTATGTGCTGAAGTTCTGGCTGGCAAGTGGCAGAATCTCATGCAGCTTGTCGATCCCTACCAGCAGCACCTGCCACCCCATGTAGCGTAGTTATCAACCCAAAGATGTGCTGTGCCAGCCAGCAGCAGGGTCTCAATTTGCAGAGAGCCCCCCCCCCGGGAGGTTCAGGGTTTCTGTTTGTGTGGGTGGGTGTGACAGAGAGAAAGAGAGAAAGGCTCCTTGTCAGAGGGCAGCAGGCAGCAGGAGCTGGTGGTCAGAGGGGCTTTTAATAATTTACAGCAGTTTCAGCAGGCATCTGCGGGTGGGTGCGGAGGAGTAGGCTTTTTTGGGGGTGCAGGATGGTGTGTGGGTACCGGGCTTCTGGATGCAGCGGAATGGAATGGAGCCCCCAATGACTGGAATGATGTCCCCAGAACCCTGATGGTGGGTCCTGGGACTAGAGTGGAAGCTTCTAGATGTTGGCCACAGTCCTCCCTGCCTGTAACTTGGCCCCAGAATCCTGGCGGCATGTCCTGGGGCTAGAGTGGCAGCTTCTAGATACAGTGGATAGAAAGATGGATAGACAGTGGATAGAAAGATGACTCTCTGTGAGTGGAATGACGGGCCCCAGAACCCTGATGGTGGATCCTGGGGCTGGAGTGGCAGCTTCTATGTTTTGACCACAGCCCTCCCTGCCAGTAAGTTGGCCCCAGAACCCTGATGGCGGGTCTTGGTGCTGGAGTGGCTGGTTCTTGATGCAGTGGAAAGACATCACCTCCGTGTGAGGAATGATGGCCCCAGACCCATGATGGTGGGTCCTGGGACTAGAGTGGCAGCTTCTAGATATATATTGGCCACAACCCTCCCTGCCTGTAACTTGGCCCAAGAACCCTGACGGTGATTCCTGGAGCTGGAGTGGCTGTTTCTTGGTGCGGTGCATGACACGCCTCTGTGCGAGGAATGATGGCCGCAGACCTGCTGGGGCTGGGGCTAAGGTGGCAGCTTCTAGGTATTGGCCACAGCCTGCCATGCCTGTAACTTGGCCCCAGAACCCTGATGGAGGGTCGTGGAGCTAGAGTGGCTGTTTCATGGTGTGGTTGAATGAAGTCTCTCGGTACAAGGAATGATGGCCCCAGACCCATGACGGTGGGTCCTGGGGTAGAGTGGCAACTTCTAGATAGATATTGGCCACAGTCCTGCCTGCCTGTAATTTCACCCCAGAACCCTGACGGTGGGTCCTGGGGCTGGAGTGGCTGTTTCTTTATATATATATATATATATATATATATATATATATATATATATATATTTATCTACACTAAATCTAACTGCTATTAACTATTCTAAAACCTATTGAACTAAATAGAATATCCTCATAATTAACTACAAAGGCCTTGTCCTACAAACACACTGTATCCCTATCATATCTATCTCGATAACTAAGCTAACTACTATATCTATCTATCTATCTATCTATCTATCTATCAAATATTACACAGGGGGAAACAGAAAGAACACAGGGAGGGGTACAAAACTGAAATGAAAATTAATCTAATAATATTCCTACTCTAAATAAATCCAAAACTTAAAACAGGGGAAGGGAATCAGGGATGGAATAAGAGGGCGAGGGGAAAGGATTAAATGGAGAGGAGAGGGAGGAAGGAAAATTGAGCACAGGGAGGGATAAAAACAAAAAATAACAACTAAATATATCTAAGCTAAGCTAAATAAATTAGAATATGGAAGTAGATGGATTTGATGGGTGAAACAGGAGGAGGATGGCAATGGATTAGAAATAGGAAGGAACAAAAACTGCTGGGAGAGAGGGAGCCTTCTGAAATGCCTGCTGTTCAGGAACAGTGACTAACTAGAAGGTGTTGGGAAGGGGGGAGGCAATCAGTTTTGTTTCTTGCTGCACCCGCCTCACTGCAAGCCCCATTGGCTCCATGCAGCTTAGCCCACCCACCCCAACCCCGTCCCCCATGTCCAATCCCAGATTTCGAAGCCAGTGGTCTGAGGCAAAAAGGGATAGTGATTGGGCAGGCTAGCTGCTACTCCAAGCCTCTCCACCCCTGGTGCCTGGAAGTCAGCTGAGTCATCCTCCCTGTCACATTTGACCTTCCAGTGACACTTTTTTTGCCACACGAACTCACCCGAACGAGACCCGAACTGACCGAACTGTTTGGTCATTTTGACGTTCGGATCTAGTTCGGTTTGGCCAGTTCGGGTTTGGATTCGGGTTTGGCCGTCCAAACAGGCCTAGTTCGGGCTGAACTCCGAACGTCTGAATCGCGTTCGCCCATCCCTAGGATCCAACCACCAAACCCTGTACGAGCCTCTGCTGCTGCTCCACTGATGCCAGCCAGCCTGCAATTCTGGGCCAAGTAGGGGTGCCAGCCACCAAACCCTGTACGAGCCCCAGGACCTACGTTATAGGCAGAGAGGACTACTTGGCCTACTTGGCCACTGGGTTCAGGGTTCTGGGGCCTACGTTAGGCAGAGAGGACTGTCTTTCCACTTCATTCAGAAGCTGCCACTCCTTTCCCAGGACCCACTACCAGGGTTCTGGGGCCGTCATTCTGTTCACAGGGAGCCATCATTCCACCGCATCAAGAAACAGCTAGCCACTCCAGCTCCAGGACCCAACGTCAGGGTTCTTGGGCCTACGTTACAGGCAGGGAGGACTGTTGTTCCACTTCATTCTCTGTAAATTCTCCACGGAGGCCAGCCAGCCTGCAATGCCTGGCCAAGTTGGGGTTCCAGCCACCAAGCCGTGATCGGGCCTCTGTCGCTGCTCCACCAATGCTAGCCAGCCTGCAACGCCCAGTCAAGTAGGGGGTGCCAGCCACTCCAGCCCCAGGACTCACCATCAGGGTTCTGGGGCCTACGTTCCAGACAGGGAGGGCTCTCATTCCACTTCAACAAGAAGCTGTCACTCTAGTCCCAGGACACACCATCAGGGTTCTGGGGATGTCATTCTGCTCATGAGGAGCTGTCATTCCACTTCATCCAGAAGCTTCCACTCCTGTCCCAGGACCCACCATCAGAGTTCTGGGCCATCATTCCTCCCATGGGGAGCTGTCATTTCATGGCATCAAGAAACAGCCACTCCAGCCACAGGACCCACCATCAGGATTCTGGGGCCTACATTACAGAAACAGGGGACTGTCCATCCATGTCATCTAGAAGCTGCCACTCTAGTCCCAGGAACCACCATGAGGGTTCTGGGGCCATCATTCCACCACATCAAGAAACAGCCAGCCACTCCAGATCCAGAACCCACCATCAGGGTTCTGGGGCCTACGTTCCAGGCAGGGAGGGCTGTCATTCCACTTCACTGTCTGGCAATGCTCCACCAATGCCAGCAAGTCTATGTTCCAGGAAGGAAGGGATGTCATTCCACTTCATCCAGAAGCTGCCACTCCAGTTCCAGGACCCACCATCAGGGTTCTGGGGCCATCATTCCGCTCAAAGGGAGCGGTCATTACATCCCATCAAGAAACAGCCAGCCACTCCAGCTCCAGGACACACCATTAGGATTCTGGAGCCGTCATTCCACTCACAGGGAGCTGTCATTCCATGGCATCAGGAAAAAGCAAGTCACTCCATCCCCAGAACCCACTATCAGTGTTCTGGGGCCTATGTTACAGGCACGGGGGGGCTGTCCATCCATGTCATCAAGGAACAACCACTCCAGACCCAGGACCCACCCTCAGGGTTCTGGGGCCTACATTACAGGAAGGGAGGGCTGTCCATTCATGTCATCCAGAAGCTGCCACTCCTGTCCCAGGACCCACTTTCAGGGTTCTGGGGCCTGTCATTCTGCTCACAGGGAGCTGTCATCCTACTGTATCAAGAAGCAGCCACTCCTGCCCCAGGACCCACCCTCAGGGTTCTGGGGCCTACATTCTAGGCAGGGAGGGATGTCATTCCACTTCATCCAGAAGCTGCCATTCTAGTCCCAGAACCCACCATCATTCTGCTGACAGGAAGCCATTGTTCAACTGCATCAAGAAACAGTCAGCCACTCCAGCCCCAGGACCCACAATCAGGGTTCTGGGACCTACGTTACAGTCATGGGGGGATGTCCATCCACATCAGCTAGAAGCTGCTACTCTAGTCCCAGGACCCACCATCAGGGTTCTGGGGCAGTGTTGGCCTTGTGACTGTGTGCCTCCAGAGGGCTGCAAGGGCTTATTGACTCCCTGGGAGATTGCTGACACCTGGGCCCTCTGCCTCTTACAGGTACTTAGCCTAGGGCTGGACCCCAGCAGGGTGTGTGTTTGGCTTGTGACTGTGTGCCTCCAGAGGGATGTAAGGGCTTATTGGCTCCCTGGATAATTGCTAACACCTGGACCCTCTGCCTCTTACAGGTACTTAGCCTAGGGCTGGGCCCTAGGAGCAACAGCCTTTGGGTACCACCCAATTGGTGTCAGCCATTGGAGGGGCTGTTAGAGGGCTGAAGTGGCAATGGCGAAGAGTCTAACATGCTTCATCAGGGGGCCACTTTGATTCCGGCTCGGGCGGGGAATCTCCACACCGCTAGCCCAGATCCCAGTTGAGGAGTCCACTTGGTCCAGTCTTCTGCTGCAGGGGCTTAGCACGCATCCCTGGAAGATTGGCTCATTTGAGGAGAGGGACTACACCTATTCCACCTTTATGAGACTCTGAGCCTGTGTCGCCGCCGAGGAGCTGCAGATGCTTTAGGTCCCTGCTGGGGATGCAGACTGACCGTCTATTACAGACAAGTCTTGGAGAAGGGTTAGGACTGTGCCGCGTCTTCGGGGATTAAGATCTCTGGAGAAATACTCTGTAGGTTCAGGGGTTCGGTGTTTGGCCCAAACTCAGAGTGTTTGACCCATTTGCAAACACCCCGAACCTGAACGGCTGCTGCCCGAACCGACTGAACAGAGTTTGGGTTCCAAACCCATTCAGATGGGGGACAGGAGACAGGGGGGAACTCAGTTTTCCCTCCCCCCTCCAGGCTGTGTGAGTGGAAGGGGCGCTGGGGCTCACCTCCCCCCTACCCTGCCCAACCTGGTTTGTTTTTTTTAATAAACCCCCACCCCAGGGATCGACCTACCTGGTGGTGCTGGGCCCGGCGGCGGCAGCATTGGCGGGTCTGGGTCCGGTGGTGGTCTGGACCTGAATGTGCCGCCAAAACTGCTGCTGCCACCAGACCCAGGGCCAAAGCTTGACCTACCTGGTGGTGCTGGAGGTCTGGCCCTGGGTCCGGCAGCAGCAGCGGGTCCGGCTCCGGTGGCACTCCGGAGTTCTTCAGGCCTCCACTAGGCCTTCCAGGTCACCTGACGTGGGTCATTCTGCCTGCATCACCAGGCAGGTTGATCCGTAAGATAGGGGTTTTAATATTTTTTTACCAGGCTGGGCAGTGGGGTGGTGAGTCCTGGAACCACTTCCACGCGTGCAGCCTGGAGGGGGGAGGGAAAACCAGGTTCCCCCCTGACCCTCGCCTGAACGTGTTCACCCCCCTCAAACAGGTTTGGGCCAAACAGCCAGAACCCGAATGGTTTTGAGGGGGGCAAACACCAAACGAGCTGAACACCGAACCCCCCATTGTTCGCATATCCTTAATATTCTGGGAAGGACTTGGACTGTGCTGTGTTTCCCCCAGGGACTCAATCCTCCACAGATAAACCCTGAGAAGGGTTAGGACAGCATTGTGCCAGTATCAGGGCCCAAATTCTCTGTAGCTGAAACCCCGTAAAGGGGTAGGACTTTCTTGCTCTATTTATAAGGGTTGGGTCCTTGTGGACAGCTTTGAAAAGGGATAGGACTTTGGCTGTTTTATAGAATTTAAGCTACTTAACCTTTATTGCTGTGAAGGGTCAAGTGCCTCTCATTGTGATTCTAAGTCTAATTTTTGATTGATATTTATTATTATTATTACGAGTAGAAAAAGGCTCAGGCAGGGAAATGGGGGCCAGTCTGACCTGGCTACTAATTCCAAACAACTTAAACTGGATCCCTTTATGGTAACTGACCCTTTTCTACCAAAGGACATCTTGGGTTCCCCAACTCAGGAACCAAATCTATCTAATTCTCCTTCCCTTAAGGTGGGCCAGTTTAAGCCATCTAATGCTAGCTCTGCAGATTATCTCTCAGATATTGAGAGTATATTGTCATCTAGTGATATCTCTGCCAAACCTCATGAATTGGATACAAATCTATGTGAGATTCTTGGCTCACAATTCTTCATTATAGGAGATTTAATCAAACAATTGATTAGTCAATTGATAAGAGTTACTAAATTATTGGAAGTGCAGAAATCGCAATTCACAATTTTCACAGAATTTGTATCAGAGTTTAGGGCTGGGAAAATTAAAACACATGACCAACCTGACTCTTTGAACCAGCCTCCTTTGGGAGGAAATACCCCACATTCAAAGGCAGGCTTCTCTCATCCTATCCCAGTAAAGAATCCTGGGGAGAGTAGAGTATTGCAGGGCTCTCAGGCTCAGGTGGTGCAAATAAACTCTAATAGGGACTCCTCTAAACAAGATTCTCAAGAGGCCTTTTACATGCAGACTAATAATAAAGCTATTTCAGTTAAAATATTTCGTCTTCCCAATGGTTTCTTTCCATACTGGTTTTCTAAATCGGCTATACACCAACATTTAAATGATATTTTGCAATTTAATATTCCTATTTGGCAAATTTCATCTTTTCAAAGATGGTCCTCATCCAATGGACTCCAATGTCTGGTAGTATACCTTAAGTCTCCAGGTTCAGTTAACAGGATTCTTTCAAATTTTGATTTATTGCTCTCATGGGGGGTAGTGATTGGTGAACCAGGTTGATTCTGTATGCTTTTTACCAACTGTGCTTTCAGCAGAGGTTCAACTAGAAACTAGGATCCAGAATTATTTTATAGCCTCTAGTGACCTTGAGATTAAGAATATTGCTGTGGTTAGCTGAGATGAGAAGTGTCATGACCCAGACTACTTATCTATTTGTTCCTGGAATATTGCAGGCTGAAAGAATCATTCACAGGATGAGGCCTTTCTTTCTTATCTCAACAAATTTTAAATTCTGTTACTGCAGGAAACATGGTGCAAGGAGGCCATGGATTTAAAGGCTTTTGTTTAGTAATTTAGCCTGGCCGTATCTATTCATGCAAGGGGCTGCCTGAGTGGTGGACTTGCCTGTTTAATCTCTTATGATTTGTTTACAGAATTAATAACAACCTTAGAATTTCCTCCCATTATTTTGGGTTTTGTGATTAAATTAGGAAGTAAAATCCTGATTATATTATTTGCTTAAATTTCTCCAATTAATGCACCTAGCTTTGACAACAATATCTGGTCCTACTTGGAGTCTTCTGTCGAAGATATTCTTATTAAGTTTCCTTCAGGGTTACTATAATGGTGGGAGACTTTAATGCCAAATTAGGTCCCAATGATGAATCATTGATCTCATTTTGTGATTTGATCTCCAATAACATGTATAGCTCCTTTCCTAGACAGTCTAGGGATATGATTATTAATGCCTTGGGGATCAAATCTGCAAGTCTACTGACTGGATTAAATTTGAAAATCTTTAATGGTGCAGTGTCCGGTGACAGGGTGGGAGGATTTACTTTTATAGCCCACCAGGAAGTTAGTGTTGTGGATTACATTGTTGTGAGCCCTAATGTGTTGCAGTTTATAAAGGATTTTCATACTGGAGAGGTCATTTTCAGTGATCACTTACCTGTGATTCTCACCATTGCCCTGGCAGAAAACTCAGCTTGTCTCAGTATTCTAACAGAAGTGGTCACTTCAGTGCTCCTTTCTGAATATCATGCTGGGATAGCTTGGAAGGAGCCTTTACCCTCTATTTTGTGGTCAGTTTTGAGTTCTATAAATGCCCTTAATTTAAAAAATACAGTAATCTTAAATGAGGATTATGCTTTGGTGATAGAAGCTTACAATCAACTGATTTTGTCCCTTAGACCACTCCTAAGTAAAAGTTCCATTAATAGGCAATCAAATGTTCTTACCAGGAAGAATAAAAAATGGTATGACACGGATTGTGAATGGGCAAAAAAAGAATTATCCTTAATTTATCAAGTTTATAGGTTAGGACATATAAGTGAAATTCCTTCCAGGTTTTTTGAACTGAAGAAACAATATTGATCACTTATTAGATCTAAAAAGAAAGACTATATAGCCAATAGATGGAGTAGTCTACTTGATGCCTCGAGATGGGGTGATTCTGCAAAATGTTGGCAGATAGCGAACGGATCTATAAATAAGGAAAGACCATATTGCTCTTTCCCGGTGTCCAAAGATTCTTTGGAAGTATATTTTCAAAAACTGTTTACATCTAGTGGTCATAGGCCAACTTTTGCTTTCCCCTCCTCTGACCTTCCAATTTGGCCAGATGTCTGTGGCACTGAGATTGACAGCCTAATTGACTCATTTAAGAACAAAAAGGCCCCAGGTCCTGATTTGATTCAAATAGAGTTTCTCAAATGTCATAAAGACTGGTGGATTCCTTTTTTAGTAGCCTTATTTTCAGCAATAAACAATCCGGGATGTATTCCAGAGGGGTGGGGCAAGGCAATAGTAATTCTGGTTTACAAAAAGGGTCTGAGATCTAATCCAAGTAATTAACGCCCAATAAGTTTGCTAAGTGTGGTGAGTAAACTTTACACCAAATTTTTACACACCAAATTTTTTCAAGCATCCGGTGGTTGGAATCTCCACTTTCAATCTGTTTCTGTGAGTGCTAAGAGCTCTGCAACAGCTATTGTGCGTTTGGTTTTTTTTGACAAACTGGGAAAAATATCTTAATCCCAGCAATTAGAGTTCTTAATGCCAAGGTCCAGGGGCAGCTACTGTATGGTGCAGCAATCTGGGCAGTTATAAGACCCTATAACCTAAGCTCTTTTCAATCTAAATAACTGAACATTCTAATAGAGATGCCTAGATGTATTCCTGCAGCGGCACTTCGACTGGAACTGGACCAGATAAGCTGGAATAGTAAAGCATTAGAATTGGCACTACACTTATGGTTTATAATTACCTTTGCAGGGCCGATTGGTCTCCTACAGTTTCTCTATCAAGACACATATCTGAGCACATGGGCTAGAGCTATTATAAGCCATGTAGCATTAATTGGTTTCTCCCAGGAATATTTTAATAATAAAAATCTTCTAGAAGCCAAGGCCGAAATATCACAACATTTAGGGAATCTGGACAGACAACAAATGGATTTGACATGCATAACAGAAAGGCCTTTTTTGTCTGGATATGTTTCCCTGGCTCCAATTAGGAGGACTATGGCTGCCTATTTTCAATTTTCAATCTCACCCAGAAGTAGATATTTGTTTTGTTGTGCTCGTCTAAATGCATTACCATCTATGGTTCTTGAGGGCCGCTATCAGAAAATTCCTTATTCATTGCGCTTATGTCAATTTGATCAGTTGGAGATGGAATCAGTAGGGAATATTATGTTTTATTCTCACTTGTATGACAATTTAAGAACTCAATATTTGGCTGCTTTTATGGTAAATTATCCAGACTCTACACTGTTAAATTTGGTTCACAATTTTTTATGATTCCTCAGATGAGTTGTCCACAGCAGTTGCTTTATTTTTATTGCAGGCCTTTGTAGTGCATAGCAAATGTATTAATTGCAAGACACTAATATAAGATCTGCTAGTTCTGGTCATTTTTATGTGTAAATGGATTCGCTATGGCCTGTGACACATATTCTGATCATTTTGATATGTATTTCTGGTTTAGTTTTTAACTTTTTTAGCTGATTTTTATTTATTATTTTCTGTGTTTGTTTATTGTCTTGCAACGACCACTGGTCATGCTAATAAATTATTTGATTTGGGTTCTGGGGCCATGATTCCCCTCATAGAGAGCTTTCATCCCAGGGCATCAAGAAACAGCCAGCCACTCCAGCCCCAGGACCCACCCTTAGGGTTCTGGGGCCTACATTACAGGCATAGAGGACTGTCAAGCCACGTCATCTAGAAGCTGTCACTCTAGTCCCAGGACCCACCATCAGGGTTCTGGAGCTGTCATTCCACTCACAGAGAGCTGTCATTCCACGGAATCAAGAAACTGCCCCAGGACCCACCCTCAGGGTTCTGGGGCCTATATTCCAGGCAGAGAGAGCTGTCTATCCACATCATCCAGAAGCTGCCACTCCTGTCCCAGGACCCACCATCAGGGTTCTGGGGCCGTTACTCCACTTACAGGGAGCTGTCATCCTAACGTAGCAAGAAGCAGCCACTTCTGCCCCAGGACCCACCCTCAGGGTTCTGGGGCCTATGTTACAGGCAGGGAGGGCTTTCCAGCCACGTCATATAGAAACTGCCACTCTAGTCACAGGACCCACTGTCAGGGTTTGTGGGCCATCATTCTGCACAGAGAGAGCTGTCATTCCACAGCATCAAGAAAAAGCCAGCTGCTCCATCCCCAGGACCCACCCTCTGGGTTCTGGGGCCTACATTACAGGCACTGCGGGCTGTCCATCCACATCATCTAGAAGCTGCCACTCTAGTCCCAGGACCCACCATCAGGGTTCTGGGGATGTCATTCCGCTTACAGAGATCTGTCATTCCATGGCATCAAGAAACAGGCAGCCACTCCAACCCCAGGACCCACCCTCAGGATTCTGGGGCCTATGTTCCAGGCAAGGAGGGCTGTACATCCACATCATCCAGAAGCTACCACTCCTGTCCCAGGACCCACCACCAGGGTTCTGGGGTCGTCACTCCACTCGCAGGGAGCTGTCATCCTAACGTATCAAGAAGCAGCCACTCCTGCCCCAGAACCTACCCTCAGGGCGGCCTATGTTACAGGCACGGAGGGCTGTCCATCCATGTCATCAGGAGCTGGGGTGCGGGCAGCTGCCAAGTCCATCGGCAGCTGCAGGACGTGGAGGTTGGCATGGCTTTCAACTGAAAGCTACGCGCATGTTGGGGTAAACTATTGTGCTCGATGGACAGCCCTTCTCGGTGGTCAGGGACATGAGATTTAGGTGCCTGATTGGATTCCTAGCCCCCCAGGTTAATCTGCCCTCGCACACCACCCTGAGTCAGACTGCCACTGATGCCTGGAAGCCTACAACGCCTGGCCGAGTAGGGGTGCCAGCCACCAAGCCCTGGCTGGGCCTCTCCTCATGCTCCACCGATGCCAGCCAGCCTGCAATACCTGGCCAAGTAGGGGTGCCAGCCACAGTTACTGTGCCCTGGCAATCCAATGTCTGCTGGTACTGCACGTCAGCCATTTGCTCCTCAGTCTTGTAGTCGGGCATAGCTCAGATGAGTGCACCGGCGGGTAGGGGCTTGGTGTCCACGAGATTTACCATTGGACAACGCTTGCCCAATTTGCAGAAGAGCTTGTTGAGATCTGGTGAGTAGGATGCAAGACTGCAACACCCGGCTAAGTAAAGGTGCCAGCCACCAAGCCATAGCTGGGCCTCTGCCACTACTCCACCGATGCCTGGCAGCCTACAATGTCTGGCCAACTATGGGTGCCAGCCACCAAGCTCCAAGCCTTCCCTGTCTCTGCTGCTGCTGCTTGGTCTCAGACAGCCAGCCCTGGTGCCACGGGCACCCCCAGGGGTCAAGCGCTGAGCCTGCCTGCCCGAGAAACCCGGAGTGCCAAGCAACAGCCCTTCCCAGTATCTGCTGCTGCTGCTGCTGCTGTGTCTCCAATGGTCTACCATGCTGCCACGGGCACCCCTGGGGGTCCCTGGAGCACCCCAAGCCTC
The DNA here is from genome assembly GCA_003113815.1 of Sphenodon punctatus. NCBI lineage: Eukaryota > Metazoa > Chordata > Lepidosauria > Sphenodontia > Sphenodontidae > Sphenodon > Sphenodon punctatus. Next base: position 1,292,270 of record QEPC01012897.1, on the reverse strand, counting down.
CTGGCAGGACCGAACTTTCTGAACATTCAGCGGTGTCCGTACTCCACCAAACCGAACCCACAAACCCGAACTAAGTTTTTAGTCCTAACGTCCGAACATACAAACTCTGTCCTGTTTGTACATCCCTAGCTGCTTTAACACTAAACATTAGGGGTGGGAATTTTGGTTCCTCTGGTATCCGATACTGTCGGTATTTTGTTGTACCGGCAGTATCGGATTAATCCGGTAATTTGGGGTGCCGGTGCCGGTTCCCCATGCAGGATTTTTTTACATTGCGGCCATTGAAATGAATGGCCGCAATGTAAAAGAAAGAAAGAAACAAAAAACACTTTCCCTCCCCCATCCAGGCTGTACGGGTGGAAGGGGGGACACCTTCCACCCACCCTGCCCAGCCTGGATTTTTTTTAAAAAAATGTTTATCCGAAGTCCCTGCTAGTGCAGGCTACGGGCCCGATGGCGACCTGGACCCAGCACCAGCAGGTACTAGGGTGATCCCTGGGGTGGGGGGTGGTTTAACACACACCCCACCCCAGGGATCACCCTACCCCCCCACCAGGGATCGCCTACCTTTTGCGCTCTGGGCAGCGGCGGCTGCAGCACGGCGTCCAAAGGCTTCAGCGCTGGCTTCAGCGCTTTACTAGGTCTTCCAGGGAACTTCCGGGAGGCAGAGTGGGGAGGTATTGTTTTTTCCCCCCATTGATTTCAATCGGGACAGCTCCCTATTGAAATCAATTTAAAAATACCAGTACCAGTTTACCGGTTCTAATCCAGTAAACCGTTTTTGGGGAAACCGGTATCTGGTAAAACAGGTATCCATTTTTTTGCCTGAAGTCCCACCCCTACTAAACATGTCTATGAAGCCATCACCCAGGAAATGAAGTTCATGGGATACAATAGGGATGGGTCCCAATGCATGCAGCAGGCAAAGGACTTGAGGTCGGGATACAAACATATCCATGACAATAATCTCAAATCTGGCTATGCCATGTGCACATGTAAGTTCACTGAAGAGCTGGGTCACTTCCTCTGCGTGGGCGGGGTGATTATGGCCTCCTGCATACATGACTTGGCCTTCGCCAGGGGCAGAAAAAGAACAAAAATAACACACACCCATGAGAAGAGGAAGCCCACTGCCCTGGTGAGGCCAGCCAGGAAACAGGAGGACACACCCCCATCCTAGAGGTGGAGGAGGCATTCCTGGGGGTCTCCACTGGTAACATCACCCTCCTTGTTCACCCCCGAAACCCACAGGGACATAGGGCACATGGGGAGCAGTCAGAAATCATGGACTCACCCCCAGGAGAAGGAAGACTATGACCCGGTAAGAGAATAAGAACATAAAAACATAAGAAGTGCCATACTGGGTCAAACCAATGGTCCATCTAGCCCAGCATCCTGTCTCTGACAGTGGCCAATCATGGTGGCTTGGGAGAAGCACCCAACAGATAACAACGGGGGAACCGTTCCCTGTTGTTTTCCCCCTAGCTCCCGTCATGTTTCCTAATCCTGTCTGGCTATTGGCTAAATATCTGCTAATGGACCTATCTTCCAGAAACTTCTCCAAACCTCTTTTAAACTCAGCTATAGTACTGGCCCTTACCACAGCCTCTGGGATTAGATTCCGCAAACCAATTATACGCTGAGTGAAAAAAATATTTTCTTTTATTTGTTTTAAACCTGCCACCTATGAGTTTCATGGAGTGTCCCCTAGTTCTGGAACTAGTCTCCTAGTTCCAGTACTAGATGGAACTAGTTGGATTTTAAGATATTAAGTGATGGGTGGGGTTGTTTTAAATGTTTTAAAACTGAATAATTTTTATGATTTTTGACCATTGTTTTTTATTTGCTGTAAGCCGCCCAGGGATCCTGTAGGCATGAGGGGGTGGCTAATAAATATGACTAAATAAATAAATAAAAATAAATAGCAGAGAGGGTAAAGAACTGCTCCTTGTTTATTAGTTCCACACCACTCATGATTTTATAGGCCTCTATCATATCTTCTCTCAGTCGTCTCTTCTCCAAACTGAAGAACCCCAACCTACCAAGCCTCTCCTCATACCGGAGCCCTTCCATGCCCTTGATCATTTTCGTTGCCCTTCTCTGTAACTTTTCTAGTTCATCTATGTCTTTTTTGAGATGGGGCGACCAGAACTGCACACAATATTCCAGGTGCGGTTGCACCATTGATTTGTATAGAGGCATTATGAGCTCCTCAGTTTTATTTTCTATTCCCTTCCCAATAATTCCTAACATTCTGTTTGCTTTTTTGACTGCTGCTGCGCACTTTGCTGTGAATTTCTTTATATTGTCCACAACCACCCCCAGATCCTTTTCCTGAGTGGTAACTCCTAGCTTAATACCTGGCATTATGTATGCATAGTTTGGATTATTTTTCCCCACGTGCATCACTTTGCTCTTGTCCACATTAAATCTCATTTGCCATTTAGATGCCCAGGCACTCATTGTCATAAGATCCCATTGCAGCTCCTCACTGTCTGCTCGTGTTTTAGCTACCTTGAATAACTTGGTGTGATCTGAAATTTTGATCACCTCACTCTTAACACCCTTTTCCAAATCATTAATGAATACATTAAACAGCACCAGTCCCAATACAGATCCCAGAGGCACACCACTTTTTACATCTCTCCATTGTGAAAGCTGACCATTTAGTCCTACCCTTTGCTTTCTGTCTTTCAACCAGTTTCTGATCCATAGTAAGACACTATCTCCTATCCCATGACTTTTTAATTTTCTCAAGTCTCTCATCAGGGGCCTTATCAAATGCTTTCTGGAAATCCAGGTACACTATATCGACTCAGTCTCCCTAGTCCACATGCTTATTTACACTCTCAAAGAATTCCAACAGGTTAGTGATGCATGACTTACCTTTACTAAATCCATGTTGACTCTTCCCCATTAAGCCATGTTTGTCAACATGCCCTGTAATTCTGTCCTTAATGATAGTTTCACCATTTTGCCCGGCACAGACGTCAAGCTTACTGATCTGTAGTTTCCAGGATCGCCTCTGGATCCCTTTTTAAATATCAGGGTTACATTTGCCACCCTCCAGTCCTCGGGTACAGTGGCAGATTTTAGTGACAGGTTACAAATTACTAACAGTAGGTCTGCGATTTCATATTTGAGTTCCTTCAGAACTCTGGGGTGAATGCCATCTGGCCCTGGTGACTTGTTAGTATTCAGTTTGTCAATTTGCCCTAGAACATCCTCCAACATCACATTTATTTGTAACAGCTCTTCCAATTCCTCACCCACAAAGCAAGGATCCGGCATGGATACCTCCCCAAAATCCTCCGCAGTGAAGACCGACGCAAAGAACTCATTCAGTTTCTCTGCAATGTCCTTGTCCTCCGTGAGTGCCCCTTTTACTCCCTTGTCATCTAATGTCCCAACTGACTCCCTAGTAGGCTTCTTGCTTCTGATGTATTTGAAAATGTTTTTGTTGCTTGTTTTTGCCTCTATAGGAAGCCTCCCTTCAAAATCTCTCTTGACCTGCCTTATTAACACTTTACATTTACATTGCCAGTGTTTATGCTCTTTCGTATTATTTTCATTGGGACTAGCCTTCAATTTCTTAAAGGATGCCTTTTGGGCTCTAATAGCCTCCTTCACCTCCCCATTTGGGGGTGGAGGGCATGACCCAGGGCAGCCAGGGCCCCAGTGGGGACACAAGGGTGAACTGACAGACTGCTATTGCCCCTGCAGTTCAAGGGGACCTGGAGGTGCAGGAGGAGGAGGTGGAGGCCCAGGAGGAGGAAATGGAGGATCCACAGGCCATCCCGGAGCCTGTGACCAGGATACCAATAGTAGGGTTACACACACATGGACACAGTGGTGGGTCGTAGGATGACACAAATGGGACAGGGGCACAGCACTACTGCAGGCCCCATCCCTCCCAAGGGCACCCAAGGGACAGGCAATCAGCCAGCAAGGAGTGGGGCTGGGAACACCCCAAGCAGATGGGAGAAGAGAACACAGGGCCATGGGGGGAAACCTGTTGGATGCCTGCAATGGGCATCATGCTCCCACCACCATGCCCACTCCCCATTCACCAAGCACCACACCCTGTGACCACTCACCAGGCCCCAACCAGCAAACACACCCTGTCACTGTGAACAATAACACTGCTCCAACCACCCCACCCAGTGAGCACACCCCACACTAGGGATGTGCGAATGTGGTTTGGAAGTTTGGAGTTTGGACTGAACTTGAATAGTTCGGTCAACCGAACCGAACTTTCGAACCAAACTCAAATTCGACCGAACTGTTCAGTCAAATAGGAACCAGTTTGGAAGGCCAAAAAATGCGGTTTTGAATGTATTAACTCAGTTCAGAAGTTCAGAATTTGACCGAACTCCAATAGTTCGGTCGACCAAACCGAACTTTCGAACCAAACTCAATTTTCGAACCGAACTGAACTCAATTTCTGAACTAGGCTATGTTCACACATCCCTACTCCACACACACACCTTCTCACCCACAGGCAGCACACCATACAATCACCACTGCTACCCTGCACACACCACAGTGCGATACGCTCACACACCTTGATCAACCTCCATACACGCTACACACCTCTCACACCACTTGCTTGCCAATGCTCCTCACAACTACAACTCTCTCACAAAGCTTGCTCTCTTACCACACCACAACCTCTCACACAGCTCTCTCTCTCCCGCTCAGTTCACCCTCAAATCACTCACTCCACTCCCTCTATCACTTTCTGAACTCCCTCCACTCCACAACCACCACCATCTCACCATGCCCTTGAAGACAAACTGGTTCCCATATGTAGATGGATGAAATGTCACTGGACTGCGGTGATGTGGGTGATGGTCTTCACACCTGTCCAAGGTCTCAGTGATGCTAACCCGTTGTGCTCCTCCAAACTGGGAGCCCCCCCATTATGGGTGGGACTTGGGGCAAAAAAATTGATACTGGTTTTACCGGTTACCGGTTTGCAAAAAATTGGTTTACCGGATTAAAACCGGTATACCAGTACCGTTATTTTCCCATTGATTTCAATGGGGAACTGTCTCCATTGAAATCAATTGGGGAAAAAACCCAATACCTCCCCCCTCCCCCTCCCAGGCTGCATGGGTGGAAGGGGGGAAACCCCCCACCCACCCTGCCCGGCCAGGATTTATTTATTTATTTATTTTACCTGAAGTCCCTGCTAGTGCAGGCTCTGGGCTGGCGCCGTGCCGGCACCCCAGAACCTGCAGCAGCAGGTACTAGGCTGATCCCTGGGGTGGGGGTGGTTTAACACCCACCACCCCAGGGATTGCCCTACCCCTCCACCCAGGGATCACCTTACTTGCCCTGTAGGCTGCGGCAGCAGCAGCAGCAGCAGCAGCAGCAGCAGCATGCCCTTGAATAGTTCGGTCAACCGAACCGAACTTTCGAACCAAACTCTGGCCTCAGTACTGGAAGTGGCTTCAGCACTTCACTAGGCCTTCCAGGGAAACCCAGAAGTTCCCCAGAAGGCCTAGTGAAGCACTGAAGCCACTGCCAGCACTGAATTCAGACCTGAACGCCATGCTGCTGCCACTTCCACCGCCACCCGGAGGGCAAGTAAGGCGATCCCTGGGTGGGGGGTAAGGTGTTCCCTGGGGTGGAGGGTGTTAAACCACCCCCCATCCCAGGGATCGCCCTAGTACCTGCTGCTGCAGGCTCTGGGTCACTGCCGCCAGTGCAGCGATGACCCAGAGCCCACACTAGCAGGGACTTCAGGTAAAAAAAAAAAAACAGGCTGGGCAGGGGGGGGGGGGGGGAGTCCCCCCTTCCACCCATGCAGCCTGGATGGAGGGGAAAGTTTTTTGTTTGTTTGTTTGTTTGTTTGTTTTTTACATTGCGGCCAGTCATTTAAACGGCCGCAATGTAAAAAAATCCAGCACAGGGAACCGGTACTGGTACCCCAGATTATCGGGTAAATCCAATACTGCCGGTACAGCAAAATACCAGCAGTATTGGATATTGGGGGAACCAAAATTCCCACCCCTGCTCCCCACCACAGCTGCTGTCTCTAGCCCCCCAGGTAATGTGTCAGAAGCCCTGCTGGGGCACACTCCCCAACCTTGACCCCCCCAACTGTCCTGTGGTTTATGGACCCCTTATCAATATGGTGCACATGGGGCCTGCAGCTGGGGCCCCAGTCAGCAGGACAGCTGAACAGTTGCCTGCACCCATGCTGCTAGTCTGTGCTCAAATATGACAGTCCCTGGGAAGTTATTGGCCCTCCAGGCTGGTGGTCCATAAGTTGCTAGCTGATACACTAGTGTCCTGCTGCATGCCCATGGCTTCTTTCACCCACAAGTGGATTGCCAGACTCACCTTGAGGAGCTGGGCTTGCTGCCCCCTCTGTCCAATGGTCCCTTCCTGACCGGGATGCCCACTGAGCTGGAGATGTCTGCCCTGAGAGCTGTGCTGATCCATTCAGATGTTGGGGCTACTGCTGCCACAGACCACCTCCTTTTCCAACGCTTCATGATGGATGTCAACATGCATGCCTGTGGTTACCGCTGGGGCCTCTTCACCTGGGATGGCTTTGTCCAGAGTCCCTTGTTTCCTGAGCACCTGGTACCAGCGCCATGACACTGCCATTGCTGCAGCCTCTTTTGTGGATCCCAACTCCCTTGTGAAGGAACAGCACTCCAGCTTCCCTGTGTACTTTCTGATGGTTGCTACCTCTGTGCATGCATCTTCCACCTGTCCATCTGTCTCCTGCCCTGTGGTCTCAGTGTGGATCCGGTCTGAAGCTTTCAGAGAAGGTCAGACTTGGAACCGTTTGGACCCCTTTGTTGTGCTCCTCTACTCCGTGCTTGCACCAAGCAGTGTGACCCATGTGTCCCTGGCATCTGCTTTCTCTGCCTGCTGATGGACCATCCAAGCCCCTGTTTCAGTAAATGCTTGCCTTGGTTTTCAGCTGTTGCACTGGCAGCTCATGTTGCTGGTGCTGGGGGTGTGTGTGTTGGGGGCTGGGGGGCTGTGACCAGTGGTTGAATGGGATGGTTGCTTTACTGGGGTTCACCTTTCCATCATGTATTATCCATCAGTTCCTGAATGGTGAGTAGTCTACCAGCGCCGGCTATGCCAGCTGCCCTTGCACCTTGCTGGCTCTTGTGGCTCACCATGCATTGTTACTGGTGTTGTAGGGCCACACAGCCCTACCTCTCCCCTCCAGTATCTGTTCCAGGGTTTCGGGTTGGGATGGACAAACAGAATGCGGCTCAGGTTCGGCTGTTCGGTTCGACTGCGTTCGGTTAGTATGTTTGGGTTCGTGTGTTCTGGTGGTTCGCTGGGTTTGGGTTCAGTCATTCAGTTTGGCCGTTCAGTTTGTCCATTTGGGAAAAAATAATCGTGAGAGCATGAGAAGCCATAATCGCGCCGGAAACTGGAAATTTGAGTGCGTGCGGAGCTGTGTGGTGAGCGAGTGTGGGTTTGACTGGGTGGCTGTTTGATTTGTGTTTTTTGGCTGTTTTTGTGTTAGGTTTAACTGTGTTGTGTGTTTGGGTTCTTGGTGAGTGTTGGTGTGTGTTGTGGGTGACTTTTTTGGGTGTGTGTTTTAAAAAAAAAATGAAGATGGCTGCAGTTCTGATCACCCGACTGGGGGACAACTTGCCAGTCAAGGAGGAGGAGGAGGAGGAGGTAGAGGTAGAGGTCTCTGCCCCAACCTGTCCGGTGGTGGTGCCCGGCTCCTTGGATGAGGAACAAGTAGTGGGCTCAGGAGGTGCTGCCAGGTTTGTAGACTTTTTTTTTTACTTTGAGGACAAGAAAGGGTCTATCTGTTAGAGCGAGCTCACTGGAGTGTGGGTGGGTGCATGGGTGGTGGGCATCAGTCAGGCAAAACAGTGGACATCAGCAGGTGGCAGCGGATGTCTGCCACAGAGATAAAGGCTACTGTAGGGTGGTTGGTTCTGGCATGAGCAGCACCCCCACCCAATTATGTGTCAGGATAGCAAGGGTCTCCACTCTCCAGTTGCCATCCCATTCCCTTCGCACCTCCAAATAAGGGTAGGGTCTTTCTTCCAGTCAGGGTCACATCTCCCATCACCATCCCTAGCACCCCAAGGAGGGCAGGATTTGCACGTGCCAGCCAGGGCCTTCCTAGTTGCAATCCCAAGCATCCCAAGGAGGGCAGGATTTTCACGTTTCAGCCAGCCAGGGTCTCTCCATTGCCATCCCAAGCAGCACCCCAGGGAGTGCAGGATTTGCACGTCCTGGGGCTGGAGTGGCTGTTTCTTGACACGCTGGAATGACATCGGAATGTTCGAGGAATGATGGACCCAGACCCATCACGGTGGGTCCAGGGGCTATAGTGGCAGCTTCTGTATCTTGACCACAGCCCTCCCTGAATTAACTTGGCCCCAGAACCCTGGCGGCAGGTCCTGAGGCTGGAGTGGCTGTTCTTGGTGCTTTGGAACAACATCGGAATGTGCGAGGAATGATGGCCCTAGACCCATCACGGTGGGTGCTGGGGCTAAGGTGGCAGATTGTAGATCTTGGCCACAGCCAAGAGGAGGAGGAGGAGGAGGAGAAGGAGGAGCCCCATCCCAAGACTGCCCCTGGCATGGGATGGCGTGTGCCACTGCACCATCACTCGTTGTCCAGGGGCAGCTTGAGGAATCCCAGCAGCGGAAGGTTCACCTTCAGGAACAGCAACTGCTCCACCAACTTGGCCCCCAGTCTCAGGCGGTGTGGAGAGGAAATGTCCCCCACCATGGAGAACACCCTCTCGCTGTGGACACAGGATACCCTTAGCCACTTTGGACAGGGATGGCCACACATTAGCCTTGCCAGCCCAATAGGCCAAGGGATCGCTGCTGGGATCAATGCATGGCTCCTCCTCAAGGTAGGTCTCCACTGCTGCTGAGGTGCCATCATACTCCCTCTGGTAACTCTGGGTGGGCACCACCTGCCCCACTGCCCTCAGACATGCTGCTTGCCCTTTTGTGCTGGGTCCCATGCTCCCAAGAGTGGCCTGCACAAAGGAGGAGCTGCTGGCAGTAGGGGTCATGGTGCTGCTGCTGCTGCTCATCCTGCTGCTGGTGCTGCTCCTACTGCTAGGGATGGTGGCAGGGATAGACCCAGATGGCTGGAAGGGATTGCTGCTCCCACTCCCACCATCCCCAGGGGTGTCCTGTTGCATGGCCCACTCTGCCTACCAGACCTTCTGCACCAATGCACCCTTCTGGAGGCCATAGAGTGCTGTCTCCTGTGCCATGCTGCCCTTAATCCTGGGGTCCAGCATGGTTGCCAGGACATATTCATCCTGGTGCAGGAGCTCATCAAAGCACGTGCTCAGCCCCGCCTTCAGCTTCCGTGCAAGGTCAATCACCTCATCTGAGATCCTACTGCCGCAAGGGCCATGATCCCAGCCCCATCCCCCCTAGAATCTTGTCCAGGCTCCTCCGGAGACTATAGACCAGCAGGGTCACCTGGCTGAGGGTGGCCGTGGAGCTTCTCAAGGTCTCCATGATGGCTAGGAATGGTCTCAGGACAAAGACCGTGTGAGCGATAATCTCCCATTCCTCCCTGTTGCACCCTGGAGGTGCCTCGATATCTGTCTCCAGTTCCACCTGATGCAGGGCATCTTTGTGTTCAAGAAGCCGCTTGAACATCAGGAAAGTGGAATTCCACCTGGTGGAGACATCCTGGAGCAACGTGTGCACCGGGGACCCTTGCTTGGTCTGCTTCGCCCGGAGGAGCTCGCTGCCCTTCACGCTTCAGCTGAAGAAGTCCACCAGCTTCCTCCCCCGCTTGACCAGGGAGATAAGGTTGCCTGGCCCAATCCCCTTCTCCCCCAAGCCCAGGGTGTCCTTCACCATGAGATGGAGGGTGTGTGTGGCACAAGGGATGTTTGTGATGCCCCCGTGATGGACTGCCTTTAGTATATTGGACGCGTTGTCTGTGACCACACAACCCTTGGTGAAGGCTGCACCTGGCATGACCCACTCCCTCACCATGGTGGCCAGGGCTGCCTCGAGGTTCCTCGAGGTGTGAGAGCTGTCTATGACTTGGGTCTGAAGCAGGGCCCACCTATACCCTGCTTCAGGTCCCCTTCTGCCACTGCCAAGCACTGCCTCTGGGTCCTGCCACCAGTGTGCAGTCACTGCCAGGTAGGCATGCTGGGCATTTCTGTCAGACCACAGGTCGGTAGTGAAGCAGACCATAGTCCCCTCCCCCAGCCCCTGCCAGCAGCTCTTTCACCCGCTCCTTCAAAGTCCTGTAGAGCTGTGGCACCATGGTCTGACCCATGGTGGAGGAGGAAGGTATCTTAAAGTTGGGGGCCAGGAACCCAATCAGCTGCTGGAAGCCCTTGTCCTCCACAATTGAGAAGGGCTGGCCATACAGGGCAATGATTTCTGCCAACAGGCACTTGGCTTTCCCTTGAAAGCCAATACCACAGTGCCCTAACGATGGCCTGGTCAGATCCCCCCCACTCCATCTCCTCCATGGTGGACTGACGGTGCTGCTGGGGAGGCTCCTGCTGCTGTTCTGCCCCCATACTGCTCCTGCTGCTAGAGGCAGCAGCAGTTGGCTCTGGACGCTGGCCTGCTGAAGAAGCCGGGTGATTGGCTGTTGCAGTCGGGAACCCGCTGGTATCCACTTCCCCTGCTATCCGCTGAGCAACAGAGCACTGTGGCATGCCTTGAGGTGCCTCGCCATTGCAGTTGTGCCAAGGTTGGCGAGCACCTGCCCATACTTCACCACCTTATTGCACTGCACCTCTTTGGGATCATCTACCTGCACCTGCCTAAAATGATCCCAGACTGAGGATTTTTTTTCCCCTCCTGCCTTCTTGCCTGCCCCAGCGGATGCACTGCTGCCAGCACTGCTGGGAGGGGGGAGAAGTACGTGTCTCTAGCGACACAGCTCTGATAATAGGGTCAGACACGGCTCTAGTAGTGTCTGCCTCTGACTCACTGTCCGTGATCACAGTGATGTCCCATGAAGGGGAGTACTGGGACCCTGAGGCTAGACTGCCCGTGCCCACCATGCTGCTTGCAATCTCCATGTGCCCCCCTCTGTAGCTGCTAGTGCTGCTACTACTGCTGCTGCTGCTACTCCTCTCCCTACTGACATTGCCCGGGGATTGAGCCTTGCATCTAGCAGTCAGGGTGGGATCCACCAGCTTTGGACTGCTGGGGATCGCCTCGACAGTGGGGAACATTGGTGGCCCTGGAGGAACATCAGAAGCAGCCCCAGCACCTGCTCCAGCACCACCA
>QEPC01012897.1:1249021-1280427 GCA_003113815.1 Sphenodon punctatus | reverse complement strand
ATCTATCTATCTATCTATCTATCTATCTATCTATCTATCTATCTATCGATGGGGGAAATCACAAACAACACAAGGAGGGGTACAAAACTTAAATGAAACCTAAATCAATCTAATAATCCTACTCTAAATGAAAAAAAAAATCAGGGGAAGGAATCAGGGATGGAATGGGAGAGGGAAAGGATTCAATGGAGCGGGGAGGGAGGAAAGAAGATTGAACACAGGGAACACAGGGTGGGGTAAAAACAAAAAACAATACTTAAATCTATCTAATCTAATCTAAATAAATGATAATATGGAGGTAAATGGGTTGGATGAGTGAAATAGGAGGAGGATGGCAATGGATTAGGAATAGGAAGGAAGAAAAACTGCTGGAAGAGAGGGAGCCTTCTGAAACGCCTGCTGTTCAGGAACAAAGACTAGCTCAGAAGGTGTTGGAAATGGGGGAGGCAGACAGTTTTGTTTCTTGCTGCACCCACCAAGTGAAAAGGGATGGTGATTGTGCAGGCTGGCTGCTACTCCAAGCCTTTCCACCCCTGGTGCCAGGAAGTCTGCCCCTCAGCTGAGTCAGCTGACTCCCCCTCCCTGCCACATTTGGCCTTCCAGTGACCTAACACTACACCACGTTTTAGCCACCCGAACTAACCTGAACGCGATCCGAACTGAACAAGCTGTTAGGTCATTTCGATGTTCGGAATTGAGTTCAGTTTGGTCAGTTCGGGTTGGGGTTCAGTCATCCGAACAGGCCGAATTCAGGCCTAACTCAGAACTTCCGAACCACGTTCGCCCATCCCTAGTAGCGGGTGCCCGGGGCATGGGGGATGAGCCATGGGCATGTGTCTTGGGATACCACATGCACATATAGGATGCGTTTTTGCTCATCCGAGTGGGATGTTTTGTGTTCTGGGCTATTAGCTGTCATCTGGGTGCTCCCTCTGAGGTATTTCATTTAACACCCATTGGTTTTGCTTTGTAGTGGTGTTTCCTTGACTCTGTGAATCCCCATGGCATGTTGCAGGGCTGCGGTTACTCCCACTGCCGCCCTGCACCTAGCTGGTTGGCTGTTGGGACTGTGTGCTTGTGCATGGCTGTGGGAGCCCACTGTCAGTGCTCCCTTGCCTTCTGTCATGGGACTCCATTCCTGCTTTCCTCCTGCCCCTCCACCCTTGGGCTGTTTTGCATTCTCCCAGGGGCATGGTTCTTATATCTCTCTGTGTGCTACTGTCCCTTTAGATTGCCCTGGCCTCTCTCTGGTTACAACCTTGTGGTGCATTGTGGGTACCGCCCCCTATTGGTCGCCCATTCTTCCTCTGGCAGCCATGGATCGGCACCACAATCGAAGGGCTCCTGACCATGAGTGTGACCAGCCTGATGAGTTTAAAGTTTGGTTTAAAGTTTAGTTTATTGAGGCACAGGCTTTCACCCTGGACTGAGACAAATATATAACAAGTACAATAAGTAATAAACAATACATATAAGCACATAAAAAACAAAAGGGCAGGTGGTCTTGCTCTTCTTCAGAGCAATGGCAAGACCAAACCAAATCCCTGAACATAATCAGCATAGAAACCAGTAAATAAGGGGCTCAATCTTAGTTTTGTTCCTTCCCAGAGCAATGACATAGCCATACCATTCCGATAAGTATAGCTTAAGCTTCTTCCAGTGTCATGGGGTAAGTTCCAACCCCAGACGTGCATTTTTTAAAATAACTCATACATTTGCAGACCCCCTGACCTTATCCTACTTAGACATTGTCACCCTCCCCCCTGGTACAATATCAGCAAAGGACAATCATTTGCCATCAATGGGTTGTTGTTGTTTTTTTGTTTTTAAACAACACCTGGGGTAACTGCTTATCCCAAAATGCCCATTGACTTCAATGCATTGGGTAACAGGTTACCCCAACCCATGTTACTGCCTGGGGTAACGAACTACCCCAACACTAAAATCAGGATTCTGCTGATCCAACCTTTGACCATGACAACAGAGGTCAATGGGGGACTGTTGGGTTACTACCCTGGGAGGTGGGGGATTGCAGATGGGCTGTCTGCAACGCTCTGGGGTGGGGTTGCACTCCTTGTGATGGTTATACTTGTTTTTCTCCTTTCAGGACAGCTTTATTATCAGCGCACCAAGGGGTTGGGTTCACACCACATTTTTGCCATGGCACCTAATAGCTGTACCTTGCCCTGGGACTTGTTGGGAGAGGGGGGGATCTACACTTGCAGAGCCTCTAGAAGACAATTGTATCATTTCTCCAGGAACAAGAGCAAGAGAGAAGAACAAACAACAAAGCTGCACCATGGAGCTCCCGTCTACAGTAAGCAAGGCTTGAGGTGTCCAGCATGGGGGGTGGGGGTGGCAAGGCTTGGGGGTCAGACTTGCACAAAGGGGGGGTAAGAAAGGCTTGGGGGACAGACTCACACCAGGGGGTTTAGCAAGGTTTCTGGGGGGGGGCAGACTAACACCAGGGGTGTATCAAGGCCTGGGGAGAGGCAGACTCGCACCAGGGGGTGTAGCAAGGCAAGGTATGGGGGGAGGCAGATCTGCATCAGGGGGTGTAGCAAGGCCTGGGGGGAGGCAGACTCACACCAGGGGGTGTAGCAAGGTCTGGTGGGAGGCAGATCTGCACCAGGCATGTAGCAAGGCCTGGGGGGGGAAGCAGACTCACACCAGGGGGCGTAGCAAGGCAAGGCCTGGGGGGAGGCAGATTAACCAGGGGGTGTAGCAAGGCCTGGGGGGAGGGCAGACTCGCACCAGAGTAAATGTCTGTGACAGCATAGGAGTGCAGAATTGACATCTACTTTTCTCCGGGTATATCAAGGGGTAATCAAGGCTGTATTTTCTTTATTTTGTAGTCCAAACGGGCAAGATCCCATACTTTCTCTGGTGCTGAGACTATCGCACTGCTATGTAACACAGAACGAGGTTCCTCAAGTGACGGTGATTCATCCAAAGGGGATGATGATGAACACTTCATTCCTAGGGATGGGCGAACAGATCGCGGTTCGGGTTTGGCCCTTCAGTTCGGCTGTGTTCGGTTCGGCTGCGTTTGGTTCATCCATTCGGTTCGGCAGTTCGGTTAGTTCGCCGGGTTCGGGTTCTACTGTTCGGTTCGGTCGTCTGAACAGGCCGTTCAGTTAGGCCATTTGGCTGTTAGGTTCAGTCGTTGGGCTGTTCGGGAAATGTTGTTAAGCAAGTCTGTTTTTTTGTTTTTTATATGTTTTTTTGGTTTTTATTGGGTTTTATATGGTTTTCTTTTGTTTTTTATTTGGTTTTTTTGTTTTTATATGGTTGTGTTTTTTTTTAATCTAATATTATTTATATCTATCTACACTAAATCTAACTGCTATTAACTATTCTAAATGCTATAAACTAAATGAATTATCTAATAAGTACAGAGGCCTACTCCTACAAACAGTAAAACTAAATCACTAATGCTATCCCTATCACTAAGCTAACTCCTACAACTCTCTACATCTATCTATCTATCTATCTATCTATCTATCTATCTATCTATCTATCTATCCCCCATCCCATATTCATATCCATATATATATATATATATATACATACATACATATGTATGTGATTCCCCCATCCGATATATATGGGATGTATATAGATAGATAGATAGATAGATATGGATCCGATATATGGCTATATATATATAGCCATATATCGGATCCATATATATGGATATATATCCATATATATATATATACATCCCATATATATGGGATGAGGGAATCACAAACAGAAGAGAAGTCTGTACTGAAATACATACATACTCAATGAGTCTGTACAGTGAAATGCATAACACAAGGTTTCAGTTTAAATTTTATGTTTTATTTCAGTACAAAACTGAAATGAAACTTAAAGCAATCTAAAAATCCTACTCAACGTCTGCTGTTCAGGAGCAGTGACTAGCTCAGAAGGTGTTGGGAAGAGGGGGGGCAGATATTTAGGTTCGTTTCTTGCAAGCCTCTCCACCCCTGGTGCCTGGAAGTCTGCTCCTCAGAGACTACACCTCCCTGTCATGTTTGACCTTCCAGTGAATCTTTTTTTGCCACCCAAACTCACCCGAACGCGATTCGAACTGACCGAACTGTTCAGCCATTTCACCGTTCGGTGTTCGGTTTGTTCAGTTTGTTCGGTTTGTTTGGGTTCGGGTTCAGGCCGAACTCCAAACTTCCGAACCGCGTTCGCCCATCCCTATTCATTCCAGAAGCTGCAGGAAGCTGCTCAGAACTCGAGGACCATGTATCTGAGGAGAGGGAATCAAGTGGTACCTCAGACGAGGAGGGGTCAGCAGCACCAGAAGAACAGGTGGCAGTAGTGGTGCAGGGGAGAGGCTGAGGCAAGGCCCAGGGCCGAGGCATACCTGGAGGAGGGGCAGAGGTTGAGTCATAATAGAAGAGGCCGAGGAAGAGGCAGAGGCAGAGGCAGAGGCAGAAGCTGAACCACCACACCAACCATCCCTCGAAAACCACCCAGATGCTGACACAATGAGAGGCAGGAATAGAAAACTATGAAGAATGCATCCACAGTTATTACAACATCGCAGAAAAGCAAGAGATATTGTGCATGAACAGAGCAGGCCAAAGTTTGGTAGTAAAAAATATACAGTGCTAGAAACGTTTCCCCAGTATATCACAGACAATATCTTGTATGTGATCATTCACAAACAGAGAGGCAGAAAGGCAATACAGGGATTGGAATGAGAGGAATTCTGAATGCATCAAGACATGGAGATGGCTTAACGTAGTGGAATTGAAAGCCTATATTGGTCTCCTATTGCTTGCTGGCATTTACGCTGCAAACCATGAACCACTTGAGGAATTGTGGGAACAACACATCAGACGTCCATACTTTCGTGCCATTATGAGTCTGGGAAGATTTCGTACAATCACACGTTTTATGCACTTCGATAATAAAGCGACACGGGAGGAAAGGAGAGCAGTGGATAAGCTGGCAGACTTTTGTGACATTTGGAGTATGTTTGTGGAACAGTTATGAAAGTGGTATGCACCTGGGTTAGACATTACTGTGGATGAGCAGCTAGTAACTGTCAGGGTCGCTGTCCCTTTAGACAGTACATGCCCAGTGAACCAGCGAAATATGGGTTAAAATATGGTGGTGATGTGATGCAAGGTCATCATACCCCCTAAATGCTGACATCTACCTGGGCAAACCAACGGTAAGACCACAGCAAACCAATCTTGGAAGCCAAGTAGTCAAAAACTTGGTCCAGCCTTGGTACCGATCAGGACGTAATGTTGTGGGTGTCAATTTCTTAATGAGTACGGGCCTAGCGGTCAATCTGCTACGTGAAGACTTGACATATGTCGGTACCATCCAGAAAAACAAACCAGACATTCCAAATGTGCTCCGTGCGCTGCACTGGCTGCCTATAATGTACCGAGTCAGATTCAAGGTGTTGACTTTGATCTATAAATCCCTGTATGGTCTTAGCCTTGGATATCACAGGGACTGCTTCACCTGCTGTGTCTCAGGATGACCCCTTCGGTCCACCAGGAGCGCTTCCTGGAGGTCCCCTGCATGAAGTGGGGGGCCACAATGGAGAGGGCATTCTCGGTGATAGGGCCATGGCTGTGGAACTCCCTCCCGGAGGAAGCCCGCCTGGCCCCAAGTCTACTGGCCTTTCGACAGGCATGTAAGACGTGGCTGCTCTCCCAGGTCTTCAGAGGGGTGGGGGGGGTTAATGAGGGTTTTAAATTGTTGAATATTGTAATTTTTATTCTGGTTTTAAATATTGTTTTATTTTTGTATGGAAGCCGCCCCGAGATGCCATAGGCATAAGGGGGCGGCATATAAATGTGACTAAATAAATAAATAAATAAATAAAATGCAGGCAAATCCACATCGCAAACTATTATCATCAGTGTATGGTTACAATGGAGAGCTAACATTAGTGTCATATGTGCCCAAGAAAAATAAGTCAGTGATTCTGTTATCGAGCATGCACCACGACATGGCAGTGGATGCAGACAGTGGGAAGCCTGATGTCATTCTTCATTACAATAAAAATAAAGGTGGAGTGGATAACCTTGACCATTTGATAAGGATGACCGCATGTAAATGCATGGTAAACAGGTGGTCAATTACGTTATTTTTCAATATGTTAGACGTTGCAGCTTTTGCCAGTTTTATCATTTGGGTAGATAACAACCCATCCTGGAGGGAAAATGCTAAAAGGTTGAGACGTCAATTATTCTTGATAGGTCTTGGAGAAGAGTTAATAGATGAACAGATTAAACATAGAATGACACAGGTGCGTCATCTTACAAGTCCGTCAGAGCAGCTATGACTTCATTGCAGTACACCATTCCCAAACTGCCAGCAACAGCAGAACTACCAATAAGTGAACTCTGTGCTTTCTGTGACAGGTCACAGGACCAGAAATGCCGAAGGCGCTGTGAGTACTGTGACCGGCTTGTTTGCCAGAAGCACTTTGCCTCACTGCTGCTTTGCACAAAATGTGTGTCTGTCTGAACATTTTCTGGACATTTTCCATGTGAAATATGACATTTGGGAAGTTACTGTTCTCTTCGGGATTCTCGGGTGGAGGTTTGCTCTTTGGTTTTGTGTTTTTGAATATTATCTATCACAGTAACTTCGTTGAACAGTTCAAATAGCTTATTTGTGGGCAAATCACATGCTCTTTCATGCATTGCTCTGTGTTTTAAATAAAGATGATAGTTTTAAATGATTGGAATTGTTAATGGTTAGCGTTTGTGCGTATGGATCACAGATCTACCCCACAGAGTACGCTTTTACTTGTGTGTATTCTTTTTGCATGAGATGGGGTGGGAGTGTGTATTGTGGTAGATATTGACCTCGGATATCAAAACAGCTAAAATTCTGATCAGGGTATATGTTAAATAACAGTTTTGTATCTTGGGTAACGAGTTACCCCATGATGCCAAATGTGTCGTTAAACATACTTACAAAACTTTCATTCAAAATTTGTTATATGGCAAAAGGCCATCACCTCACAACACCAATAAAAATGACAACTAGAAATATACATCCCCAATCCACTATCAGCATTTAGTGTATGCCCTTCAGATTCTGCAAACTGCCTCCTTTTCTTAGAGGCTGCTGACAAAAATTTGGTTACCAAATAAGTGACATAGGATTACATATCAGACAAGAGGACCCTTAAAACCTAATGTATGTCCCTTATTTCCAAGCCTCTCAGCTCTGAAGAACATAACAGATGTCCCTGATTTCAAAACCCTGCAGATTCCAGCAGCCCATTGTTTTTAAAATTTTGATCTGGCAATCCTAAATGCTAGGCCCATGCGCTGTCAGAGCAACCATCAAATTCTGTTTGAAAGGAGAGAGTTTGTGGGAGGCTCGGAGAGAGCCAGTTAGATTTTGAGGCATGGAGGTGGAGGAGAATCTTTATGATTGTATGTGAGACGGTCTAGCGAGCATAGCAAGCTGTTCATGTTTTTGTTATATATTTTAGTTTTAAAGTCAGTTGATATTTCCAATATACCCTGTGGCTGGTAGGTTGCTTTAGGGACTTCTGCAGTGGCCTTCAAAATGGCTAGATTGAATAACAGCATGAAACAAATGACCAACAGGTACTTGGTGTGACAATACATTGGGTAACTCCAGGACAGATTATAAGAGGGTGAAAACAGACATGACGCTAACTCCACTTGAACACCGCTTTAACATTTCTTATGCATGTTGCAGGGCTGCATAGGGAACCAATACAGCACTGCGACGTGCATAACAAATGTTAAAGCGATGTTGAAGTGGAGTTAGTGTCATGTCCGTTTTCACCCAAAGTAAATTTTTGGCAACCAGTGCACAGTCATGTAAATAAGAGTAGCAACATGTTCAAGTGTAGACATTCATATGATTTCCTTTCCTTCCCATACAGCCACAAGAGAAGAGGCTCCCTACTTATTGTAGTGGGCAGTCACAGCAAGGCAAATTCTCACACTCCTCCCTACCCCAGATAAACTTTGCTCTGTAATTCTTGCTGAGTCACCAGACTATTTTGTGCATAATAACAATAATTAATCAGTAATTAATGAGAACAATAAGAACAGCTTACATTTATGGAGTGTCTTTCATCATGAAGGATCACAAACTCCTTCACAGACCATAGAAACCTTACAAATGACATATAATAAAACTAAGCGAGACTAAAACATTCATTAAAATATCAACATAATAAAATATATACATTACTGTCTCTTGTAAAGTACATTAGCCTATAAAAATTCTAACAAGCTTGCTAGTACAAGCATATGTTTGTTGCAATATAATATTTAACAGACACATGTTTTGGAATTTTTGCTCAAGATTTTCCCATTAGGATTTGTTTGTGAAGATAATATTGTTGTGGGGTCAGGAGGCCTAGAAGAAACCAATTAAAGGTAGGAAACCATTTTGAGTAGCATATCACTTTATTATCTGTGTTTTCAGAAGAGTATGAAAGTTATGATGACTAAGAGCTAATTGAAATTTTGAACCAAAAGGTTTTCCAATGAAAATTAGCCAAAAATAGTTCCCAGTTACACTATGAATTTTCATATTAATTACCCATATCTTAAGTAGTGGTACCCAAACTTTTGTCTGTGGTCCCATTTTGAGACTGGTGTATAATTCCAATAACCCCAGACTGATAAGAATGGACCCCTAAAATTCCCCTACAATGGATACCACCACCCCCACTCTTGCTATGTAAACTGAGGCCAAGGGACCTGAGAAAAAGGGCATGCAAAAAGCCCCCAGGAACCAACTGAGGCCGGAGAACATGGGGATAGAGGCTTGACAGGGAAGCCTCCCCATATGAGGTGCACAAGCAGAAAGGGGGGGTGCAGATGAAAACAGATAGGAAATAAGGATAGGGCCCAGCTACCCTAGCCATAGCAACCAGGAGACACTCATGGAAAGATACTAGCCAAAGGTGGGAAAACGGACTGGAAGGGATGGTCCTCTGAGTAAAGAACGGGGTCATTAAGAAGGAGGGCTCACCCTGTTGTAACAAGGAACTGGTGGCCATGACTCAGTACAGAAACCCCCCCAATCCCTGCATTCCACAAGAGAAACCAGACACACCCTTTGTACCCTAAAGACCGTCGTTAGCCTTACCTCCCCTGCCTGCGTTTTCTGTTTATAGTTTCCCCCTGTGACAAAGATATCTTGGGCATCTAGTATGGCCCTCTTTGTCATGGAAGTAACCTCCCCTCATTAGCCCATTGTACACCCCAAACGACCCTGCGTAGCTTCCCAGAAACCTTTTTTTCAGTACCCAATAACTGCCCTACAGTTTCCCTTCCACCTCTGAGAAGTTTTTGGACCCAGATACATGCAGGTCGCTCCGTGCGTGTCTGTGTTAGGATTTTCTTCCAGACTCTGGTCTGCCTTTTATGCTTTTTCCTCCATCCCCTGAACTCCGCTGGATCCGTGGGCTGCCTGTCCCGTCTCAACAGGCCAGGAAAAGGTAACTGCAGGTCCAGACTTTCCCAGCCAACTGGGGAAGCCCTCTTTCTCTTTCTCCCTGTCTCCTTCTCTCTCTCTATTGCGTTCTCTTGCTCCCCCCTCACTGAGACAGAACCGGAATACCCCCCCATCTCTTCTCCTACCATCCCCGCAAGTCGCTTGTGTTTTAAACCCCACCAGCCAGACCGGGGCTGTGTTTCTGTGTTTCTCTGTGTTATAAACCAATAAACCTATTGTTTTTGGATACCTGTCTTCTTCTCTCTCTTTCTATTTGGGGAGGGTACATAAAACTGCCTGTAGCACATACTGTCCTCAGCTTGATCCTTTGAACATGTGGAGACCCCAGTTTAAGTCTTTAAGCCAATTCCCCCCGAAGTTTAAGGAACGGTGATTATTGGGGTACATCGCCCTGAGAGGTCACGAGTGGGAGGGGGTCTCCTGTTAACAAGACAGTTTCACAGGCATGCAAAGTATATAAAATATTATTGGGAATTTTTACATACACCTTAAAGTGCTGGTCTTTCAATCATCAGGTTCATAAGTCCACAGGAAAGTTTCGGATGCATTCTTCACACGCACACAGTCCTGGGGCAGTTCCTGGATGCATTCTTCACACAAACACTGCCCTGAGGCAGCCTAAAGTAACCGTAGCTGTAGACGTGAAGGGCTGCCATGGAAACCAAGTGACCACAACTGCCTGGAGCAAAGCTGTTTACCAGGAGAACTTTTTACACACAAAAGTTCTGGGGAAGTTCTATGCAGAAGTTCAAAGATCCAGATGTTTAAGATCTGGCTGAGTGATTTAGACATACAGAAAGTTCAGGATGTAACAGCAAACATGCAGGAGAAATGTGTGTGTAAAAACACCCATTGTGATCACAAATACATTTAGAGATGATGTTACCCTACTTGAAGTCCTTACCCACAGTTTGGGAACCTCTGTCTTAAAGGGAAGATCTCACTTTTTTTGCATTAACACAGACTAAAACTTTGTTTCCATAATTTTTATAATGGAAAGAGCTAATTTTAGCTTTTAATTTGACATTTCATTTAGAGCTGAAATGGATAGTGGATTTATTATTTTCTGGTATTCTTTCCATTTTGGGGTAGCCCTTGAGTATCTGAATAACATCCATGACTGAAATGGATACTTACATATCTGTGTTTTGTCTATTCTGCTTTGGTTTTGGGGGTGTTTCAGCTCGATTAATTTACTTTATTTTGGTTATTTGGGTTATGTCATTTTTAGCACTTGCTCATGCGCAGTAGTACAAATATTGCCAAAATAACTGAAAACGATACCTAACAGAGCATAAGCAGATATCAGTTATTACCCAAACACCATTTCTGGTTCAGTTTGGGAATATTCTATGGTTTTGTCCATTTTTGAGGGGGGGGGACGGACACTTGTTGAAGTTCTAGTCCTTTAATGTGCCAAGTCAGTAAATGGAGTAATTTTAAAAGCTGGGTTTTTTTCACAGCACAATTTTCAAATTTTCTTAGAAATGCACCCTATGCTATGTAATCTGTAGAGTCCTGTGCAAATATTATTATATTATTATAAAATTAATTTTTATCCCGCCCTCTCCTGCCAAAAGGCAGCTCAGGGTGGCGTGCAATATAAAAACATAAAATATGCACCTAACTTAAAACAAATAACAATAAAACCATCAATCCCCCCCCCCAACCCTATCCCATCCCTCCCCTACCCGTCTCTCTCACCAAACACCTGGCAGAACAGTCATGTTTTACACTGATGCCTGAAGGAGAGAAGGCCCCGGACCAAATGAACCTCTTCTGGGAGGGAGTTCCACAACCAAGGTGCGATGACCGAGGGTGGGTTGGTTAGGGAGATAGGGTGGGGTGCTGTGTATTTATGTTAGATTTTAATTATGGGAGAGGTGATGCCCCCTTTTATCTATTTATTTACTGTTTTATTTATGGTTTTATTTGTTGTTTTCTTATCTGAAGGACGCTATATGAATTTTATATATGTTTTTATTTTTGTAAGCTGCCCTGGGCTGCCTTCAGCAGGAGAGGAGGAGTAATAAGTTTGAAAATAAATAAAATAAATAAATAAATAAATCAAATGATGGTGGCAAGGTCGCAGTCTGAGACAAAAGGCCGTAAGCGTATGAATCAAGGAGCACCCCCATACTATGAACTTGAGGAACCAAGATGGAGCGCACCCCATCAATGATGGGGGCCTCCACTCCCTCAGTCCTCCCCACCAGCATCACCTCCATCTTGTCATGATTCAACTTCAGGTGGCTTGCCCTCATCCAGTCCACTACAGCTGTCAGACATCTGGTAAGCAATGAGACTGCGGGGTCTGAGTCCACTGAAAATAAGAGCTGAGTGTTGTCAGCATATTGATGACAACAAACTTCAAACCCTCACACAACCTTGTCCAAAGGCTGCATATACATGTTGAACAGAACAAGGGACAGAATAGAACCTGCTGGACCCCACATGTGAGATGCCAGGGAGCAGATGTACAGTCACCCAAGATCACACAGTGAGTCCTACCGGCCAGAAACAAGCAGAACTATTCAAGAACAATCCCGCCACAATCCCGCAGCTGAGTCACCAACAGCTCATGGGGTGAAAACAGACATGACGCTAGCCACCCTTTAACCACCCTTGGTGGTCATTTATGCATGTTTCAGGGCTGCATAGGGCACCAATACAGCCCTGCAACATGCATAAATAACCACCAAGGGTGGTTAAAGGGTGGCTAGCGTCATGTCTGTTTTCACCCATTGTCTACGGTAACTAAAGCAGCTGACATATCTAACAAGACCAGAAGGGTCAACTGCCCCTGGTCAAAAGCATGGCGTGGGTCATCGACCAAGGCCACAAGCACAGTCTCGGTGCCATATCCCAAATGAAAGCCAGACTGTGAGGGATCCAGGAAACCAACCCAGTCAAGATGATCCCGGAACTGCTGGACCACCACACACTCAATAACCTTCGCTAGAAAGGGAAGGTTAGAGATGGACTGGTAGCTGGCAAGGGCGTCAGCGTTAGGTGATTTCTTTGGAGCAAGGGTCGCAACATAGCCTCCTTAAGAGACCCTGGGACCCTTCCCTCCTCAAGGGAGGCATCGACCATCCATGCCAGCACCAACCCCAACATCTCCCTGGTGACCTTAGCCAGCCAGGACAGGAATAGAAAACGTATCGGGGATGTGCAGTGCAGCTGATACCTGTATCTGTATTTAGTGCAATGAGATCCAGAGCTCTGTATATGCATCTGTATCTAATTTTAACATGTACAATAGTTATGTTTTGAGCCAGTAATGTGAAATAGGGGTGTGCACCAGTCCCCCATGTCATTTTCATTTTTCGTTATTGTTTTCATTATTTTAAAATGTTCTTTTTGTTATCATTCGTAATGACAATGTCATTTTCGTTAGTTATCGGTACCAGTATGGTTATCATTATCAGTACCATTTCAAACAAAGATTTTATTTTCTGTATCAGTATCGGTACTGATTCCTGTGCGCAACTAATATCTATCTTAATCTAAGGGAGACAGGGGAAGGAAAAAGGAAAACCATTATCTAATCAATTATCTATATAACTATTCTAATATAATATATATGTCTATAATATATATCTATATCTAATCTATGCAACTATTCTAATTAGAAGATAGATAGATAGATAGATAGATAATATGTATATTTATATGTCTATAACTATCTCTATATATGTCTAAAATCTATATCTATATCTAATCTATACTACCTATCTCTATATAATGTACAGGGGGGAGAAGGGCAGGGAAAGGGAGAAGGTAAAATGTAGGGTATGAGGAAGGAAAGATATTGGTAATACAATGAGGGCTAGGGAGAATTTTTTTGTGTGCAAGCACCACAGTTCTGTAAACGCATCCCGACAAGCAGAGCTCTCACAAAATAGAGAGAAACCTCCCATTATAAAGGGTTGCAGTGCCCTCCCCCAGATCCCTCCTGATTGGTTGTGGGAGGCAGCAGGAATTCAGCAATCACAGAGTGCCATGAGACTGCTGAGGCCTGCTTGCACTGCTCATTGGTCAGAGATACATCCATTAGATACTGCTGAGCTGTTCGCCCCACCCAACACAGGCACAGTTCAGAGTTCAACCTTGTTTAGGGCTCTGAGATGCCTGCTCCTTCCTCCCCTCTCCACATTTTCCCTCCAAAACCCAACTGCTGCAGCATTAATAACAACAACAATGACATTGTCGCTTTAGTTATCACTATCATTATTCTTGGTTGTTGTTTTGTTATCATTATTCTTGGTTGTCATTTTTGTTATCATTGTTCTCTGTTGTTGTTTTTGTTATTGCAATAATGTAAACAAAAATGACAATTTTTGTTATCGTAATAACGAAAATGACATGGTTTGGGCAGTGTGTGAGAGATGGAGTCTGCTAAGCTGTACCTGGATTTTCTTTTCTGAGCAATAGCTTTCAAAGTAGCATCCGGTAATCTTTTCGAGGGTATGCCTGTCAGCAGGGCAGAGTGGCGATTCAACAAGGTGTGAGTCTTCATGAGTGAAGGGAGGTATGTCTACAATCAGGGCAGACTAGTGAGGTGTGAATCTTCATGATGAGGGTATGGCAGCCAGCAGGGCAGAGTGACAAGGCATTATTTATTTATTTATTTATTTATTTAATCTACTTTTATGCCACCTTTCTCTCAGAGACTCAAGGCAGCTTACAGAAATATAGCACATAAAAACATGTATTAAACGTATACAAACAATTAACAAGAAGCCCTAAAGCCCACCATCCAACCCTCTCCTTAACCCCTCTACCCAATCCCACCCAACCATATCAAAAAGGTCTTACATCTTTTCTGAAAGGGAAAGCAGGCTTGGGCTTAGGTGGAACTCCAGGGGGAGAGATTTCCATAAATGGAGCAGCCACGAAGAACACCTCTTTGGATGAACCTCATGAGCAGACAGTACTCGCAAGAAGGCGCCCTCAGCCAAGCTTAGAGGCCATGATGGAACATAATGGAGGAGGTGGTCTTTCACATACCTGCATGAGGCAATCTTTGTAAGGCCTTGTAAGCAAGGAGGGTAATATAGGACACATGAGCAATAGGGATGGGCAAACGCAGTTCGGAAGTTCAGAGTTCGGCCCAAACTCGGCCTGTTTGGACAACGGAACCCGAACCCGAATCCGAACATGAACTGACCAAATTGTTCCGAATTGACTGGCACATGCAAATCCTGCCCTCCCTGGGGTGCTAGTAGCAATAGCAACAGGAGATGTGACCCTGGCTGGCACGTGCAAATCCTGTCCTCCTTGGGTGCTAGTAGCGATGGCAACGGGAGATGTGACCCTGGCTGGCACGTGCAAATCCTGTCCTTTGGGTGCTGTGGAGGGATGAGACCCTTGCTGGCATGTGCAAATCCTGCCCTTATTTGGGGGTGAGTAGGGAATGGGATGGCAACTGGAGAGTGGAGACCCTTGCTAGCCTGGCACATGTTTGGGTGGGGGTGCTGCTCGTGCTTGTGCCTGACTGCTGGAAGAGCCCACCACACTACAGTACCCTCTCTCTCTGTGGCAGACATCCATTGCTACCCACTGATGCCCACTGTTTGTGCCCACCACTGATGCACCCACCTGCACGCCAGTGAGATTACTCTAACGGATAGAGCCTTACGTTTCTTATCCTCAAAGTAAAAACAAAGTTTACAAACCTGGCAGCAGTGGCAGCAGCACCTCCTGTGCCCACTGGTTCTGGCTCCTCCTCCACCACCAAAGGTCCAGCAGCGGCCGGAGGAACCTTTTCCTCCACCACCGGCTGCACCACCTTGGCCTTCCCCCAGGCCCGACGTTTAATGGTGGTGGCACTGGTCACCTTCTTCTCCATTTAAAAAAAAAACAAAAACACACAGCCAACACACACAGACAGCACCCACCAACACTCACCAACCAGCCAAACGAAAACCAACACACACCACACAGTCAAAACACACAAATCACAACCGAACAGCCAGCCAGCCACAACACACATGCTTTCACCCAGACAAGCTCCGCATGCACTCGAATTTCCAGTATCCAGCACGATCATGGGCTCTCGCGATACTTTTTCCAAATGCCCAAACCGAAAACGACTGAACCAAATGACCGAACCCGAACGCAGCGAGCGAACCGAACGGCCGAACTGAACGGGCGAACCAGACCGGTCCAAACCGAACGGCTGAACTCAAACCGTGATCTGTTCGCCCATCCCTAATGAGCAACATAGTGACTCTGGGAGTTGGATAACTTGTCTTGTGTGTTTACTAAGATGCTTGACTTGATTGGTTTCCCCAGGGAAAGGGAACAGGACAACGCATGTAGGAATGATACGATGTAGTTGGGGAGAGTGACTCTTGTGGGCCTGGGAAGAACCTAGACAAAGTGAAACCTCAGTCTACAGAAGCTGCTCTGTTGGCTTCAGTAGAGGTGGAAGACTGTTTGTAGCAGGGAGCAGGTTATTTAGACACTGGCCTTTTAATGGAGTAGTAACAGCAACGGTGAAACAGATGCTATCTGAGGCCCAGACACAAGAGTGAATGAAGATAGCACCTGGATGCCTCACACCTGGACTTGGGAGTGGCTAGGTCAGCCCAAACCTAGAACACCTGACCTGGGCTTAGTTGACAGAGACCTTGGAGGAAGCAGGACTTCTTAAAGGGAAATTCTGCTTCAAGGACAGAGTAGTCCAGAGGTGAGGGTTGGTTCTTGGAACCTGTCTACAGGAGGTATTGGGCCTGGCCAGGTGTCTATTGTAAAGGCCAGGAGGGTTTCCGAGTACTGAGAGATTTTATATAGATGATATAGGCTGTGATGGATAGAGTATGGTGATGGGACACTAGAAATAAAGGAGACTTGAGTGAAGATCCTGCTGAGGGCTGGCTTCTTGGGGCGGATCCTGCTTATGTTCACATCCCAGAGAGGCCCTGTTACACCAATAGTGATAAATAATGTAAAGGAGTACACCCAGAGGAGGCGAGAGCCAAGAGACCAGAGACAAGAAAGGTGGAAGAGAAATTGAATAAATTAATTGCATTTATGTCCCATTTTAAAAGTTTTTGTGGAATGGAATCTTCACTTGGGGAGACTACACCCTTGACAGAATATGTTAGGGCTGTGGCAGCCTAGAGTGATTTTTGACATTTGTGAAGCATTGTGGGAAACACAGCAAGGAATAGACATTCTTGAAAGTCCATTAGGGACATGAGCAAGGGTAATGACTGCGAAGCATGAAGGTGTTTGTGAGGGTATGTTTTATTTAGTGACGAGGACAGCAGTACAATGCTTCATTGCAATTAATGAAAAACAGAGCATCTAAAAACAGAATGGTTAATATCTGTTTTCAAAAGAGGTCTCTTTTATTATAGATTTTTACAAAGATCTATATTACCACAGCTACAGAGCAGCCATTCTATGTAAATTGTATTTACACTTTTAGCAAATTTATTATTATTATTATTATTATTATTATTATTATTATTATTATTAAAAGAGGAAATGTTTGCTTTACTGATCCAGTTGACATCAGTGGGTATTTCCAGATGTGACGGGGCTCAATTCGTCCCGTCACGGAAACACCCTACTGATTCCCCGCCGGGGCCAACATGTAACAGCTAACAGACGTGTTGGCCGATCCCGGCAGGGAATCTGGGGGGGCAGGGCTGTGCAGCCCAATGTGTGGCCACACAGCCCCCCCACACTCCCCCAGAAGCCCGCCCTCCTGGAGATGGGTGGGCACTGTGGCCACTACGGCCGGTGCGCCCGCCCATCCCCAGGAAATTGACCACGGCCCAGAATCAGTAGCGAACACGGCTGCCATTTCCGGGCCGTGATCAGCGGCCAGACATGACATTGACACGCTCAACCACGGGGAATTCCCCGTGGTTGAGCGTGTCAATGTCACATCTGTTCAGTGTTACACTGGGTGGTCACCTGGTGAATCACGGGGGGGAATCACATTCAACACGCAAACGTAGATGATCTGGGCAGGACCTCCATTTGCATGTTGAATATAATCCCCCCCCTCCCGTGATTCACGGGGGTGAACATCTGGCAGGGAGCTTCCGTTCCCCCCAACAGACGTTACAGGATAACGCTCACCATGTGGGGATTCACCGTGGTTGAGCGTGATCTCATAACGTCTGCAAATACCCAGTGTTGGCTTTCTTTCTATGAATGACTGACTACATTGGGTAAAGCTTTCCTTTAAAATGTTTTCAACACAAAACATACCCACAGCATCCAAGATTTCCCTGATTTCTTTCAGTATTGAACAGGGGATGTTTTTACACACACATTTCTCCTGGATGTTTGCTGTTACATCCTGAACTTTCTGTGTGTCTAAATCACTCACCCAGATCTTAAACATCCGGCTCTTTGAACTTCTGCATAGAACTTCTCCCAGAACTTTTGTGTGTAAAAAGTTCTCCTGGTAAACTACTTTGCTCCAGGCAGTTGTTGTCACTTGGTTTCCATGGCAGCCCCTCATATCTACAGCTATGGCGACTTTAGGCTGCCTTAGGGCAGTGTTTGTGTGAAGAATGGATCCAGGAACTGTCTCAGGGCAGTGTGTGTGTGTGTGTGTGTGTGTGTGAAAAATGCATCCAGAACTTACCTGTGGACTTGTAAACCCCGAAGATTGAAAAATCCAGAACTTTAAGGTGTGTGTAAAAATGCCCAATGTATTGTTTTGTAATTTCACTGATAATGACAATAGCGTTTTCAGTATTCTTACATTTATAATGCATTGCAAGCAAGTGCAATATTTTAGAACATTTGTTGCATAACAAGGAAAAGTCATAGGTCTTGAATACAGCAAGCATTTGTTTCCGATTTAATAAATATTTGGTGCATTCTGTATCCATTAAAGTCAATGGAAATTCATCCATTCCCTTTAATGAGGACAGGAATGCATCAATCATGTTTAATCATGGAATATCTGTTTAAGGTCACAGTGTGTCATGAAATGTTTGGTGTTTGTTATGAATTTTAAAATAGCCCTACCCATTTTTAAAATAGGATCAGCATGACTATATCATTTTGACTCAATTAGAATATTCTAGGTGCTATAATACATCCAGTCAGGGTTTAACAAAGGAAAGTTGGGCATTGCCAAATATTTTCAACCTGTATTTGTTTGTTTTTAAGAAATCTATGTCATGTGTAACCATGCCTCTTTTTATTCATTTTGTTGACAACTTGGGTGCTAACAAATGAGACGTTGCCCCACATTTGCTCCTATTAGCCCTGGATTTACATGCTTATGTGTCCTGCAGTCATCAGATGTTCATCTTGGGGGCGCTCCTCACGACATCAAGACTGGGAATGTGGGACCCACCGTGCAGGCACATCCAGGGAAATGCAGGCCAACATACTGCACCAAGGCCTCCTCCCATGCATTGGTGGGAGGCACAGGGCACCCACTGGGCTGCCCCATGCCTCCCATCTGTTGGAATGTGTGCATGTCCAGCACTATGGAGTCACGGTCACCAGCCTAGAACCTTGGGTGAGCACCTGCAATGCTATGGTGCAGGGTGTCCACTGCAAAGCAGGGAGGAATGGGTTCCTTTTGGGCCCTGAGAGTGGTGACTGTGTGTGGGGGGTAAGGGGGGTTACGGAGTGACTCCTGGCTCTGAGGGGCTCTTTTCTCATGTATTAACACCCTTCAAACAAACTAGTTCTGCTAGCAAAAAACAAAGCAAAAAATTTGAGCTGGAAGTTTTATATTCTAAACTGAATGGAAGCATGTTTTAACATGTTGGGCAAGAAGATTTCCTAAGCTTTGTGCCAGTGTTTTCTTGAAAAGGCAATTGAGAGGCCAATCCAGTCCCCATTAAATGCGGTGGAAAGACTCGCATTGACTTTTTGTGAGCTCTGGATCAGGCTCTACATGAGTCATGCAGCTGAGTGAACTGCTCCTAGCCAGGTCCAGGCACACATGTAGTTGCTTTCTGTGAATTTGAAAAGTGACAACTAACTTCAAGATCTACAACCAGTCAATAACTCTTACACTTTCCTAATTTTTCTAGTGATGATACTTCAGACAAGACAGAGAAGTGAAAAAAGTTTGAAACATTACTGGATTCTGAATATCCTCTTCTTTTCCAGGAACTGCTGTGTCTCCTTTTGAGGTTTTCAGGGTCTATAACTTTTTGAGCCCCTAATATTGGATTACTTGCACTTGATCATCAGGAATAACAGCCCACTGATCAGCTTTGGTTGCAAGATTTGGGATGAATGCTCCAAAAATAAATTTACTTATTCTAAGGTAAAGACAGGTAAAAAAGCAGCACTGGTTCCAGGGATAGAATAAGTCTGGTGGGGTATTGGGGCTCTTTTCATACTCGGTTCCTCCTGAAGCAATGACAGCTGCAATCCTGGCTGGGGATACGTTTATTTGAGAGGGGGAGCTTGCAAAATCTGGTGCTATAGGGTGATTTCAGACGTTACGGGCGGGCAGTTCACCACAGTGGATTCCCAGTAGGGGTGAACAAATCAACCACCCCCCGGGGCCAATAAAAGTCCCGAACAGACGTGACGGGACCGGGACCACGGATGGGAATCGGGCCGCCAGATCACGAACCGGGGCAGCGCAACAGGCGTGACACCAATTCCCAGCCGTGGTGAGCACACCAAGAATCCCCCGGGAAGGGGCAGGACACAGACATGGCCGCCTGAGGGCAAACAAAGGCAAAAGGCATGAAAGGGAACGCCCACACAAGGGAAACGGGAAGGGAGGGGGGAGAGGGAGAGGGAGAACAGGCGCCCAAGTACCACACACAGCAGGCACACACACACACGCACACACACATACAACGGGGACTCAGGGGCACCCACAGCACCAGCACATGCCGGCAATCCCACACAACCACAGCCGCACACACACACACACACACACACACACACACACACACACACATACACCACTGGATCAACGCATCCTGAATAGTTTTCAACAGCAGTGACTAAATAATGTGTACCGGAACATATGGAGCCCTTTTAAACAAAAAAAAACTTATGCAGAGAATAACACTTATGCCAGCAAGCCTACTCATAAGTCTTTATGTACATTATTTGAATACTAAGTGGGTTATAATTCAGGGTTGCATTTTGGTTGCTAATTGTTCCTCTCCATTCCTGTGAATGTAATGTTACATCTATCTGTTTAATAAAAAAATTAATCTGTGTGGTCCCCCCATGTTAATGCACTACATGTATTTGTAGCCTGTGCATAAATAAAGAATATTTTTTTAAAGGCTTCCCTCTCTACAAGAAAAGCATGTGTGTGATTTGAGAGGTCCCAGGAGCAGTCAGACCAGAGAAACCCTGTCTAAGACCTCTGAGCTCTTCCAAGACCCATTTTGTGGTGCTGTGATTGGAGTAGTCATATAGTAGGTTCCAACAGGCCTGATGCAAGGGTGCTTTTATGTGAGCTCCAGGATAAATTGACTCTCTTGCTTCCCACTCTGGGCAGCCCAGTGCAGAATTGCAATTGAAGCTTCCATGGAGTACGTCCACCATAGCAACTTTGCAGCACCATAAAGCACAAAACAGTGGAGAGGGCATATGAATGTGGCAGCAGCCATTTTGCTGTGTATAGGCAAACAGAAGCAGCCAGTTGAGATTAGAGCTCAAACAGGTAGTAGATTTATTATTCACAGGTATTATCGGTATTTTTGGATAGCCCTCTAAATAACACCTCTGACTGAAATGGGTATTTACATACCCTTTCTTCTGGGTATTCCATTTTGGGTTTTCAGTTTGATTGTTTCAGTTTTTCAGTCATTTTGGTATATTGGTGATGTCATTTTCAGCAATTGTGGATGCACAACAGTGGCAATATTGCTAAAACTACTTTGCAGACAAAATCACTCAACTTCACCATGGCTTGGGTTGATTTCAGAGGAGACGGGGCGGCATTCACCCCGTCCCAGAATCACCCAGATGATTCCTCATCGGGATCACTCCAGCACGTCCAACAGACATGCCGGCTGATCCCAACAGGGAATCGGGGAGAGGAAGGGGCCGCGTGGCACACCGCGCAGCCGCATGGCCCCGCCCCCCACGCTCCCCCGCCCCCGCCCTCTGGGGAGATGGGCGGGCGCCGCAGCCAATGCAGCTGCAGCGCCCACCCGATTTGACCATGGCCCGGAATCCCGCCGGGGATTCCGGGCCGTGGTCGCTGGCCAGACGTTACTTTTTGTTGGTTCCCTTCAGGGATCTCTTTGACCACGCTTTCAGGGACTGTCTGGCAGGGAGCCCCAGAAGCATGGTTCAAATTGACCCCATGTGGGGATCGACCGTGGTGAACATCTGGCGGCCGCCTAACAGACGTTCAGAGCGCTTTGGCCCCATGTGGGTATTGACCGTGGTTCACTGTGATCTCGTCACGTCTGAAAATACCCTAGGTTGCTGCCATTTTACTTGCAGAATCAGAATTTGAGGTTATGGAAGCTTGTTCATGTCCTGATCCTGTTTGGATCAGTTTTAATCAGTATCATCTACCGACGTGGGGGATGTGCTTGGGGCAGTGAGGGAAGCCAGTTGTGAATTAGATTCTTGCCTGTGCTGGCTAGTGAAAGTCAGCTGGGAGACGCTGCTGCCATTGCTGGCTGGGGTCATCAATGCCTCCCTTCAGGAGGGTAGGGTGTCAGACGTTCTCAAAACTGTGGTTCTCCAGCCCCTACTTAAGAAGTCATCTTTGAATGCTGACTTCCCAGACAGCTATCGGCCTGTCTCTAATCTTCCCTTTTTAGGGAAGGTTGGATGGCTGCTTAACGGCTCCTGGCTCATCACAATGCCATTGGATTCCTGGACCCATTTCAGTCAGGGTTCTGTCCTGGGCATGGTACAGAGACTGCACTTGTGGCCTTGGTTGATGACCTGTTCCTGGAGATTGTCAAGGGGAATTCTACCCTGTTGATCCTATTAGAACTTTTAACGTCCTTTGGTAAAGTTGACCACAAGGTGTTGTTGACATAACTGTGGGCCCTGTTAGGGGTGCACAGGACTGCTCTTGAGTAGTTCCACTCCTTTTTGTTGGGGAGGTACTGGTGAGTGATAATGGGTGATTGCTCATCATTTTCTTAGGACCTCTCTTGCGGGGTACCCCAGAGATCTATTCTGTCTCCCCTCTTGTTCAATGTGTATGCAAGGTCGCTGGGCGAGGTCATTCGGAGGATTGGGGTGACGTGCCATCAGTATTCTGATGACATTGAGCTCTACCTCTCTTTTTCATCTGACCCAGGCCCTGCAGTTTCAGTATTTACTCAATGCCTGACTGCTGTCGGGGACTGTATGAGGATGAGCCGATTGAAACTGAATCCAGATAAGACTGAGATGATTATGGTTGGCCGGCCTTGTGATCTGTAGGGGATTGGGACATCTGTTATTGACAGAGTCTGGCTCCCTCTGGTCAGTCAGGTTTACAGCCTCAGAGTGCTCCTGGACCCCTTGTTGCAACTGGATTGCAGTGTTGGCCAGGAGCGCTATTCACCAACTCCATCTGGTTAGGAGGCTGAAGCCTTTCCTTTTCAATTCAGATCTGGCCACTATCATCCATGTTTTTATCATCTCGAGGCTAGACTACTGCAGTGTGTTCTACGTGGGGCTGCTCTTGATGATTGCTTGGAAGCTGCAACTGGTGCAGAATGCAGCTGCTCACCTCCTTTCAGGCCCAAGGCAACAGGAGAACATTGCACCAGTGCTCTGAACTCTGGTCTGGCTCCCTATAGCATTCAGGGAACCGTTCAAGGTGCTGGTTTTGACCTTTAAATCCCTAAACTGTCTGGGCTCTACATATGTGTTTTGTAAGCTGCCCCGAGCTGCTCTTGAGCAGGAGGGGGCAGGGTAGAAAAACAGTAAAATAAAATAAATAAATAAATATATCTGAGAGACCGCCTGTCCTTCCATGCTCTGCTGCAGCCCCTGTGATTGGCTGGGAGTGCCTCCCTGTGGGTATCATCTGTTAGTCTTCTTCATACGGTGAGGGCTCACAGGGAGACATTCTCAATTGCTGCCACAATGCTATGGAACTCCATTCCTGCAGAGGTTCATTTGAGCCTGAGCCTGGGCATCTTCTGGAGGCAGTGTAAGATCTTTTTATTTTTTAGGGCATTTGGTGGGCAGGGATAGGGAATGGAGGGTTTGGTGGGAGTTTGGGGTAGCGGTGTGAGGCTCGGTTGGGGAGGGTTTGGTGGGGGTGGGGTGGGGTGAGGGGAAAGGTTGGTGGTTGAGGGTTTTTATGTTGCTTTATATGTATTGTGTTTATTTGTTTTTGTAAGCTGCCTGAGCCATTTGAGTTGGAAATGAATGAATGAATGAATGAATAAATAAATAAATAAATAAATAAAACACAATCAAAATACCAAAATAACTGAAAAAACAAAATAACCAAACCAGAAAAACTGAAAAGCAAAAAGACCCCAAACAAACCCAACCCAAAAATAACCATAATGGATACCCAACAGAATGGAAATGTGTAGTGGTTATCTGCCTTGCCATTTTTGGTTCATGGAGGGTAATTTGTGGCAGGTTTGCTCTGTATTTCAAATACTTATATTAGGTCTAGCTGAGGTGTTTTAAGGAGAAATAAAGGTGCACCCTGCTTTCTAGCTCTACTTGCCACCAAGTCTTCTTTCCACTCTTGCATGACAATACTTAATGTTGTGAACAAACTGAGAGAGAAAAGAAAAAACAGTGTAACCAGAACCTCAACTCTGTTGTTTTCTCTAGTAGAAGTGAGCAGTATAGCTCCTTGGTGTCAAAGCTGGAAGTTGTTTTTTGAGGAATGTAAACTACAACTCATGTGAAAATGTCCTCAATGAGAAATTCATTCATGTAAAGCTCATTCAAAACCTAATACATCCCCCCCCACCGCCCCACCCTCGTTCTTGGCCTTAACATTCCAAAACTGAGTTAACTGAAACTGTATACAGGATACCACATCAAAGGCAGAGGGAGAGAAAGGGAGGGTAAAAAGACACAAAATAATCAGACTGTTTTTGTATATGCATTCCCAGTTTCTAACCCTATTCCCACCCCCACATTCCTAGCAAAATTTGCTAGTGCAGACATTCAATTAGGGCAAAGCAGCCAGACAATGGAAAATGTACTATGTTTACTGCCTACACCATTGCATCAGGTTAGCTGAATGCAGGTTTAAGTCTGCCACAAATGGCATTACATCACTCCACACAGTGTGGCATTACTCTCTAGTGACATGATGGAAAAGGTCCAATTTAACGTGGGAAAAAACAGAAAGCAGGACTTTAAAAACGAAACCTTCGTAAAGGTCACATAATACCACCTACACATAATTACAATGCCGGACACTGGGAAAAACGGCCTTTTTTAATAAGCATACCTCAGAGCTGGTACAAATATAATTATCCCCATTTATTATATAGGACATTAAAAGAACGCAAAGTTTAATTAAAGAAGTGTGGTGTCACCAACAATAGATCTGATGTCAGGGAAAACATTGACTGTGTTTGATGGAGAACACATCTCTAAGAGCTAATTATGAAATTCAATTTGAGGCAAAGATGGTCGCTGGCATAATGACATTTAAATAGGCCCCAAAGCACAACTTTGAAGCGGGTTCCCCTCCTGTACATCTTCAAAGTGTTTCAATTTCCTTCCCAAAAATGTACACCCACTGCAGTTCCTGTGCTGGTAGGTTGAATATTGAATTCTGCATTAAGATTGAGTGAGGACTTTAGACCTCATTGACTGCTAAACAACATGTATCATTTCTTCTGAGAGGAAAAAATTATGCGAAGCAGAGACAGAATGAATCAGACATTAAAGCCCTAAACAACCTGGGTCCCACTTATCTGGAAGATTAC
Source organism: Sphenodon punctatus (assembly GCA_003113815.1). Classification (NCBI taxonomy): domain Eukaryota; kingdom Metazoa; phylum Chordata; class Lepidosauria; order Sphenodontia; family Sphenodontidae; genus Sphenodon; species Sphenodon punctatus. Next base: position 1,255,069 of record QEPC01012897.1, on the reverse strand, counting down.
CTGTCCTACCATGCTCCTTTGTGACCCCGCTGTCCACCAGGAGCAGCCTCCTGCAGGTTCCATCTGTTAGTCTTGTCCGTGGGCCATGGTGCACAGGAGGGCCTTCTTGGTTGCTGCCCCAGATCTATGGAACTCCCTTTCCCTGAATGTTCATTTGAGCCCAAATCTGGGCATCTTCCAGAGGTGGTGTAAAACATTTCTATTTGGTAAGGTATTTGGCAGTGCGGGGACAGGAATCAGAGTTCATTTGAAGGTTATGTCCAGTTGGGGAGGGGGGAGTTTTCGGAGGGGGGGTTAGGGATGGGATTCCTGCAGAGACAATTGCGTTTTTAAATATGTTTTAGGAGTTTTTTTTAATTGATTGTGAGCCATCATGAGCCATTATGGGAAGAGTGGCATCTAAGTTTAAATACCTAAATAAATAAAAATTTGAAAGAGATGGAAATTCGTGTTTGCGATTGTGCTGTCACCTCCCTTTCCTGCTGTGACAAGGGCCAGATCACGGTATGTGCAGTCAATGGAGCTGCATGGGGCCTTCAATTTGACTCTAGTGGCCCATTATCCAGGACTGTTGGCAGAACTGGTCCCAAAGAAACAGGCTTCTGGTTTGATTATTCTGTTTCAGTTTGTCCAGTCCCCCCACCCACCCCTCCCCATTATTACAGTTGTTCAGACATTTTGATCATTTTGGAATTTCAGTTGAGTAATTTCATCAATATCTGTCGAATGAAAATTGCCAAAAATAATATAACCAAATTACCAAAACAGTTGAACAACTAAAATAACTGAAAAGAAAAAGCAAAAAACGTCAGTTTTGGGGGTTTAAAAAAACCCCAAAAAAATCAGAATACCCAGAGAACTGGATATGGGAATATCCAATTCAGTCACTTATGATACAACTATCATAAGCCCAACTATAGCCTGCAAGGCGGGCTCAGTTCTTCATGGGCAGGGCTCTCTGGCAGGAAACCCCACCTTCTTATGTACAGGTCAAGCAGGAGACTAGCAAGCCCTCTTTTCCTCCAGTAGCCAGCCCAACAAGGCTGTTATTTGGGGTTTAGTGAGAGTCTGAAAATGCTCTGTGGAGGATAAAGGAGCATTGCTATTTCTCTCTCATACTATCAATGGGTAGCTGTAGGTCCACTGCTAGCCCTTTTCCCCATGCCCCAACAGCAGTTGACTTTAAAAACTGTGGATGTTTTTAGATGTAGCGGCCTTTCCTTTGGGACTTGAAAGCCCAGTTTCTTCAAACTCCCACAAGGGGAGTTCAGACACTTCTTCCCACACCAGATGTCACCGAACGCCATTGCATACAGTGGCAACCGCAAGTCCCGCATATTTGAAGACATAGACTTGGTAAGTCCCCAGTGACTTCTGGTAAGTGGAGGAGTATCTGAACTACCTATGTGGGAGAACCATCTGTCCTTCCCATCAGTAGGGGCAACTATGGGTAGCCCCTGACTCTTCATCCAGTTGTGCTTCTTATCCCTACCGTTGGTGTATTGTTATTATTATTATTATTATTAAACATTTATAAAGCGCCAGTAACAACCTGGCGCTGTACAGAACATACAATCAGCTGCGGTCCCTACCTGTGGCTTACAATCTAAAAGACAAGGAGGGGGAGACAAGGAGAGGGGACAGCGGGAGAGACATGGGAGAAGACAAACAAACATTCAGGCGGATGCGAAGTCTCAGGTGCGTGTACTTGGCTTGGTTACAAGGTGGTCGGTAGCAGCAGTCAGCAGAGGAGGGCTGACAGTAAGAGCAAGGGGAAAGACTAGAGGGCATTGGGAAAGGCAGCATGGAAAAGGTGGGTCTTGAGGAGGGATTTGAAGGAGCGGAGGGAGGAGGCGAGGCGGACGTCGGCAGGGAGGGAGTTCCAGGCATGCGGGGCAGCGAGGGAGAAGGGACGAAGGCGGTTGGGCGAGCAGGAGAAGCGAGGGAGAGCGAGGGAGGGGACAGCGGAAGAGCGGAGAGCGCGCGCAGGAGCGCGTAGGGCGATTAGGTCCGAGAGGTAAGGGGGAGCTTGGTCATGGAGCGATTTGAACGTGAAAACCAGGAGTTTGAACAGGATACGTTCAGGAAGGGGGAGCCAGTGAAGGGAGAGGAGGAGAGGCGTCACATGGTCGAAGCGACGGGCAGAGTGAATGACCTTGGCGGCAGAGTTTTGGATCGCCACAAGGGGGGACAGGTGGGAGCGAGGGAGGCCAGCAAGGAGGAGGTTGCAGTAGTCGAGGCGAGAGATAACCATGGCATGAACAAGGATTTTGGCCGAGGAGACAGATAGAAAGGGGCGTATGCGGGCAATGTTGAGGAGAGCGAATCGGCAGGATTTGGCCACAGAGTCAATGTAAGGTTTAAAGGAGAGGTGCGTGTCAAAAATGAAGCCCAAGCTGCGGGCACGGAGAACAGGACGGATGGTGACCCCATCAATGCAGATGGTCAGGTCAGAGGGAGAGGAGGGGGATGGAGGAAAAATGAGGAGTTCAGTCTTGGCCATGTTCAGTTTGAGTTGGCGTCGGGACATCCAGGCGGAGATATCAGAGAGGCAGTCGACGAGGCGTGAGCGGACAGAGGAGGAGAGAGAGGGGGTAGAGAGATAGAGTTGGGTGTCATCAGCATAGAGATGGTATTGGAACCCGTGGGAGGCAATAATTTCACCAAGGGACCGGGTGTAGATAGAGAAGAGGAGAGGGCCAAGGACAGAACCTTGGGGAACCCCAACCGAGAGGGGAAGGGAGGGGGAGGTCGACTCGGGGAGGGAGACATTAAAGGAGCGGTCAGAGAGGTAGGAGGAGAACCAGTCAAAGACAGAGCCACGGAAGCCCAAAGAGTAAAGCGAGTCCAAGAGGAGCGAGTGGTCGACAGTGTCAAAGGCAGCAGAGAGGTCAAGGAGGACAAGAACGGAGTAGTGGCGCTTCGATTTAGCGACAAGTAGATCATTGGTGATCTTGGCCAGGGCAGTTTCAGTAGAGTGGAGGGGGCGGAAGCCGGACTGGAGAGGGTCGAGGGAGGAGTTGGCAGAGAGGAGGTTCAGGCAGCGGGAGTAGACGACACGTTCCAGGAGCTTCGAAGCAAAGGGAAGGAGGGAGACCGGCCGGTAACTAGAGGGATCGAAAGGGTCCAGGGTAGGCTTTTTGAGGATGGGGGAGACAGTGGCATGTTTGAAGGCAGAGGGGAAGGAGCCTGTGGAAAGGGAGAGATTGACGACATGCAGAAGGGGGGGAGCGACAGTGGGAGCAATAGAGGTCAGGAGGCGGGAGGGGATCGGGTCAAGGGGGCAGGTGGAGGGGTTGGATGAAGAGAGAAGAGCAGAGATTTCCTGGAGAGAGGCAGGAGGGAAGGATGTGAGGAGGGAGGGGGGCGGGGGAGGGGGTGGGAGGGGAGCGGGGGGCACATGCACAAAAAGGTAACTGAACCATTCTGTGCATGCACATGCTCTTCCAAAATGGCGGCGGAGGCATCACTGTCATTTTGGAAAAGGAAAGGTAGATGCGCATGCACAAAATGGCCACTGCACATGCTCAGATTGGCTAACCTTTCCCCAAATGGTGGTAACGTTGCTGCCACCATTTGGAAAAGAGTGCACCTGTGCAGAACAGTCCAGCAGCCATTTTCTGTATGTGCAACAGGGTGCTTTTTAATTATTATTTTATTTTTCGATAGATTTAAAACCGAACCACAATGGGCACGTTACCACTTGATTAATCCATAAACACCCATTATGAGCAGTTACAGATTAATTTGAATCCAAAATGCCCACTCTTAATAATTACACCCATGGTCCCTATCCTTCTTAGTTTCTTGGTCTGTCATCTTTAAAGCACTTGTACTGGTGAAGACCCACAGAGGGGCTTGCTCTGATGGTACAAGTTGTTTGGGGGGATTGTAGCCCTGGAATATAGCAAAAATTTGGGGACCACTTCCATTTTCCTCTCTGTGCTCACTTATATCGAGACCACATGAGTTTTTGATAGGGTCATCTCCAGATACATTCTGAGTCCCTTGAGCTGGTCCCCGAAGTTACTGTTGCCACATTACCCAGAAAGCCAGGTAATATCCAGATTTCAGGCAGCTCTCCCATCTCCCAGGCAACTTAATATTCTACCCCACTGCCCTGATAGAGATGCCTGTCCTTGGAATAACTCCCTCAGTGGTGCCTGGGAGAAAAACAGCAAGAATGTGCAATTTGCTATTGCACATGCTCCATTTCCTGGAGCTATTCTCTATTTTGCACTGCCTCTCTTTCTGCCATTCCTACACAGCACACTACAGAGCTACTTCCTGGCCTACTCCAGCTTCCCTGGCCAACAACTTCCTGTTACTTCTGCTACCCTATCCCTGCTTCTGCTGGACTCAGCCTTATTGCAGAGAGAGGTTATCACTTCCCTCCAGGCTTTCCCTGGAGGGAGCAAGGCTACAACATCTGAGGTGGGGCAAAAGGGCTACCACACCCCTTTCTGCTCCATACAGAGCATAGTGATTTCACTATGCTACAGGAGGTGGGGCCACCTCAGAAGGGCTTGGGAGTAGAGCTGAAATGACACGAGAGCTCACAAAAGCAAGAAATCTCATTGAAATCCTGGTTCTCAGTTAATCTCGGATTAATCAAAATAAGGGGATGCTGGGAGTGGGCAGGAGGTTAACTTGTGACTGGGGGGTGCTGGGAGCAGGAAGGGGTATTAACTTGCATGCAGGGGTGTGTGCTTGGAGTGGGAAGTGTGGCTCACTTGCAGGCAGGGGTTCTGAGAGTGGGAACTGGGCTTTAATTTGTAGGCAGAGGGATGCTGGGAGTGGGCGGGCATGGGGGTCTTGGGAGGGGGCAGACATGGGGTCGGGTTGGTGTGAGGGTGTATCTTGGTGTGGTGGTGTTGGTGCGGGCATACCTCTTCCTTTAACTCCCCTCTCTCATTTGGAAAGGATTCCCCCCCCCCCTCTTCTTCCAAATTAGAGGGAGGAGATCAAGGGAAGAGTCAGGCTCAGCACAGCTCTTCAGCATTCTATTGGCTGCTGACTCCTGCTACTCAATAGAATGCTGAAGATGTCTACTGATCCTGTCCCCTCCCTCCTGCTCTCCCACCTCCCATTCTTGATAATTTTCCATCAGGGCTTTCTCAGCAGCTTTGGGCTCATAGCATCGGGCTCTATCCCCTGAGCTGCCAGACCCAGACAAGGTAAGAGACCTGAGGAGGGGACAGTGTGACTTCCTCTCCACCCCCCACCCCCTTTAATTACTCCAGACTGGGAGACCAACCTGGCACTGGGTGGGGTGGGGGGAAGTGAGAAATTTTGTAGAGATCTGAATCAGGGTCAAGATTTCTGCGAGCTATTGACACTGATTCTCATGATTCTTGTGAGCTTTTCAGTGAAATGATTTCTTTACTTTCGTTTCAGCCCTGCCTGGATATCATCATCTGGGGGTTGCAGGATATAGCACAACTTCACTCACAGTGCACACTTCAGGACATTATACTGCAGCATCCAGCACTGACTGCATGTGCAAAATGACCGTCTCAGGTCCTCTGAGAGCAGTGGGAATGGCACTGCACAGTGAGTGCCAGATTAGCACCATGGAACTAATTATAGCAGGAGATATGTCTCCCTAAAATTTCCTCACCATGCAATTCCAGGATATTGGGGTGGGGCTCATATGGGTCAGCATCTCTCATAAATTTGAGCCCAAAGTTATGCCCAGGGGGAGGCGTAGATGGTTTGGGGGCACTGAGGAGACAAGCAGTGCTGGAGGTGTTGGAAGGAATGTTTAAGGGTGAGACCAAAAGAAGGTTTACGAATCATTTTAAATGGGTCCCTTACTTATCACTTCTCTAATCCATGGCTGTGCTGTGGTACTATTATCTGTGCTTCTCTGTTTGGGACCCATGTAATTATTCGTTTTCGTTTTTCTTTTTCATTATTTAAAACTGTTAATATTCATTTTTGTTAATAAAGAAATTTTGTTTTTCGTTATCGGTGTCATTACTGGTATCGGTATCGCACGAAACAGAAAATTTTGTTTTCAGTTTTGTTTCTGGTTTTGGCAGCGTG
>QEPC01012897.1:1165239-1228128 GCA_003113815.1 Sphenodon punctatus | reverse complement strand
CCCTCTCCCAGCAGTTTTGTTCTCCTCAATCCATTGCCATCCTCCTCCTATTTCACCCATCCAACCCATTTACCTCCATATTATCATTTATTTAGATTATATTAGATAGATTTAGCTGCTATTTTTATTTTTTACCCATCCCTGTGTTCTCTCTCTCCCTACCCTCCATTGAATCCATTCCTTTCCCTCTCCCTCCATATTCCATCCCTCATTCCCTTCCCCTGTTTTTTGATTTATTAGAGTAGGATTAGATTGATTTAGGTTTTATTTCAGTTTGTGTACCCCTCATTGTTGTGAGCTGTCTGTGTTCTCCCCCACCATCCCTGTGTAATATTGTATATTTATATAGAGAGAGATAGATTATGGTAGTTAAGTAGGAGTTAGTTATTAGTTGTTACAGTTAAATTAGCTTAGTTATAATTTATAGAGATCAGTGATTCAGTTTTAGAGTGTGTTTGTAGGACTAGATGTTAGATATTCCATTATTTCGTTCCATTGGTTTTATAATAGTTAGATAGTTAATAACAATTAGATTTAGTGTAATATAGATATATATAATATTAGATTAAAAAAAAAATTAAATGTTTTTATAAATTATTTGTGCATTCTTTTGGTGGGAGAAGTGGAGAAGGGAGGTAGGAGAGGGTGAAGCCAGTCTGCTGCCCGCAAGCCAGGCAATGAGGCACGTGGCAGGGCTGGCAGGGGCCATGCCAGCAGAGTGCCAGCAGACAGAAGCAGCAGCCCATCACCACCTCCCAAGCTGGGCAGGCCTGATTGTGGGTCTTCCTCTCTCAGCACTAGTGGCACTAGTGCTCCCAGTGGCATTATGGTCCCTTGGGGTTAGGCGTCACCTCCTGGCAGCGTCCTCCACTGCCATGCAGTGCACTGCAATGTCTGCATTGAAGACGGCTGAGACTGTCTCATCTTTGGCTGCAAGTGCAGGCGACTCAGTGCCTGAAGCTCCTCAGGGGTCACCATTGTCCCCCGACTCCCCCATAATTATAGAGGCAATCCCCCAAAGCAGTCCAGGGCTGATAGATCTCACCCCAGCTGCTAGAGGCAGGGCCTGATCCCTGGGCAATGGAAGAAGGGAGCGTAGCAGCAGCAACAGCAGCTATAGGGAGCAGGGGGAGAGTGCTGCTCAGAGTGGGAGCAGTATAGGGAGTCCAGCAGCCTTCGTCACTCTGTTTGGGGATGGGGACAGCGATGCAGAGATTTCTGTGGCGGAGGTCTCTGTATCTGGTGCTGCTGAGGTGATGGCTGTCCCTCAATGAGCTGTGTCACCAGTGCCACCATGTCCTGCCCCTGCCAGGAGTGTGTCACCCGGTGCGGGCCAGAAGACAGGAGGGACTAAAGAAATCATGGGTCTGGGCGCATTTTAAGGTGCAGGCAGATGATCCATGGGAGGTGCAGTGCACTTTGTGCAATAAGGTGGTGAAGCATGGGCAGATGCTCACCAACCTGGGGACAACCGCCATGTCGAGGCACCTGAAATCGTGTCACAGTGTTGCACTGCTAAGTGGGGAGACAGGGTCAGTGGATCGTATCGGGTTCCCGACTCAAGCGGCTAGTCATCCGCCTCCTTCATTGGGAAACTGTCCTGCTCCAGCAGCTGCGTCTAGCAGCAGGAGCAGTATCGCTGCTAGGGGGGAGCAGCAGGAGCAGCAGCCTCGCCAGCATCGTCAGCCCACAATGGAGGAGCTGGGATGGGGGTAGCTTCCAAGGCTATCGGCAGCTGGAGGGCGGTGTGGCTCTCAAGAGAAAGTCATGCGCCTAATGGGTGAGATGATCGCTGTCGATGGCCAGCCCTTCTCCATTGTCGGGGACACTGGGTTTAAGTGGCTAATGGGGTTCCTGACCCCACAGTTTAAACTTTCATCCCGTACCACCCTGAGTCATACAGTGGTGCCAGCCCTGTGCAGGGCTTTGAAGGAGAGGGTGAAGGAGCAGCTGCCAGGGGCTGGGGGTGTCACTGTCCATTTCACCATTGTCCTGTGGTCCAGCCAGAATGCCCAGTATGCGTACCTGGCTGTGATGGCGCACTGGTGGCAGGACCCAGAGTCGGCATTTGACAGTGGCATGAGGGATCCTGAAGCAGAGTATAGGTGGGCCCTGCTTCAGGCGGAAGTAATGGACTGCCCCCACACTGCCAGGAATATAGAGGCAGCCCTGAATGCTGTGGTGGGGGAGTGGGTCACACCAGGTGCACCGTTCACCCCGGGGTGTGTGGTGACTGATAATGCAGCCAATATACTCAAGGCAGTCCATGATGGGGGCTTCACGAGCATCCCTTGCAGCACACACACCGTCAAGGACGCTCTGTGCTTGGGGAATAAGGGGATTGGGGAAGGCACCCTTAGATCCCTGATCCTGTGGGGGAGGAAGCTGGCTGGTTTCTTTAATTGCAGCTTGAAGGGCAGCGAACTCCTCAGGGCCAAGCAGGCAGAGCAAGGCCACCCAGTGCATGAACTGGTGCAGGATGTCTCCACCTGGTGGAATTCTACCTTCCAGATGCTTGAGCGGCTTGTGGAGCAGAAAGTCACCTTGCATCAGGTGCAATTGTACACAGGCAGTGGGGCTCCTCAAGGCTTCAATGGGGCAGAATAGGAGATCCTCTCCCAGAAGGTCTTTGTTCTATGACCATTCCTGGAAGTGACAGAGGCCATCAGCTCTTCTACGGCCACAATCAGCCAGGTGACCCCTCTGGTCCAGAGTCTCCACCGGAGTCTTGAGGAGATTCTTCAGGGGCAGGATTGCGGCCCTTGAGGCAAGAAGCTGGGGACTGAGGCAGTTGGGTTGGTGCAGAAGTTCAAGACAGGCCTGAAGGCGAGGCTTGATGAGCTCCTGCTGTGGAGGGAATATGTTTTGGGAACAATGCTGGACCCCAAGGTCGAGGGCAGCGTGGCACGCAAGTCATCCTTCTATGTCTTCTGGAAGGATGTGTTGGAAATACATTCCTTAGTTACATCTCCCCTAAGCACCTTATCCTGTTTGTTTGCTAGAAACAGAAGGAGTAGACAGTCAGATCAGGGAACCCCTCTCCCATCCACTTATTTCTACTCCTGCTATGACCTGATTGGTTAATCTCCTCTCCCCAGGATGTTTCTTATCTCTTTGTGTCTGAGAGATATTCAGAGAGCTTCTCCTACTTCCCTCCTGAACACACCTAGTCTTAGGACTTAGTATAGATGTAGGCCTTTCCAATCATGTATTTCTTAATAAATCTACTTAAACTTAAGTATGCTTCCTGCCTGCTTATTAATGANAGATGTAGGCCTTTCCAATCATGTATTTCTTAATAAATCTACTTAAACTTAAGTATGCTTCCTGCCTGCTTATTAATGATTAGCTACTCACACTCCTCTGTAAACTGTGCATTGGGCTAATCAATGCAATGATCTCACAGTCCTTGCATTCAAACACAATGATCTTGTGGGGAGGGTCCAGAAGGCAAAGCGGGCTCTTGAGAGTGCGCGGCAGCAGCAGCAGGACGCTCCTGGGGATGGTGGAACCAGCCTTCCTTTCAGTCAGCGGGGTCTATCCCTGCCTCCAGGCCGAGAGGTAGAAGCAGCAGCAGCAGGATCATCATCAGCAGCAGCAGAAGCACCCCTACTGCTAGCAGCTCCTCCTCTGTGCAGCCCACTCTGGGGGGCATGGGGTCCAACACAAAAGGGCAGACAGCATGGCTGAAAGCAGTGGGGGCGGTGGTTCCCAGGGACATCTACGAGAGGGAGTATGATGGTGCCTAAGCAGTCATCGAGACCTACCTGGACGAGAAGCCATGCATCAAACCCAGCAGTGATCCCTTGGCCTACCAGACCTGCAAGATTGACGTGTGGCCGACCCTGTCCAAAGTGGCCAGGGGATTATTGTCCTGCCCACCAACAAGTGTCCCCAGCGAGCAGGTGTTCTCTGTGGCAGGGGACATTTGCTCCCTGCACCACCAGAGACTGGGGGCCAAGTTGGTGGAGCAGTTGTTGTTCATAAAGGTGAAGGTTCCACTGCTGGGATTCCCGGAGCTGCCCCTGGACAAGGAGTGATGGTGCAGTGGCACACACCATCCCATGCCAAGGGCAGTCGGGATAGGGCTCCTCCTCCTCTTCCTCCTCATTCTGGGCTAAGGCTACTGCTCCTATGCTTCTGAGGTGATGTCCCTCCCTCCAAATGCCTGGCACCCACCCTGCCCCTCTCTCTCTCTCTCTCTCTCATGCTAGACGGCTTCGGCTGCCTTAATGACTGACATCATGAGACAGGGTGGCATTGGGAAACAAACTGTGAGTCTGCCAGCCAGCCTATTACTACACAATCTTGGCACACCTATGTGACGCTGAATGGCTCTTGCTCTCTCGTGCTGCACAGTATTTGGTAGCCTATCTGAGTGCCCTGCTTCCAATGTCCCAGCCTGCCTACCCTACTGCCTCCCATGTCATGCTGCCTGTCTGCCTGCCCAGCTTGCTGCCAAGCTCAAAGCATGCCTAAGTCTGCCTTCCTGCCTCCCATCCCAAGGTGCCTGTCTGCCGACACAGGTTGCCTAGCTGAAAGCCTGCCCAAGCCCGCCTGTCCTACTGCCTCTCATACCACGCAGCCTACCTGACCGCCTGCCCAGGTTGCAAAGCTTGAACCCTTCCTCAGTCTGCCTGACTGTCGCTCATGCCATGCCACCTGACTGCCTGCCCCGGCAACCAATGTCTGCTGCTGCTAGTGTCAATGGCCCCCAGGCCTATATGCTGTCTGTGCAAAGGGTTCTGTACCCTGGAAACCCACTGTCTGCTGGTGCCATGGCCCCATATGCCATCTGTGCCAAGGGTTCTGTACCCTGGCAACCAATATCTGCTGGTGCCAATGGCCCCCAGGCCAGGCCTATTTATTGTCTGAGGCAAGGGTTCTGTACCCTGGCAACCAATGTCTGCTGGTGCTAGTACCAATGGCCTCCAGGCCAGGCATACATGCCGTCTGTAGCAGGGGTTCTGTACCCTAGACCCCAATGTCTGCTGCTGCTGCCAATGCTGCCCATGCTGTCTGTGCCACGGGTTCATTCCATCATATCAAGAAACAGCCACTCCAGCCTCAGAACCCACTGTCAGGGTTCTGGGGCCAAATTACAGGCAGGGAGGGCTGTGAACAATACCCAGAAGCTGCCACTCTAGCCCCAGGACCCACCATCATGGGTCTGGACCCATCATTCCTCTCACACAGGTGAGGTCATTCCACCGCATCAAGAAACAGGAACTCCAGCCCCAGGACCTGGCATCAGGGTTCAGGGGCCAAGTTACAGGCAGGGTCTGGGGCCATAATTCCTCATACGGAGGCGATGTCATTCCGCTGCACCAAGAAACAGCCACTCCAGCCCCAAGCCTGTCTCTCTTTCTCTCTGGCACACCCACACAGACACAAGCGCTGCCCCTCCTGGGGGGCTGTCTGCAAGTTGAGACCCTGCTGCTGCCTGGCACATCTTTGGGTTAATACCTTAACTATGCTACATGTGGAGTCAGCCTGATTCTGATGGTAGGGATCAACAAGCTGTATGAGATTCTGCCACCTGCCATCCAGAACTTCAGCAAAGAGGGATAAAAGATTGGTCAAGTCAAACAAAGCTCGTAACAACAAATATAACAACTTTTATTAAAACTATATCTCAACAACAACAACAACATTATGAAACCAAAACCAAACACTGAAAGGAAACTTAATAAGGGAAACTATTCATCCTTGGGCCTGTCCCCTGGGACTTGGGGGAAACACAAAATGTGTTGGGCCGCAGCACAGGGCTGAAGGGCGGCCACCCTGTGCAATCCCATTTCATAGCCATGGGCAACGGCAAACTCCAGGGCCCCTTCCAAGTCTTGATACCATCTGGAGACTGCCTGGTGGTACAGTTCCAGGCATTCCATCTCGGTGGAGACATACTGGCCGTACGCTTCCAACTTCTTTTTCTCCACCTCTACCACCTGGAACTGTTCCATCAGGCGGTTCTTGAAGCAGCATATGCCATTATCATTTGGCGGCCAGGCCTCTCAAGTTCGGTCCGAAAGGCCTTGGCCACAGCAAACTCCCGGGGCCAGGGGGACTCCACATCGGGGCTGGAGGAGGGGGAAGGGCTTACATGCCATCGCTTCTGGGTTGCCTTCCCCTCCTTCTTCTGGCGCTGTTGCTTGGACTTCATGGCCATGCCAGAGCCCTCCTGCCACCTCACCGTCTGGCCGTGGAGCTTTTCAATATGGAAGATTAGCCCGATGTGGTTCCCTCTCTCTGTCTCCTTAATCTTTTGCCACAGATCTAAAGAGCATAAAAAGATAGGAACATAAGTAGTGCCATACTGCATTAGAGCAATGGTCTGTGTCAAGCCCTGCCTGCATTCTGTCTCCACAAGTGCATGGGTGGCCAATCTCTCTCTGCAGGGAACTTCCATTCCTAACAGGTCATAGGACAATTCATTCCCTGTTGTTCCAGCCCCCGTGTCTTACCTTGCAGATGGTGATTCCATCACCCTTGCCATAAAACCTCCAAACATCAGAGCAGTTTGTCTGCAGACCGTCTGGGGGTGGCACTGGCAAGTCCGACCTCTGCCTGGGTGTCCTGCACAGCGGGGCACCAGTGCTGGCATCTGATTCCTCTCTGAAACAGGAACACATAAACAACACCTAAGTAATATCATGCATTTATGATGATGCTGCTAGTCCTCCCTCCTTGGGGTGCTAGGAATGGCAAGAGGAGATGGTGACCCTGGCTGGTACATGCAAATCCTGCCCTCCTTGGGGCACTAGGGTTGGCAACTAGAAAGACCCTTGCTGGCACGTGCAAATCCTGACCTCCTTGGGGTGCTGCTAGGGAGGGATGGCAATGGAGAGACCCTGGCTGGCACATGCAAATCCTGCCCTCCCTGGGGTGCTGCTAGGGAGGGATGGCAATGGAGAGACCCTTGCTGGCACGTGCAAATCATGACCTCCCTGGGGTGCTTCTAGTCAGGTATGGAAATGGAGAGACTGGCTGGCACGTGCAAATCCTGCCCTGTTTGGGGTGCTGCTAGGGAGGGATGGCAATGGAGAGACCCTGGTTGGCACATCCAAATCCTGCCCTTATTTGGGGGTGCTACTTAGGGATGGCAACTGGAGAGTGGAGACCCTTGCTAGGGAAGACTGGCAGGCACATGATTGGGTGGGGATGCTGCTCGTGTAGGGCTGATGCGGCAGCAGCTGTTACCGCACCGCAATTCCATTCCTCAACCTAGGCATCCCACGTTGCGCCTCGCAGAATTCCATGTGGCACCCCACGATTCTGCTATTCTTCCACTCCAAGAATCCGCAGATGCGACATGTATGTGTTTCGCCAATTTGCTGATCGTTACCATTGTCGCATAAAATCAGCATTCTTTTTCTGCGTTCCGCCAATTTAATATATGAGACACAGTTATGAACGTTTATCGTGGTTCCGTGAAGGAAGTAGGAATGATGATGATGCCTATGCCACTGCTGCGCTACGCTGTCACACTGACTGCTGGTGCTGTTTGCGTGTGTGTCTCTCTGTCCCACAGTAACTGCTCATTCTTCTCAATACATACATGCATGGACAACATGTTCTGTTTGGGACAAGTGTTGTCCCACTGGTTGGTGTTTTTATTATATGGCCAATTGATCTTTCAACGTTTTTTGACAAAAACTTATGTTGGGAGTTTAAAGTGACCTGTGTATTGGCTGACTGAGTCATTTTTTACATCATAGGACCGGCTCTGAATGTTGAAGGAATGAAGTGTGATACTAACTGTTCTGTGTGAAGTCCATGCAGAAGAGTATCTTGCAATCCTCATTCTGCAATTCCTCAGTCTAGAAGAAGCATGCTGAGCAATAGAACTCAGTTGGCATAATTGTTAAGGTTCCCTGCTTGCTATACAGTTTGTAGCTATCATTGAGCTGGCTCAAATCCCCACTGTTACATGTAACTTTTTTATTATTATTATTACTTTTACATTGGTGTAATGGTTTTTTTCGTAAATAATATAATTATTGCTGTGTTTTGCTGGCATACTTTGTAATATAAATAATAAAATAATGTTTATTTATTACATTAACCCAAGACTAACTGCTTATTAGCGCAGCCGAGCCAGGCGGTGTGATGAGTGCTATTATGCCCCGCCCCCTAGCGCCGCCAGCATTACGCTCACTTGCAGTCACCAACCGCCATCGTCGATGCCGTCACTGACTGCCCTGCCCCCACCTGTCCTTACGTGACCACCTTCCCTCCCCCATACAGATTACAGATGAGTTCTGTAGAGTTCTGTGTTGCTTTTAGCATTTTAATCTTCTACTTTATCAGAGCCCTTGTATTGTGTCGTTGACAAAGAACAGTGAAATAATGCCCTAAGACAGAGTGATTGATTTAGACAGGTCCCACTCCCTGCCCAGTGTACTTCCAATTTAAACAATCAAACATGCACAAGGATGAGGGGAACACACAGGGAGTGGAGCAGCGGGCGCCGGCGCACCCATACACGTCAGCCAAAACACCACTATTATCAGTATTATGTGCAATGAAACACCTTGACTTGGTGACTGAAATTGTGTAATAGACATAGAAAGACATCTTCTGGCTCTATACTGCATTTAAATTAAAAAATAAAATAAAAATAAATGCAACAACGGGATTTGAATGCAATTACATACATATCGCAGTTGCCAAGGGAAGGGAGACTTAACCATTTAGCCATCGGCCAGGATTGGTGAATGCTGCTACAGACTAGCAGTAGCTTCTCACCCCCCACACTACAGGGAGTGTGGGGGGGGGAGTAGCTTCTCCACCTCTGATAAGAGGGGGGGAGCCTGAACACAGGGTCTAGCAGTAGCTTCTCCGCCCCTGAACACAGACTGAAACTATTACAAAGAAATTATTATTTGTTGAATAACAAAACAAACAAAAAACATTCCAAATTCAATGCTTTTAATGACTCCCAGTGCTTTCAAAACCCGCGCAGTTCTATCTCAATCCTTACTCCCTTTGGGAGACTAAGAGAGAGGACTGGTCTTTGGATTCCATTTCCAGCTAAACAAGGGGGGTAGCCAGCTATGCTCTCTCAAAGTCAGAGATGGGTTGTTAAGATAACATACAATGAATCCGACCTGGGCTACTCCCAGGTGTGGGAGGGGACGTTTGGCTAGCTGGAGATAGGAAACTGGATGAGGCTTTGCAAGTTGTAAAACAGGCTTGGGAGGGGAGGGGAAGGTTGAACTTGGCTACATGCAGTGGCTACTGGCTATCTAAATACCGGGTGGGTTGGGGGATGGGGCAGGTCTATCAGAGTCAATTCACTTCACAAGGAATGGATGCACACTAGCACAGCACACAGTCCCCTGAGTCCCCTCAAGGTTGGCTGGCTACAGTGGTTAGCTAAGCTAACTACAGGGTGGGTGGGGGCAGGGCAATCGGAGAATGTTTGGAGTCACAGCACAGCAAATTATTATTTGAATTGAAACAAAACATAAAAAACCCTCCCAAGTTCAATGCTTATAATGACTCCCAATGCTTTCAAAACCATCCCAACTTCAATGCTTTTAATGACACATTTGATCAACTTAAAATAGCAGTATCAGTTCTCATTCCTTAGTTACTCCCTTTGGGGGGCTAAAAGAGAGGACTGGTCTTTGGATTCCAGCTAAACAAGGGGGGTATCTGGCTATGCTCTCTCAAAGTCAGAGATGGGTAGTTAAGATAACATACAATGCATCCGACCTGGGCTACTCCCTCCCTGCCTGGGTCAGCCTTTTTAGGCTGAGTGCCCCGAAGGTGGGGGAGGGGATGTTTGGCTAGCCAGAGATAGGCGGTGGCTAGCTAGCTAGCTCTAGTAGTGAACCAAACAGTTTCCTTCCTCCAACTTTTGGGGGTGGGGGCGGGGTACTACTTCAGTCCACTCAACTCGCCTCCCTCCTAATAACTGGCTGGCGCTGGCCACACAGTTAATAGCCAGTCATCCAGTTAACTTGGGTGGCAAGTTAAAATTCTAGTTGTTTGTAAAACACTCTTGGCTGGGTGGGAGAGTACGGTTGTCTTGCAAATTTGCAAACAGACTGAAACAGCTAAAAAGAAATTAATATTTATTGAATTAAAACAAAACAAAAAACCCCTCCAAAGTTCAACAAACCTATCAAACATGATAAGGACCCACGGTCACAGAGTCACCCATGGGTGGTTGGTGGGGCACACCTCGGAACGGGCACAGGAGGAATCACTGGCCGCAACATTGTTGTAATGAATTGAGAAGAAACGAGTTGACTAGCATGGGATGTGGAAAGTGCAGGTGATAGCCTGGCTGAAACTAGTAGAACACACATTCAACAACACACAGACCAGGGACCCGACACTCGAGGCGAGGGAGTACAACCAACACAACTGGCATCCAACACAGAGGGGTGGGAGGGTGACTCAGACACTCTTGCCCGCCTCTGCTCTCCTATCCCATCTTTCCTGGCTCCTTCAGGACAAGTCCTTGTGCTGTTTGTGTACTGTGCCCATCCAGTTTAAATCTCCCTCCTGGGCTGGCGTTGTCGATCGTTGCCTAGCAGCGACGCAGCATGCTTAAAGTTTCTCCACGAAGATGTGAGGAAACTTACCGGACTTGCTATAGGTTAATGTAATATAAGAAAGCATATTTTTGGGCATAGAAAGTATGTCGTGATCAACACAACACAGCAATAATTGTATTATTACAAAACAGTAACACTAATGTAAAAATATTATTTTTTTTAAATTAAAAGTTAAATAGAACAACAGGGATTTGAACCTGTGGAATGACAGCTATCTTGCATTGCAAGTGGGAACATAGCAAGTGTCCTAAGGGGGCTACTAGGACTGGCTTGGTAAGTATGACAGGCGTGTGGTTCCCTGTACCTTGCCAGTAGGATATATGTCATATTGGTTTCTAAGCGTGACTATCAATTTTATATCCTAGTGGCTATGATGGAGGAAGAGCGTGCAGTATGACTGGAAGAGAGGGAACAGGTGAGGGAACTCAGTTCCCAAGGAGTTCCCAATGAACTCAGTTCCCAATGAGTTCCCAAATCATTGCAACTCAGTTGCAATCATTCCCTTATCTTTTTGATTCAACAACACTCATGATTTTATACACTTCTATCATATATTCCATCATTTTATAAACTTCCCTACCCTCTCAGATGTGTGCCTCGATCTCTTCCCTACCCTAACTGTGGGCAGTGCCAGCCAGTTATTAGGAGGGAGGGTAGTTGAACTTGAGTGGACTGAAGTTGAATGTTATTGTGTAGTCTCCGAGTACCCCGCCCCCACAAACTCAAACAGTAGGTGGAATTTTGACTACCCCTCTCCTGTTACCTCTCCAAGTTGCCAAGTTAAGGTGTTTCATTGCACAAAGGTGTTTCATTGCTCATAGTCCCAGCAGAGAGCAGCTTGTGAAGTGAACTCTCTGATTGCCCTGCCCCNGATGGGTTGTTAAGATAACATACAATGAATCCGACCTGGGCTACTCCCAGGTGTGGGAGGGGACGTTTGGCTAGCTGGAGATAGGAAACTGGATGAGGCTTTGCAAGTTGTAAAACAGGCTTGGGAGGGGAGGGGAAGGTTGAACTTGGCTACATGCAGTGGCTACTGGCTATCTAAATACCGGGTGGGTTGGGGGATGGGGCAGGTCTATCAGAGTCAATTCACTTCACAAGGAATGGATGCACACTAGCACAGCACACAGTCCCCTGAGTCCCCTCAAGGTTGGCTGGCTACAGTGGTTAGCTAAGCTAACTACAGGGTGGGTGGGGGCAGGGCAATCGGAGAATGTTTGGAGTCACAGCACAGCAAATTATTATTTGAATTGAAACAAAACATAAAAAACCCTCCCAAGTTCAATGCTTATAATGACTCCCAATGCTTTCAAAACCATCCCAACTTCAATGCTTTTAATGACACATTTGATCATCTTAGAATAGCAGTATCAGTTCTCATTCCTTAGTTACTCCCTTTGGGGGGCTAAAAGAGAGGACTGGTCTTTGGATTCCAGCTAAACAAGGGGGGTATCTGGCTATGCTCTCTCAAAGTCAGAGATGGGTAGTTAAGATAACATACAATGCATCCGACCTGGGCTACTCCCTCCCTGCCTGGGTCAGCCTTTTTAGGCTGAGTGCCCCGAAGGTGGGGGAGGGGATGTTTGGCTAGCCAGAGATAGGCGGTGGCTAGCTAGCTAGCTCTAGTAGTGAACCAAACAGTTTCCTTCCTCCAACTTTTGGGGGTGGGGGCAGGGTAATACTTCAGTCAACTAAACTCACATCCCTCCTAATAACTGGCTGGCGCTGGCCACACAGTTAATAGCCAGTCATCCAGTTAACTTGGGTGGCAAGTTAAAATTCTAGTTGTTTGTAAAACACTCTTGGCTGGGTGGGAGAGTACGGTTGTCTTGCAAATTTGCAAACAGACTGAAACAGCTAAAAAGAAATTAATATTTATTGAATTAAAACAAAACAAAAAACCCCTCCAAAGTTCAACAAACCTATCAAACATGATAAGGACCCACGGTCACAGAGTCACCCATGGGTGGTTGGTGGGGCACACCTCGGAACGGGCACAGGAGGAATCACTGGCCGCAACATTGTTGTAATGAATTGAGAAGAAACGAGTTGACTAGCATGGGATGTGGAAAGTGCAGGTGATAGCCTGGCTGAAACTAGTAGAACACACATTCAACAACACACAGACCAGGGACCCGACACTCGAGGCGAGGGAGTACAACCAACACAACTGGCATCCAACACAGAGGGGTGGGAGGGTGACTCAGACACTCTTGCCCGCCTCTGCTCTCCTATCCCATCTTTCCTGGCTCCTTCAGGACAAGTCCTTGTGCTGTTTGTGTACTGTGCCCATCCAGTTTAAATCTCCCTCCTGGGCTGGCGTTGTCGATCGTTGCCTAGCAGCGACGCAGCATGCTTAAAGTTTCTCCACGAAGATGTGAGGAAACTTACCGGACTTGCTATAGGTTAATGTAATATAAGAAAGCATATTTTTGGGCATAGAAAGTATGTCGTGATCAACACAACACAGCAATAATTGTATTATTACAAAACAGTAACACTAATGTAAAAATATTATTTTTTTTAAATTAAAAGTTAAATAGAACAACAGGGATTTGAACCTGTGGAATGACAGCTATCTTGCATTGCAAGTGGGAACATAGCAAGTGTCCTAAGGGGGCTACTAGGACTGGCTTGGTAAGTATGACAGGCGTGTGGTTCCCTGTACCTTGCCAGTAGGATATATGTCATATTGGTTTCTAAGCGTGACTATCAATTTTATATCCTAGTGGCTATGATGGAGGAAGAGCGTGCAGTATGACTGGAAGAGAGGGAACAGGTGAGGGAACTCAGTTCCCAAGGAGTTCCCAATGAACTCAGTTCCCAATGAGTTCCCAAATCATTGCAACTCAGTTGCAATCATTCCCTTATCTTTTTGATTCAACAACACTCATGATTTTATACACTTCTATCATATATTCCATCATTTTATAAACTTCCCTACCCTCTCAGATGTGTGCCTCGATCTCTACCCTACCCTAACTGTGGGCAGTGCCAGCCAGTTATTAGGAGGGAGGGTAGTTGAACTTGAGTGGACTGAAGTTGAATGTTATTGTGTAGTCTCCGAGTACCCCGCCCCCACAAACTCAAACAGTAGGTGGAATTTTGAAACTCTTTGCTCCTACTAGTTTGGCCACTGCTAGCCAATTGTCCCCTGTGTGTGTGGAGAGGGGGATGAGTGTGAATGTGTCCCCCCACCCCCTCCTCGGCTTTACATTGTTAGATTTGCAACTTCAGCAGAATTTCTCAAACTACAAACTCCACTTCCCCTCTCCCTTTGCAGGATGTATTGCATGAGGTGTTGTGCCAGCATTGACCCAGCATCCAGACTGTAAATAATTCAAAAGAATTAACAATGTAAATATAAATAATGCAAATATGTTTCACATAGTTTAATGTTTTTAAAATTGGTTTTTTAAATTGTTGTTTAAAATTTGTCAATTAAAATTTCTTTATTACATATGTTCTTTCGCACTCATTTGGCCCTGTCATGTTGCTTAAAGCACACACCATTGAAGTGACCAAAGATCACAAGTGATACAACCACCTAATTGTGCTATTGCACTACCCTTGTGAAAAATAAAAAAATTTATTTGCCCATGAAAATTAGTTGAGTTTAGTGGCACACCTCCCATACATGACAGTATTGTCATGTATGGGATGTGACAATTCTGGGACAGCATTGAATTCTTAGACAGCATTGAAGTCATTTTTTTTTCTTATTTTTTTTATTCAATAAATAATAATTTCTTTGTAGTAGTTTCAGTCTGTGTTCAGGGTTGGAGAAGCTACTGCTAGCCCCTGTGTTCATGTTTCCATGACGGTTTGGACCTATGATCCCATCAAGCAGCTGTGTGTCCATGTCTTGAAATGCTTGAGGCAAGGAAGTGGTCAGAGATGGGATGAGGATCGAAGGAGAGATCAGAGACAAAGCAGTTCCTAGAGAAGACGAGGTCAAGAGAATGCCATTAGCGTGGGTGGGGGAGTTGGTGGGTGGGGGAGTTGGTCCAGAGGTCGAGGTTGAAGGAGGAGGCTAGTGAGAGGAAGTGAAAGATAGAGGGCTGGGAAGAGACATTGCCATGAATGCTGAAGTCACCACGTATGAGAGTGGGGGTATCGTCAGAGAGGAAGAAAGTGAGCCAGGACTCAAATTCGGAGAGAAAGCAGCGAGAGAGTCAGAGGAGTGGTAGATGACAGTCATGCAGAGATGGGGGGGTAGAGGCGCACAGAGTGAGCCTCAAAGGAAGGGAAGGAGAGAGAGGGGGGAGGAGAAAGCAACTGGAATTGACAGGAGTTAGTGAGGAGGAGGCCCACGCCACCACCCCAGGCTTCAGGGTGTGGCTGGTGAGAAAAGGAGAGACCCCCAAATGAGTGGGTAGCAGGGGTTACAGAGTCAGAGGGGGAGATCCAAGTTCCAGTAAGGGCAAGGAGCTGGAGGGAGTGAGAGAGGAAGAGATCATGGATGTAGGGGGCTTTATTGACAGAGGAGCTACAGTTCCAAAGGGAGCAGGACAATGGGAACTGATCAGGGGGAAGGCATAGAATGGGGATAAGATTGGGAGAAGGGGGGCGGCGGGGCAGGCGAGAGGTAGGGAGGGCAGGGGAGGAGAAGGAGGGGAAGGTAGCCAAGGGGGAGGAGGAAATGTGAGGAAGTTGGAGAGAAGTGATGGGGGTGGAAGGAACAGGGGGGAAAGAAGTAGAGGAAGGAAGAGGTAGGGGGAAGGGGGAAAGGGGAAAAGGAGAGAGAGGGAAGGCAAAAGATTAGGGCAGGCATGATGATGGGGAGGCTAAGTAATATAGAAGAGACAGAGAAGAACGAGGTGGAGAGTGGCTGACCTACTGGACATCAAGGAGTCACCAGGTGGCAGAAGTACCCTTAGGCTTACCTTTAGTTGTTGTTGTTGGAGTTTTCTGCTCGTGAGTGATCTTTTGGCCTGCTGGTCGCTGGAACTTCGGCTGCAGAAAGGCCAAGCTCCAGGAGGGTCGCAGCATCCTCAGGAGTTGACAGTCAAGGCAGCTGGAAGTGTATGCAGATGATCTGCAACCTCACCAGTTCCTGGCTCACTGGAACTCAGGCGGCAGAAAGGCTAAGCTTCCAGGAGGGTCACAGCATCTTCAGGTGTTGACAGTCGAGGCAGCTGGGAGAGTATGCAGATGAGCTGCAACCTCACCAGTTCCTGGCTTGCTGGTTGCTGGAACTCGGGCGGCAGAAAGACCGAGCTTCAGAAGGGTCACGGCGTCCTCAGGTGTTGACAGCCAAGGCAGCTGGGAGAGTATGCAGATGAGCTGCAACCTCACCAGTTCCTGGTAAAAAAGTTATCATTTTTGTTATCATTTTTGGTATCATTTTTAATATTGATATCATTATCATTATCATTACTGTTATCGGTAGTCTGGGTTGTTGTTTTTTGTATTCTCGGTTGTCATTTTTGTTATCATTGTCATTATTCTTGGTTGTCATTTTCGTTATTGCAATATCAAAAATGACAATTTTCGTTATTGTTATTGTAATAATAAAAATGACATGCACACCCCTTTCACTACAAACAAGCAGTACAAAAAAGGGAGGATTCATCAAGCCTGAAGAAGGAGGTGGTAAGCAAAGTTCAGGCATTCATGCTCCTCAAAAGCGGCATGTGAAGAAGACAGAGTGCAAGCAGAGGTGGCTTCCCACGCATCGTCATCGTCATCATCATCATCATCATCATCCTGTGCGGTGCTGGCCACCCATGGCAAGCCTCTGAAAAAGCAAAGCAGAGAAGTTGAAACTGGAAGACAAATGGCACTTGCACGCAAGGAAAAGTTGTCCTCCTCAGGGGATGAGGAAGTCATGACACAACCACTATGCCCAAAGACACAGAGGAGGTCCACCGTGCAGCTGCAAAGAAAGAGGTGGAGGAGCTTTTCAAAGCTTTCAGTGGCCACCGTTATCATGGCTATGATGTTAAACCATTGGAGTACTGGCAACAACAAAGGGCTGCCTGGCATACACTGTACCAACTAGGTGTAGCACATCTTGAATGCTCTCCCAGTTCCATCCCTTCAGAGAGAGTGTTCAGATGCCCAGGAAACATTCTTGAACAGAAACACACCTGCCTCTCAAACAACAGCCTAGAGAGGCTTTCATTTCTGTGCATGAACAGGAATTTCCTCTCTCCATGTTTTCATTTTCAGAGTCAGGCAATGAGGACATACCCTCTTGGGATCCAGAAGATGATTTGGACTCTCCTTCAGATAAGGAGGAAGAGCAGGAGGGGAGAAGACCTACAGCATAAAAGATGACCTGTTTTGCACTGCAGCAATTCAGTTCCATCCTGCATGGTCTGGAGACCTAAAAGGGAGACCGATGCCAACAAACATGGAGGCTGGACCAAAGCAAACAGGAAAAGAAGGCACAGCCACCAACTGAACTGACAATACAAAAGACAGAGACTGGCATTGTTGCTGGCTTTGGCAACTGCAAGGAGGACAGCCTGCCACCCCTGACAATCCACCCCTGTTGGACGAGGACAGCACAGAAAGGAAAGAAGACCGATGGTGCTGCAGGACTTTCACCATCGAACCCAACACCGAAAAGGAACCACGTGATGGCACACAAGGCAGAGGGAGGTTTTGCTGGCAGCTGCAAGTGCGAGAACAGAGGACAACCCACAGAGGAAACCCCACATTAAAAAGATTCATTAATTCATTCTTTCATTCCTATGATAAGTCATTCTGTGAGGTTGGAGGAGGGGGCGATGTTGTGAGGATGATGGGTTACTGCTGTCATGAGTGTGACTGGTTTGTTAACTTAAATTGTTAGCCCTACACTGTAGTTATAGAATTGTGCTTTCTTTAATGTTTTATTACTGTTGTAGGGTTGAGTTTTTTAAATTGTTGGTGCTACTCTTACTTAGAGGTAGTTTACTACAGTTAAATTAAGAGTAACATAAAATAATAATGTGCTTTAGGTTGTTTTTTTGTGCTATTTTATTCTAATTCTAATAGTTTATTTTTTGTGCCTCTTCTGTGCTGCAGATTCGCAGAATGATCGAGAGATGCAGTGAATTGGAGGATGGATGTACTCACTCTTGGGTTCCTGTCCTTTAAAGTTTGAGCTTTTTCTAAATTGAATGAGTGACTTCATTTGAAAGCAGAAAGCACTGTTGTTTTCTTCCAGGATGATTGTCCGACTGCCATTCTTTGGAGTCAGGAAGGATTTTTTTAAACAACTAAGTCCTTTTTTTAACCTAACTAATTTAGGGGTTTTTGGACCTCTGTTGTAGTTTTTCACCTTCCTCTGAGGAAGATCATTAACTGCACAAGCCTAGCTCAGTAAAAACACCAAATTAATAACATTTAAAAGACAATAAAATTCACTCAAGTTTCCTTTAGTGCTTTTTTTGAAAAGTGTGTCTGGCTCTCGTGCCCCATTTCAGTGGAGGGAATAATTACTAGGTCGAATAACATCAGATATCACACTGCCCCTGGCCAGAGTGGGAGTAGTGCATACATTTCTTTCTTGACTGCCTGCTACTTCTGGGTGCCCCATTTCAGAGGAGGGAGGCGTTTTTAAGTAGCATATCTCTCATTTGATCACTCACTGCCCCTGCCCAGAGTAGCATTGCAAGCTGCATTAATCAGTTCTTGGCTGGCTGCCTGCTCCTAGTAAGGATGGGCGAAAGCGATTTGGAAGTTCGGAGTTCGGACCGAACTCGGTCTGTTCGGTCAACCGAACCAAACTACCGAAACGAACTCGAATTTCAAACCTAACCCAATCGAATTTCCGAACTCTGTTCTGTTCGCTCATTCCTAGTGGCAACACACACCCAAAAAACTGGTTTTGAATAGCCGAACTTGGTTCAGAATTTTGGAATTTGACCGAACTTGTTCTGTTCAGTCGACCGAACCGAACTTCTGAACTGAACTCGAATTTCAAACCGAACCGAACCGAATTTCCGAACTCGAATTTTAAACCAAACCGAAACGAAACGAATTTCCGAACTCTGTTCTGTTCGCCCATCCCTAGCTCCTAGTTGCCCCATGGTGACTGATAGAGCGGGGGGAGGAATATGTACAAGGTACCACATGCAAGATCACCCACTTCCCCTGCCCAGAGTGGCATTGCAAGCTGCATTCATTAGTTATTGGCTTCCTGCTCCTAGGTGCCCCGTGATGACTGATAGAAGGGGGAGGAGTAAGTGGGTAGCATATGTAAGATCACACACTGCCTATGCCTGGTGTGGAAGTACACAGTAATACCTAACTGCATGCGTTTCTCTGCTACATCCTGCTGCTGCGTGGGTGCCCCATTTCAAAGGAGACAGGAATTTTAAGTAGCATATCTCTCATCAGATGACACACTGCCCCTGCCCAGAGCAGGGCACTCTCTAGCTGCTGCATGTGACATATCAAATGAGATTACGTACGTTGCACAGCTGTGCCAAAGTGGCTAATGCAGATAGACATTCTAGTCTGGGATGGGGATGGGGGCGGGGCCCATTTGGGACTGGCTTTGGTTTTCCTTCTGTTAATGATAATGGTATGAAGAGTTTTTGAAGACTCTACAGGACAGTTGGAAGTAAGCTTCCATGACAAGGTTTCAGTTCATGAGGGGAGTTTGCTTTTTTCTTTTTATTATCCTACCCAACTATAACAAACAACTTAATTGCCTGTGTACAACTACCTAACTACCTATCTAATTCTATCTAACTACTGCTACCTTAACTAAAGTAATACTAAGAACTACCTACCTAAACTAACCCAACTCAGGAGACAGCATCTGAGGGCAAGGAGGAACCTTCATCGTCCCTCACAATAGAAACTCAACTGGCAGTCTCAGACAATGTGGGAGAGGAGGGGAAAGAGGTACTGACATCCACCACAGGAGCAGCAGCAGACCCCTCACCAGAGTCCCCAGCAGGGACACTCTTGGGAAACCTTGGGCTAGAGAAGAATCCTGGGTGGTAGTAGTGGGAGGTCTGGCAGTGGGGGCACCTCCACACCACCAGCCCGAGCATCATCCAAGCACCAGACTACCCCTGTTGTGTTCGATCAGGGCTCAGAGGAACACAAAGTTGGCCTTCTAAGTCTACCTCATGTAGGCACAATAGGTTGCTTTCACCGCCTGACAATGTCCCAGGGCACAATACTGCTCCAGTAAGGAGTCATGTGCCTGGGACAGTTGGTCACATCGAGTTGACTTGATGGAACAAGTCAGGCCATGCAGCTCTAGTGGAAGGGGCAAACTCCTCTTCAGCCAGTGAAAGACTAGCCTCCGCCTCTGCTGCTGAGGACGAGGATGGCCTCCTCCTCCTCCTCCTCCTTCTCCTTCACCTGGCAGGTGCAGCTTGCCTCCCTCTCTAGCCCTGCTGCCTGACACCTGTCCACTCTCTTCCCCCTTTCCAGCAAGATCCCATGGGCCCTGGAAAGGTGGCTGCAGAGGACAGAGGTCATGCTCTGTCTCCCACACCACACCTCACTGTTGCAGTGGGAGTACAGAGCAGCAGTGTGGGTCATACCCTGGGACTGGGAGAAGTGGTCCCACACTGCAGACCTCAGTGCCTGGAGCTGCTGCCATTGGCTGAAAGGCCCTGCCTCCACCACCTGGACCTCTGCCACAAACTCCTCCACTGCCTTCCTGGCCTGCTCCTCTAACATGCTCCTAAATCATAATCCATATAATATGATATCCTAAACTATAACCATATATAATATGTTCTAACAAATCCTAATATAATATATCCTAAATTCCTATCTTAATGTATAACTATATCTTAAGTACTAGTACTATATCTATTTAGCTATACACCCACCCAATTCCCTTCCAATTCCTACCCTGTGTGTGTGTGTGTCTGTCTGTCTGTCTATTGTCTGTCTGATCTGCTGCATTGCGGCCACTTATATACTGTATGGGGGGGGAGGGGAAGGGAGAAAGGGCTGCATTTGTTGTTGTGCACCCTGATTGGTTAGGTAATTAAACGTCTGCAGCTGCTGCACATGGCAACACCTGTTTCGGCACCGAGTTGGTGCCGAAGGGTTCCAGAGTTCTGAGGGACCACGTTCTGAAGTTCTGAGCTTTTCCAACATCTCAGACTTTGGTATCCGAAGTCCGGGGGGTTTCATAGAGCACTGAAGTGTTGTTGAGTATCGACATGCCTTCAAGTACCCAGGCTGATTACTCGGAACTTCAGAAATCAGCCCAAGTACCCGGAGGTACTATTGGGTACAGCCCTAGTCCAAACCTGCCTGCCTGCCTCGCTGCGCTGCGCTGCGCTGAGCTGCGCTGCGCTGAGCTGAGTCCACCTTGCTGCTGAGGAGGAGGGGGTCCCTGGTTTTGCTGCTGCTCCTCTCCGCTGCTGACACCTGTGGGGAAAAACAAAAGGACCTTTGTGAGTGCCAGAGGGCCGGGGGGTTCGCAGAAGCCGGTCATGAGTGTCGGCTTGTCCCCTCCCCCACACAGAAGTAGCCAGGGCTTTAAAGCCCAGCAGCCAGTGGCTCCCTGCTAGGAGCATTCACCTACCTGCCTGCCTCGCTGCGCTGAGCCTATCTTGCTGATGACGAGGAGGGGGTCCCTGGTTTCGTTGCTGCTCCTCTCCGCTGCTGACACCTGCGGGGAAAAACAAAAGGACCTTTGTGAGTGCCGGGGGGGCAGGGGGAGTACGCAGAAGCCGGTCGTGAGGGCTGGCTTGTCCCCTCCCCCACCCAGAAGTAGCCGGGACTTTAAAGCTCAGTGGCCAGTGGCTCCTGATGCAGGCCAAAAGCTGCAGGTCATGAGCCAAAGGACACTTTGGGGCACTTTGGGGCTGTAGGGGTGGTGGGGGATGGTTGGGGGGGTTCTTTCTTGCTCAGGGAGAGGGAGGAGGTGTGGGGGGTGTAGGATGGGTGGTTAGAGGGTGGGGGGGGGTTCCTGGGAACTGACCCTGGTGGCAGCAGGGGAAGTGCTGGGGGGAGTATTGGTGGGGCGAGGTAGGAGCCCGTACCCGGTGAGAGAGGGAGTCGGGCTGGGGGATATGGCCCCAAATGGCCCCTGGTGGCAGCAGGATGGCCGGGGGGGTGGGAGGGAGGTTGTAGGGGGTGGGGTGGGGGGAAGACCACAGGGCAAGCAGCCAGGTTTTGGGGGCCGGGGTGTGGTGGACAGCGGGGCGGAGGCGGCTATAGGGGTAGTTCCGGGGCGTGGATGGTATGGTCCATGGGGACGGATGGCTCGCACTCCTAGGGGACCAAGATGCCTGAGGGAGGTGCAGATTGCCATCCTCCTGCTGAGGGTGGGGGAGGAGACAGGTCCAAGGTCCACTTGTGGGGGGTTGATGTTGTTGAATGTGAGGTCCGTGGTCAACAAGGCCCCGATTGTCTAGGACATAATCTTGGATGGGGCTGTGGACCTCGGGTGTATCACGGAAACCTGGCTGGATGAGTTCGCTGGTCCAACTTTGGCGGATCTAGTTCCAGCCGGGTACGCCATGCAGCATCAGCCCCGCACAGGTAGCTGAGGAGGTGGTGTAGCTATTATTTTTAGAGAGGAATGGTCTGTTAGGTGGTATCCAGTTCTGGAGATTGTGGTTATTGAGGCCCTTCATGTGGTGTTCGATTTGGCTGGGGACAAGCTAGGGGTGCTGTTGGTATACCGGGCCCCTTCCTGTCCAGCAGCATCCCTGACTGCTCTAGCAGAGCTGGCCTCGGAAGTGGTGTTGGGCTCCTCTAGGACCTTGGTCCTGGGGGACTTCAACGTTCACGCTGATGCCGGCCTTGTCGGGGCAGAGCGATAATTCAGGGCCACCATGGCAACCATGGATTTGTCCCAGGAGATTATCTGCCCGACCCACATGGGGGGGCACACCCTCGACCTGATCTTCAGTTCTGGCCTTGAGGCAGGGGGTCCGGTTGTGGGGGAGGTTACAGCAGTGCCCTTGTCATGGATGGATCATTATCTCCTTCAGGCTGGTCTCTCCATGCACCACCTCCAGAAGGGGAAAGGACCAGTTAGGATGGTCCACCCTCAGAGGCTGAGGGAACCCCAACAGTTCCAGGAAGCCCTGAGGGAATTAACCTTGGACCTGGACGGTCATTCTGTCGATGAGCTGGTCCAGTCTTGGAACATCTTGCTGGAGGAAGCCATGGACAGGGTGGCTCCAAGACGCCCTCTACCTCGGTCTCGTCACCACAGAGCCCCTTGGTTTACCGAGGGGTTGTGGTGTATGAAGCAAGTAGGCAGGAGGCTAGAGCGACACTGGCGTCAGACTCGCTCTGACTCCGACCGACTTCTCCATAGGGCCCAATTGCGGTCCTACGTTGAGGCTGTGAGGGCAGCGAGGAAGGTGTTCCTTGCTGTCCTCATAGCGTCTGTGAAGTCACGTCCAGCAAAGCTGTTTCAGGTGGTGCGGGGCTTGGTTAGGCCGGCCTCACTCCACCTGGACAGGGACTTGTCCCAGGCCCATTGTGAGGAGTTTGTCACCTACTTCGCAGACAAGATCGCTCGGATTCAGAACAACTTTGCTGCTGGATTAGGGGCAGTAGGTAGAGAGTGTGAGGTGATGGAGGCACCGTCTGGTCTATCCTTATGGGGGGAGTTTCAGGAAGTGACGCCGGCCAATGCGATGGATGTCTTGGGGTCTGCGAACTTGATCCATGCCCGTCCTGGTTGGTGAAAGCCTCCAGGGAGACGTTGGGGATGGTGCTGGTGAGGGTAGTGAATGCGTCTTTGCAGCAGGGGAGGTTGTTGCCCAGTCTCAAGGAGGTTGTGGTGCACCCCCGCTGAAGAAACCATCTTTAGACGTAGATGCCCTCTCCAGTTACCGACCTGTCTCTAACCTTCCCTTTTTAGGGAAGGTTATTGAGCGGGCGGTAGCAATCCAGCTCCAGGAGCATCTAGACAGCATCGGCTTCCCGGACCTGTTTCAATCTGGTTTCTGCCCCGGCTATGGCACCGAGACAGCGTTGGTGGCCTTGGTCGACGATCTCCGTCGGGAGATGGATGCAGGATGTTCAACATTTCTCATCCTGCTAGAAATCTCGGCCACTTTTGATACCGTGAACCATGGGCTGCTGTTGAGATGGCTGTGTGACCTGGGGGGTCTGGATGGGACTGTTCTGGAATGGTTCCGTTCATTCCTTTCGGGGAGAAGCCAGCAGGTGGTGCTGAGGGAGGAGACATCTTGCCCCCGCGCCTTATCATGCGGCGTTCCTCAGGGTTCCATTCTGTCTCCATTATTATTTAATGTATATATGCAGCCCCTGGGGGAGGTCGTGAGAGGGTTTGTGGTGCGTTGTCACCAATATGTTGATGATACTCAGCTGTACCTCTCTTTTTCAACGGACCCAGACCCTGCTATCTCGGTGCTATCCCAGTGTTTTGAGCACGTGGCATAGTGGATGTGGCAGAGAAGACTGAGGCTCAACCCCGATAAGATGGAGGTGATGGTGGTGGGAAGAGCGAGGGAGGTGTCAGCCCCCCTTATTGGGAGGGTTTGCCCTCCCATAGATCAACAGGTCCGGAGTCTGGGGGTGGTGCTGGATGCGGATCTCCGCCTGGAGTGGCAGGTGGATGCAGTCACAAAGGCTGCCTTTTGCCAGTTGCATCTGGTACGGAGGCTGCGTCCATTTGTCTCCGGCCCGGACCTGGCCTCCCTCACCCATGCCTTCATCACCTTGAGGCTGGACTACTGCAACGCACTCTACGTGGGGCTTCCCTTGTGCCTGGTTCGGAGGCTGCAGCTAGTGCAGAATGCGGTGGCCCGTCTCCTTTCAGGGATGGGTCGTCGGGAGCACATAACACCTGTGCTCCGGGCTCTGCACTGGTTGCCGATAGCATGCCGAGCCAGGTTCAAGGTGTTGGTATTGGTTTACAAAGCCCTTCACGGTCTCGGCCCCTCATACCTCAGGGACCACCTCGCCCTCCGCACCCCGGAGCGGCTCCTTCAGTCTGCCGGGGGTGCCTTCTTGGAGGTCCCCCGTGTAAAGCGGGGGGCCACAATGGAGAGGGCATTCTCGGTGGTCGGGTCGCGTCTTTGGAACTCCCAACCGGAGGTTTTTTGGCCTTCTGTACTGGTTCGGATTCAACCAAACAGTTCAGTCAAATTTGAGTTTGGTTCGAAAGTTTGGTTTGGTCGATGGAACTATTCGAGTTTGGTCCAAACTCCGAACCTCTGAACCGCGTTCGCACATCCCTAATCAATATGGCAACGAGGCTCACTCTGTTCAGGGACAGAATAACAGTTTTTGCACTCAACTGGGGGGAGGAGGGAATTCTTTGCAATAATTTCCAAAGATAACAAGGAACTGTTCACCATTGCCACAGAGGGCAAGACTAGAAATAATGAACTCAAATTACAGGAAGGAATATTTTCATTAAATGTCAGGAAAAACCTTCCTAACAACAAAAGCTCTTTGGCAATAGAACAATTGCTTAGGGAAGTTGTAGGCTCTTTATGGCTGGAGGTTTTCAAAGAGAGGCTGGACAGCCATTGTCAGGGATAGTATAGCTGTAGTCATCTTGCATCCAAGCACGGTTTTGGACTAGATGACCCTCAATGTCCCTTCTAACGCTACAATTCTATGACCCTTTCAAAACTAGGACATGTCTTGGATTTAAGGCTTCACAAATCTGATAATTGTATTAATTGCTGAAATTCATTAGTCTACCTTTTGTATTATTAGTGAGGGAAATGGGATGTTCGTGCCTTCTACATATTACTTTTAGTAAGCAATATTTTGTGGAATTAATGGGGTACTTGCAACATAAATGTTGCACCAGCAGCCTGTACTCACTGAGCAAATTACCATACCGAAATCAGTGGGACTCTGTATGTAACGAGGCATTATTTAACTATGAGTAATAGTGGCATAGTTAGACTCTAATATTTCAGATAAGTGTCTGGTAAAATAACAAAAGATGATTGACTGTTCTTTCACTGCTCACTCATATGAGCAATTTCTTACTCATGTGGGTAATCTCTGTATCCTAGATACCATCTTAATAAGAAAAAAAAATAACAGTAACAGTTGCTGGGTGCTAGCCAAGCCATAGCCTTGGGTTCTGCAAAAGAAAATCCCTAACTGGAAGCCGGGAACTAGCAGAACAAATGGAAGAAAATATTGAGTTTGGGGCATATCTTGCCTTGGCGATCCACACAGAATTTACAATGGGGTTAGGAGTTGTGTGTCTGTTCCTTTGACAATTGGGTATGTTTTATGTTTCTTTATTATGGCCAGATAGCCACATCCTCATTCACTTGAAATAGTTTCCTCTAGTAATTAAAGCTGAAATAACTTTGTGTTTCTCCTATTTGTGAATATTATTTATATTTTCAGGCAACCATCTGAAAAATTCAGAGAAATACCTGCACTGAAAATTATATTAATTTTCAATTTGGTTAGAACTGAATCAATCCGTAAATGACTCATTCAGTTCTCCCAAAATTTTGGGTGTCGATTCGGTTTTGGGTGATTTGAGTTTTTTGCATTGATTTTTTGTTCTCTCTTTTTTTTAATGCAAAAAAACAGATCTGAAACTGTATTGAGAAATTAAATTCTCCAAGAACCAAATAAAAAAAAAACTTAATCCAAAATTTGCCCTGGGGTTCCATCTCTGGTATTCAGTTATTCAAACATCGGAACCAAAATCGTCAAAAAAAACCCTGGGTGGAACAACAACAAATGAGTTTCCAAACGAAGCAGGGTTGAATTGCTGTTTTTATCATCTTCATCAATCATTTGACCTGTGAGTTCCCCCTGCATAACATTGTTAAAATTCAACCTTTCTTTACTATTTCCACTGTTTCTATGTTCTCATCATCTCTAACCATTATTACTGCAACTTTCTCCTTACTGGCCTCCCCTGCTCTTGTCTTGACTCTCTCACTTCTGTTCAGCACTCGACTGCCAACGTTATCCACCTTGCCTTCTGCCGTCATAATGTTCAACTCCTTCTCTCCTTCTTCCACTGGTTCCCTCTCCTTCTTCATATCCAGCACAAACTTTGTCTTCTTTAAGGCACTACATTGCCTTGCTCATCCCAGTATTTTCTGTGCTTGCTAATCCCCCTTCTGACAGACAGGGGGAGGTGGGCAGAGCAGAGAATGAGCCAGAGGCACTGGCACAGGCTTCTGTCACTGATACCCCAAAGTCTGAGGAGGCATACATGGGGGAGAGTAGGTGCAGAGTTCTACTTTTATGAGCAATTTCAGTGAGACTGAAGACTGCAGCACACACAGTCACACACACAGAGCATTATTATTATTATTATTATTATTATTAACAAAAATTTATATAGCGCCAGCAGTGTACCTGGCACTTTACAAAGTAATAAAATAGACACGGTCCCTGCCCCTAGGGCTTACAATCTGAGAGACAGGAGCTGGGGGAGAGACTTAGGAAGGGGAACAGAGGGAGAGACAAGGGGTCTAACATTCATGAAGATGCGAGGTCTCAAGTGCACGTACTTGGCTTGGTTACGATGAGAATGACAGCAGGCAGGTCCATGTTGCAAGGATAAGGGTAAACCGATCGTAGGTATAGGAATAGTGGCTCAGCAGGATAAAGAGTCAGACAGAGCAGAGCGAAAGAGGTGAGTTTTAAGGAGAGATTTGAAGGTATGAAGGGAGGGGGCAAGGCGGATGTGGACAGGGAGGGAGTTCCAGGCATGGGGGGCAGCAAGTGAGAAGGGACGAAGGCGCTTAGGGGAGCAGGGAAGGCGTGGAAGGGTGAGAGAAGGGACAGAGGAGGAGCGAAGTGCACGGGCTGGAGTATGGAGGGCGATAAGTGCAGAGAGGTAGGGGGGAGCAAGGTTGTGAAGAGCTTTATAGGTGAAGACTAGGAGCTTGTGCAGGATTCGTTCAGGAAGGGGAAGCCAGTGAAGCGAAGAGAGGAGGGGCTGCACATGGTCGAAGCGACTGGCGAGGTAGATGACCCTGGCAGCAGAGTTTTGGACAGAGATGAGGGGAGAAAGGTGAGACCGGGGAAGGCCAGTGAGAAGGAGGTTACAGTAATCGAGGCGAGAGATGACCAGAGCATGAACAAGAGTTTTGGCAGACGAGACAGAGAGAAAAGGGCGAATCTTAGCAATGTTATGGAGGGAGAAGCGACAGGATTTAGCAACAGAGTCAATGTAGGGTTTAAAAGAAAGGGGTGAGTCAAAGATGAAGCCTAGGCTACGGGCTTGGGGGACAGGCAGGATGGTGACTCCATCAATAGTTATTGACAGTGAGGAAGGAGAGGAAGGATGAGGGGGGAAGATAAGGAGTTCAGTTTTAGCCATGTTGAGCATAGAGCCAACCTACAAGCTACACAAGATCTAGTCTGTGCAGCTTGGCAGAAGCTTATATTTTCTCACAAATGCCCACCCCCAAGCCTCCCTGGGTATTTTCAGATGTTACGAGACCACGCTCAACCACAGTCATTCAATACCCTGTGGTGGGGAATGGCCTCATAACATCTGTTTGGGAACCAGAAGTTCCTCCTCAGATGTTAGCCACTCTCAATCGCGGCGGGGAATCACATTCACCATGCGATGGGCGGGACTGGCAAGGCTGTAACCGATCAAGTGGTGAACGTGATTCCCTGCCACGATGAAGGGGTCTATCTCGTCTGGATGGCAACCATGGCCCAGAATCCCAGGCGGGATTCCGGGCTGTGGTCAATTTGGGCGGGCGCTGTGGTCGCATTGGCTGCAGCGCCCGCCCATCTCCCCAGAGGGCAGGGGCGGGGGAGTGGGGGAATTCCGGGATCCCGATTCCCCTCCCCCTCCCCGATTCCCCGCCGGCACATCTGTTGGACATGACGGGCTGATTCCGGTGGGGAATCAGAAGGGTGATTCTGGGACAGGGTGAATGCCGCCCCGTCTCATCTGAAATCATCCCCTGATTACTGTGGGTACTGGCAAGTTGGAAGCCTGGGCAGCATCTCCAGAGGATGAGCCTCTCGTACCAGTGATTCTCTTATCTTTGTCAGTGTGGTACAAGATGGGTTTGTGATGCCACTTGGCCAGCAGAAATGTCAATCATGCTATCATCATTTTGTTCTGTGCCCACCCCAATCGCCCTGCTTGTTACTGGGAAGTTGGGAGTATCGACTCAGGAAAGGGCCAATAAGAGTTTATCTTATGTTCTCTGTCACAGTGCTGTAGAATGTGACTGAGATGCCAACTGGCCAGCCTGGATGTGTCAGTCATGTCTCTTGATTTCATCACTTTTGTCACTTTCAGCACTTTTCTGGTAGTTTTGTCACTTCCCAGCAGTTTTACCTGCTGGAGAGTGACAAAACTACCAACACATGAAGATCGGCTGGAAAGCTGCAAAAAATCACAGATAGTGGCAAAAAAGCTGGCCCAATTTCCTTCTTGCAGAAATGGTTATTAGAACTCTGTTTCCATTGGAAACGACTCTCATCAAGATTTTTTTTATTTCAGGGCTGAATATTTGCATGACTTCTGTTAAAAGCACAAATATTCAATTGTTTATAAAATTTGGATCTTTAAGCCACTTTAAAAAAAAATGACAGGGAGTATCCCTTGGGTGCAGGCTACAATCTCTCCAAATTCCATACAAATTGGATGTCAAGCAAACACATTACAGATGAAAATGTGTGCGGAGATCACAAAACTTAAATTGATTATAAAAACAGAATACTTTATCCAATCTTTATAAAATCTGGCAGGGATGATCCCTTGGGTGAGGGGTCCAATCTGTCAGCTGGAAATGCATAACAAATCTGCTTATAAAATTGGGACCCTTTAACCAATCATTCTGAAATATGGCAGGGATGATCTCTTGGGAGAGAGATACAATCCTTCCACATTTCACACAATTGAGACTGAAAACAAAGAAATTACAGCCTAAAGTATATGTACCAACATTTTTATTATTTTAATTCTGAAAATCTTCATTCTTAGAACTGTTTTTCATTTTCATTATTGCAATAATGAAAACTAAAATTGTTTTTTTGTTTTCATTTTCATAAAAACTAGAATGAATTGCACACCCCTACCCACAACCTTCCAACCCAGGAACTTCACTCTGCTACCACCCTCACCTACCGCACACTCTCCTTCACCCCTATGTTGTCCCCTATGCCTGGAACTCTCCCCTTAAACACAACATCTCTGCTTCTTCCCTCCTGACCTTTAAATTACTCCTAAAAATCTACCTCTTGTGTCACATTCTCCCATCCTCCTCACCCCCATAGATCCTAGGTTTGTGCATGTCATTTTCGTTATATGAATAACAAAATGAAATTTGTCATTTTCGTTATTGTTATTTCAATAATGAAAATGCTAAATAATAATGAAATCAATAAGTATAATGAAAGTCGTTATTGATTTTGTTATTGCCTAGCAGCCTGGCAGGTGTTTTTTGGAGGGAGATGTGGCGAGGGGAGGAGGGAGCAGACATCATGTTGAATGACAACAAAAATGACATTTCATTATTAACAGAAATGAAGACGACACATTTTAATAATGAAAATGATGGGTGAGAGAGCGGGGTCCCTGAGGGCGGCAGCAGCAGTCATTTACCTCCAACAGTTGTGCCGAAGGCGGGGCCAGACCTGCGGGGGAAAGAAAAGCAGCTTCAGTGCCTATACGGAGGCAGTGAGATAGCGGGGTCCCTGAGGGAGGCGGCAGCAGTCACTTACCTCCAACAGCTGTGCCAGAGGCGGGGCCAGACCTGCGGGGGAAAGAAAAGCAGCTTCAGTGCCTGTGGCAGCACCATAGGTGCGCACCGGGGCCGCACGCCTAAGG
This sequence comes from Sphenodon punctatus, assembly GCA_003113815.1. Classification (NCBI taxonomy): domain Eukaryota; kingdom Metazoa; phylum Chordata; class Lepidosauria; order Sphenodontia; family Sphenodontidae; genus Sphenodon; species Sphenodon punctatus. Next base: position 1,197,843 of record QEPC01012897.1, on the reverse strand, counting down.
GCCATGCGCGCAAGGGCACGCCCTTGTGCGCGCGGCCTTAGGCGAGCTGCTGGGAGTGCCGGGATACCCTGATCTGAATCTTAAAGGTTTGGACTACACTGTTGTCTACTGGTTAAGGAAGAGGGAAGATGTCCTCTCCCACTAAACAAGGGCTTAAAAAGGGGGAAATGAGGCAAAAACGATTGGAGACCTTCTTCCCCCGAGCGCGAACTAAGAAGAGGGCGGCGTCCTTAGCATCCTCACCTTTGCCTCTTAACAACTGCTTTTTGCCCTTGTCAGAGACAGAAGTAGAGACTGCTCTAATTCAGAAGAGCAAAGCTCTTGGCAAGGCTGGGGGAACATCGCACCGAGCTTCATTCGACTCTCATTCGGATCCCAGTGGGGTAGCTAATGAATCAGCTGAGGAGAGACTTGCTATATTCCTCACGGACCATCTAATGCTCACTGCTGAAACCCTACAATTTGTCTTTTTGAAACTGTCCAAAGTCCAAACCCAATTTGAGCTATTGGAAAGCCTTGTGAAGGGAGGACGGGGTAATACACAGCCCCCAGTAGGGGGGAATGGTTTTTGCATGGCAGTATCCCAACTAAACTGTGCCGAAATTGCTCAGCAGGCAAACCTGGAAGGGGTGGCTCCCCTGAAAAAGGGCCGATTAAGGAAACCAGGGAACTTACTCCCCCAGGTATTATGTACAGAGAAGGCAGAGTCCTTTGATTTATTATTGCAATCCTTAATTTTTACAGTAGTTTCCCAGTATGACCGTAACCCCTCCCCCCGCGTGGGCAACGGCCCTGGATGTTGCAGAACACCTTCGGGTGCTCCTAACAGAAGTCCCCATCACCAGGAGGGATATAATGTCAGTAGACCATATGATCCACATGGTAGGCAAACAAATGCTCATGGTCACCTTTAAATCCTATGATATGGTGGCTGAAATACTGTCCCAAAGGAGTCAATTGGAGGAGCGGGGGGTTTCTGTGGCATGTATTTTCCAGGCAGGGCAAAATCTCCAGGTGAGACAAGTGCTGGACCCGTGTGGGTTACAGGATAGACGGGACCTGATGCACAAGGCAGGGGGGCCCCTAGCTGGCTCAACAGCTCCCTCTCTCCCCTTTATAACTGATCTAGGAGGCTCCATTCAATCATTAGATAAAAGAGGCAGTGCCTCACGGAGTCTCAGGAAACCCCCCCCCTCTCCCCCTCCTGGATAGAGGTCGGGGAAATATTTGTGAGGTGGGTGGAATTGTGGAGCTCATCAGAGAGGGTGATAACCAGAATCAGGCAGGAGGGGGGGGGGAGTATTAGCAAAGCTTTGCCTGCCCCTCCCCCGGTGCCATTACCGAGGGGTTTAAAAAGGCCCTTGGTTAGGAAGGCTGAGCCGCCCCAGGTATTAGAGGAACTTCTGCCCCCCCAGAACCTGAACCAGAACCAGAAACAGGGATGCAGGAGGAAGATTTGGGGCAGCGAGGGGGGAGAGGGGCGAAGATGTGGGAGACCCCCTATCATGGTCTCGACGCCTACTTTAGTTGAGGCCCTCCCGCATCCTCCCACCCTGCCACCTCAAATGATGGCCTTACCTAAAGGCTCCTCTCGGGAGGTGGAGCCTCCACCCTCCCCGTCTATCGCTATCCAAGCATGCTTTTTAGACCGCCTGGAGTCTCTCAAACTCCAACTAGGGGAAATTAAGAAACCCCGGAGAGGTAAGAGGCAGACAAGCCCTTTAAGGCTTTCGCAGGAGGGAGGGGTGGAACAAGGCCCACACTCCCCCCTATCCCTACTACTAACCTCATATTCCCACTCGGTTAGTTGGACATCTACAGGTGATAGGAAGGGTTGGGGGGTCCAACTCCAAGAGGTCCAACTCCAAGAGGACCACACTATCTTACCCCCTGGTACGGAGGAGGTTCAGTGTGGGCAGGTGGAGTTGTGGCCTCAGGAGGGGAGTCCCTCAGGGGCAGTAGGAGAATGGATTTCCCCTAGGAGATCCACCCAGACAGAATCCCTGTTGGTTGAGTCAGTAACCCTGTCAGCTGCCCCACTAGGAGCAGTCATGGGGAATTCTGGCTCTTGCCAAATGCCAGATACTATAACAAGCCCGGAGATGATACGGAGTTCCTCTACAGCTAGGATACTGAGACAACGCCCGAGACCACCACCTAAGCAATGACAGCGGGACAAGCCAGGCGCTACAGTTACCATCAGCTCCTGGAATATATCTGGTTGGGAGACGCATAAGGCTGACCCAGAATTTTGAAACTTTTTCTATCAGGGCAATATCGCCCTGCTTCAAGAGACTTGGCTAACCACATCCCCTCCCCAGGATAAGTGGAGGGATTTCGATGTTTTCTGAGTAAATGCTCTGCCCTCGGAAGTGCATGGACGTCCAAGTGGTGGTTTGGCATTGTTGGTAGCTTCCTCTTGAGGGTGTCTGTGAAATGCATTAGTGTTATTAAAGCATATTTTGCCCTTTTTCATTGTCGTTTCCCAGGTGGATTAGAGTTACTACTGGGAGTAGCATATGTCCCCCCAGAATATTCATCCTATTACTCCCCGTATATTTGGCCTTTAATGATGGCGCAGGTGAGAGAGGCAGAAGCCCAATTCCCAGATGCCTTGTTGGTGCTGGGAGGTGATTTTAACGCCAGACTGGGGGATCCAGCCTCTCAGCCAATGCCCCTTAGGCTAGATAATTCGATGAACCCATGTTATATCCCAGTTCGCCATTCTAGGGACAAAACGGTGGGACCAAGGAAGGGCAGAATGTACGACCTTATGACTGATCTGGATGTTGGGCTAGTAAATGGCTGCACACAGAAAGACCTGGTAGGGAATTTTACATACAATTCACCTCTGGGGTCTAGCGTCTTAGACTTATTTCTCCTCTCTGCTCTCCTCCTCCAACCCTTCCACTTGCCCCCTTGATCCCATTCCTTCCTGCCTCCTCACCTCCATTACTCCTACTGTCGCCCCTTCCTTCCTGCACATCATCAACCTCTCCCTCTCTACTGGCTCTTTCCCTTCTGCCTTCAAACATGCCACAGTCTCTCCTATTCTCAAAAAGTCCACTCTTGACCCCTCTGACCCTTCTAGCTATCGTCCTGTCTCACTCCTTCCTTTTGCTTCCAAGCTGCTTGAACGTGTTGTCTACTCCCGCTGCCTTGACTTCCTATCCTCCAACTCCTCCCTTGACCCCCTCCAATCTGGCTTCCGCCCCCTTCATTCTACTGAAACTGCTCTCGCTAAGATCACCAACGATCTTCTGGTGGCTAAATCTAAACGTCTCTATTCCATTCTTGTCCTCCTTGATCTCTCTGCTGCCTTCGATACTGTTGACCACTCACTCTTGCTGGATTCCCTTCACTCCCTTGGCTTTTGTGGCTCTGTCCATAACTGGTTCTCCTCCTACCTCTCTGACCGCTCCTTTAATGTGTCTCTCTCCAACTCCGCCTCCTCCTCCTTCCCCCTCTCAGTTGGTGTTCCTCAAGGCTCTGTTCTTGGCCCTCTCCTCTTCTCGATCTATACCTCATCCTTAGGCAAACTCATTGCCTCCCATGGCTTCCAATACCACCTCTATGCTGATGACACTCAACTCTATCTCTCTACTCCCTCTCTCTCTCCCTCTGTTCAAGCTCGTCTCATCAACTGTCTCTCTGACATCTCTACCTGGATGTCTCAACGTCAACTCAAACTCAACATGGCTAAAACTGAACTCCTTATCTTCCCCCCTCATCCTTCCTCTCCTTCCTCACTGTCAATAACTATTGATGGAGTCACCATCCTGCCTGTCCCCCAAGCCCGTAGCCTAGGCTTCATCTTTGACTCACCCCTTTCTTTTAAACCCTACATTGACTCTGTTGCTAAATCCTGTCGCTTCTCCCTCCATAACATTGCTAAGATTCGCCCTTTTCTCTCTGTCTCGTCTGCCAAAACTCTTGTTCATGCTCTGGTCATCTCTCGCCTCGATTACTGTAACCTCCTTCTCACTGGCCTTCCCCGGTCTCACCTTTCTCCCCTCATCTCTGTCCAAAACTCTGCTGCCAGGGTCATCTACCTCGCCAGTCGCTTCGACCATGTGCAGCCCCTCCTCTCTTCGCTTCACTGGCTTCCCCTTCCTGAACGAATCCTGCACAAGCTCCTAGTCTTCACCTATAAAGCTCTTCACAACCTTGCTCCCCCCTACCTCTCTGCACTTATCGCCCTCCATACTCCAGCCCGTGCACTTCGCTCCTCCTCTGTCCCTTCTCTCACCCTTCCACGCCTTCCCTGCTCCCCTAAGCGCCTTCGTCCCTTCTCACTTGCTGCCCCCCATGCCTGGAACTCCCTCCCTGTCCACATCCGCCTTGCCCCCTCCCTTCATACCTTCAAATCTCTCCTTAAAACTCACCTCTTTCGCTCTGCTCTGTCTGACTCTTTATCCTGCTGAGCCACTATTCCTATACCTACGATCGGTTTACCCTTATCCTTGCAACATGGACCTGCCTGCTGTCATTCTCATCGTAACCAAGCCAAGTACGTGCACTTGAGACCTCGCATCTTCATGAATGTTAGACCCCTTGTCTCTCCCTCTGTTCCCCTTCCTAAGTCTCTCCCCCAGCTCCTGTCTCTCAGATTGTAAGCCCTAGGGGCAGGGACCGTGTCTATTTTATTACTTTGTAAAGTGCCAGGTACACTGCTGGCGCTATATAAATGTTTGTTAATAATAATAATAATAATTTCTGATCCTGCTTTCCCTCTTTCCTCTGGTGGAGGATTTTGAGGTGATTCCCATATTCATGTCAAATCACTCACCCATAAGTCTAACCATAGGAGACCCCCGAGTTGGTCAGGTGAGACAAAATCCTATTGTTCTAGATGGGGCTCTGGCTAGGAGACGAATTAAATGGTCGGAGGACTTAAAAGTAAGGGAGGCAGAGCTTTTGAACTCCACCTTGGCAAAAGCCATAGGGGCCAATATTAAAAAATTGGAATTTGATACAATCCAGTGCTTTGAGGCCCTGATGGAACTTTTGCTCCTGATCCTTTCTATACAGACTGCTCCAGCTGAGAAGATAGTGTCGGATACTCTTGTCCCACGCTGGCTTGATGCTGAACGTCAGAATGTAAGATCCCAATTAAGAAGTATAGCAAGGAAAGTGAAGGCTTCTCCTAGCTATTCCCTGAGGCTAGCATTAATCCAAATGAGGAAAATGTATCGCCAGTTATTAAAGAGCAAGCTGAAAACCGCTCAAGAAGTGCTTTGGGGGAAGCTCATACAAGCAGCTAGGGACCAGAATTTGAGGAAATTTTGGGAAATAATCCACTCTTTCCCACAAGGGGGAGGCTTGGGCTATAGAGGCTCGCCTGCACTAGAAGTTTGGGAGGACTTTTACGGGAAGCTTTATGCTTAGAAAGGAATCACCTCCTCAACAGTGGAGATCGCCTCCATAGATAAATTTCCAAAGTGGCAACCGGTCTTGGTGGAAGAGGTCATTCCTCTGATTTGAATCCCTTAAAATTGGGAAAGCCCCAGATCAGGATTTCGTGACAGCTGAACTGAAAAGCGAGCCACGGTATTGGGCGGAGCTTTTAGCCCTATTATTCACGTATATAAATGAGCATGGTATATTCCCTCAGACCTGGTTGCAGTCCACGGTGGTTCCCATATATAAGAAAGGGGACCCAATGGAATCGGGCAATTATCGCCCGATAAGCCTATTAAGCATTGTTGCTAAATTATATTCCCAGCTCCTGCTGATTAAGCTGCAGCATTGGATAGAGGAGAAGAGTATAATAGAACCAGAACAGATTGGGTTCCGCAAGGGAGCGGCGACAACCAACCATATCTTTGTGCTGGCAGCTCTGATTACTAAATCTATTGCGAGACGCGTACCACTTTTCTTGTGCTTTGTTGATCTTGAAAAGGCATTTGATTCCATTTGCAGGGAGCACCTGTGGCTTAAGCTCCAGGCTTTGGACATAGAACCCAGGCTCCTCTTTCTCATAATAAAGTTACATACAGGGAACTGTCTGTGGATTAGGGCCAGTAATCAGGAAGTGCTTTCAAAACTGGTCCAGGTAAATTCGGGGGTCAGGCAGGGGTGGCTCCTGGCGCCAGCCCTCTTCAATTTGTATGTAAATAATGCGGTGGCCTTTATGAGGAGGTATAACACTCATCCTCCTAAAATCGGAGAGCGGAAACTAGTGTTACTGCTTTATGCAGATGATACTGTGATTATCTCCCAGTCATTAGTGGGGATGAGGCGGGTGCTGGAGGCCTTTGGCGAATACTGCCAGCTGGAGTTTTTGTCAGTAAACTTCACCAAAACCAAAGTGTTGGTGGTGGGCCCAAGAGAGACCCACAAAAAACATCGTTGGACTATCCATGAGACCCAGATTGACCAGATTACGGTCTTTAAATACCTGGGGGTAATAATATCTGTCAGCGGTAGTTGGAAGGCCCATTACGATGCAGCTGTGGCGCAGGCAAGTCAAGCAGCCACGGCTATTACCAAATTTTATTTTGGCAAAGGAGGCCGCCTTGTCCTGCCAGCTCTACAACTTTTTAGAGTCAAAGTAACTACCCAGCTCTTGTACGCATTCCCGGTATGGGGCCTGAAATACAGTTCTAAATTAGAGAGCTTGCAGAATGTTTTTCTGCGTACAATGTTGGGGGCCCCTCGGGGAACTCCCCAGGCAATCTTGAGGGCAAAATCATTCGTTCCCCCTCTGGGAGTGTATGCCATTTCGCAATGGCTGAGCTACTGGCTTAAGAGGACACTTTTCCCCTGCCCCAACAATACGTTATTTAAAGTTATTTCTGCTGGGTTTGGAAGCCGTTGGGTACAGGGAACCAGGCAGGAAATTTCCAGGCTGGGGTTCGCCTGCTCAGATCTGGAAAGACTGGGTTGGGGGACATGTAAGAAACTAGTCCATAGACGGGTGTGGGACCAGGCAGCTCAATCAGAAAATGCCCAACAAGAAGCGCAGTAGGTGGCACCCCTGTTCAATGTTCACTACCCTTTTTTTAATATCCAGAGACCTAATCAATATTATTTGTTTGACTGGCAGGATGCTAACAGCCGGAATAGCATTCTTCAGGATGAGGGCTAATGTGTTCCCCTCAGTTATGTTGGAAGGCCGATATGCTAGGATCCCATGGGATCAGCGTATTTGCGATATGTGATAGCAGGGGGTGATAGATACCCCCATCCATATAATTATGAAATGCCTGGCATTTGACGGATTAAGACTCAGGTACTTGGGGGGTTACCTTGAGAAGGGGTTTGCATCCAATAATTCCCTGAGGGAACTACTACACCCAATTGACTCGGACCGGTCTAGGGCTGTGGCTAAATTCTGTGGGGCTGTGGTTCGTATTAGAAATATGCTTGCTGCCCCCTAAAAACTGCTAGGGGGGCGGCAATAGTATGTATGGGAAGTGAAGGACTGGAATAATTTACTATAGGTGCTAGAAGCCCACCTATCCCAGTTTGAGGGCATCGTACAGGGGGGTGGAGATCCCTTTATTTTATTGTTAACATTAGCTATATATGCATAATTCTATCTAACCCCAAAGCTGAGGCAGGGAAAATTACTACTGTTATTGTACGATACCGGGCTGGTGGGGGTCTCTGAGTAGCCTTTCTCTCCTTGATCCTTCCTTGCTGAGGGAGAAGGAGAAACCTGATTTGATGGTGTGTCAGATATGGTTGATTTGTTAACCAATAATTTTTGATGAGATGTATTGTATTATATTGGTTTGTTTTTATGATTTTGTCATAGCCAACTGGCTAGTACAATAAAAGATTTATTATTAAAAAAAATGAAAACGATAATGAAAAATGAAAAATAACATGGGGCCTGATGCATACTCCTAACTGATTCCTTGTTTATGACTATTTAGCCTCGGGATCCCCCTCCTTGCCTTTAAGTGTGTGAACCTGCAACCCCTCAACTTCATGAATGTATCCCTGGATCTCCCTATGTGCCCCTACCTTTGTCACCCTCCCCTTACCCATTCTTGATGTAATCCTGCAGCAATTTACTCCAGTGCAGTCTCATTGACTTTAATGAAACTACTTGGGAGTAAATGACACTAAATAAATAAGTAAATAAACAAATAATCAATCAGTCAATAAATAAATAACCCTGTCCATCAGCTGTTTCACTGAGGGTGATTTCAGACGTTACGCAATCCTGAGTCACCATAGCGGATTCCCGGTGGGGATGAACCGAACAACCACCCCCCAACCACCCCCCGTCCACCCCCCGTGGACAAAAAAAGCACACAGGTGCCCGGACAACACACAAGGCACATCGGGCACGGGTGGTGGTGGCACGGAGCAGGGAAGAGGGGGGGGAAAACAGCACAGAGGCAGGGTGCGACACTGACAACAGCAACCACAACCCCCACAGCAGAACAGTCCACACAGGCACCCCCACAGCAACACAGGAAGTCCAGGAATGGGGGGGTCCCAGCAGCTCAGGCCGGAGGCACAGCGGGAGCCCACACGGCACAGGGAGCAGCCCGGGAATGTTCCAGGAGGCACACTTGAACCCCACACCCCAGTGAGGGGGTGATGGAGGGCAGGCAGAAGAGCCGGTGCAGTGCAGCAGGTCCAAAGATGCAGTCCCCCCCATGAGGAAATCGGGAGGGACAGTCTGGGGCCCCTGAACCCTGAGGTCACACAGGCACCCAAGGGGGAGGGGGCTGGGGCCGCAGGAGGGAGCGCTGGTGGGTGAGGACAGTCAGCAGGTCCAAAGATGCAGTCCCCCCCATGAGGAAATCGGGAGGGACAGTCTGGGGCCCCTGAACCCTGAGGTCACACAGGCACCCAAGGGGGAGGGGGATGGGGCCGCAGGAGGGAGCGCTGGTGGGTGAGGACAGTCAGCTGGAACCAGGTGACTCAGTGAGGCCATGCAGAGAGCCAGACCCAGGAACTGGGGAAGGCAAGCATGGAGGGGAACACCGGGTGCAGAGGCAGACAGAGGGGCCCGGGGGGGCACAGGCAGGGGCAGCAGCACCCCGGGAAGCAGGCAGCACAGCAGCATGGCAGAGACATCAGGGAGGGAGCTGTCAGCGGAACCCAGCCCCCGGGTGGGGGCGGGAGCCCACACAGGGGCAGGCAACCGGGGGTTGGGAGGCACAGGGGTCAGGGGCCCCACCCGGTGAACCAGGTGGGGCAAATGGATCATGCCCCGGTGGTACCCCAGCAAGGACATATGGTGGGCAATCAGGTAGTAGGCCTCGAATGGATCCTGCATGGACAGCCCCAACTTCACATCCGAACGGGACCACATGCCCGACAGTGCAGACAGTTCTGCTGTGGTAGGCTCAGACACACAGCAGTCAGTGGCAGGGGGCCATGGAAGCTGACCCAGCTACAACAGCCATTGATACACCACCCCACGAGAGCACTGGTACCCACGGGCCCCGTGAACACAGCCAAAGTAGGACACAGTCAAGGCAGGGCCCCCCTCCACAAGGCAGAGCATGTAGGCAGCTGGGCTGCACACAGACAGGGAAGACATGGTCTCAGCTGCAGACCAGGCCACATGAGAGCACCTCATCTCTGGAATGCGCCCATCGGGGAAGGGAACCAGCCCCAGTATCTCCGCATGCAGCCGGCAATCCCGGGTACTCGCCTCATAGCCGAAGTAGTGAAGCCCAGAGCTCAGGCTCGCATAAGCACCCGACTGGCTGTCCAGACATCCCAGGAGCACCTGGACAGCTGGGGTATGCCATAGGTCACACAGGGCCATGGTCTCGTGGAAGGTCCAACTATGGGGGGCCCATGGGGGCTGGGAAGCGGGAGCCCGGAGGAAGCACAACTGGCCATGGTCCAGCCAGACAGGGAGAATAACACCATGGACGTAACGTCTGAAATTATGGAGATGACAGTGCAGGGACCCATATTGTTGGGCACTAAGACTTCAGGAGGGTGAAATGCTGAAATGTAATCCTGTGACAAAATGAAGATGAAAACAGAGGAGACAGCAAGACCACACCTAAGCCAATTATCCACTGCACGCTGCTCATGTAACCCAAAGGTACTGTGATAAAATCCAGATAAAATTCACCCCAGGATATCAGCCAGGTAGGCAACTTCAGAAAGGGCTAAAACAATCACCTCTCATCATGCAGTAAGCACATGGTCAAGCATGTATGTGAAATCTGGGCTACAGGTATCCTAGAGATGTCACACGTGTACCACTCCAAGTTTCTGTTTGTAAAATATATTCCATGAAATGGACCTAACTTTACAGATTCCACTGGATCAGTGAGATGCCCAAGTCACCTACATAAAGGCCCATATCTTTGTCTTCCCAGCCTCTCTCTTCACTCCTATAGCAGCACCAGGATAGTATTGTCAGGTCCTCCACAATTAGCATTTCTCCTTTCTAGATGCATGCCATCCCTTCATATGTGATGCCAGAGAGCGCTGTTTGGGAAGGTGATCAGGGCTGGACTTAGGATGTTTGCTGCCCTAGGCACTTCTCAGGCTGATGTCCCCAAGCCATGCCCCTCAAGCCACACCCTCAGGCCACAAAATATTAGGTCAGCAAGTTCAGTCCTTAACACACTGTTTACTAGAGGTTACTGGAAGACAAAGAAAATTGGAGTAACCTACCCCACCCCACCCCAAAGCACGCAGGAGACAATGACGCAACAGTACCAGGCATTTTTAAAATAGAAAAACAGTCATATTATGAAAATTCAAGGTGTGCAGGGTAGCACACAGACCAGAAACAGTTATACAACAAGGGTACATTAATAAATCCAGTCAGCAGTCAGACTTAAGTGGAAGCCACAGAAAATGGAGGTAAGTAACCTACCCCACCCCAAAGCATGCAGGAGATATTGGGTATATTCAGATGTGACAGGAACGCTGCTAATCACACTGAACCACAGTGGATCCTGTGTGGTGGCAGCAATCCCGTGCACGTCTATCTGCTCCCAGCCAGATGTTCACCACAGTGAACACCCGGCCAGGATCAAATTGACCACGGTTCTGGAGGTGAGGCCGGTCTCACCTCCAGAACCGTGGTTAGTTTGGCCACGATCTGGGACGGGGTTGAGAATTGGCCACAGGTAACGACTGTTACCCACACCCAGCTTCATTCTGGAATCAGGTCCCAACCATGGAACAGGATTGGACACAGTGGCCTGATTGGCCACTGCACCCGCCCGTCTCCCCGAGGGCGGGAAGCCATGGGAGCACAGAGTGGGGGCTGAACAGTCGCACGTTGCGCTACACAGCCCTGCCCCCTCCCTGATTTCCCACTGTGATCAGGCCGGCATGCCTAAAGGATGACTGGCCTGATCATGATCCAGGATCCAGAACGGATCCTGGTCCAGGTTTCAGCCTGGAGGCCCAGCACATCTGAAATTACCAATTATGAAACAACAGTACCAGACATTTTTGAAACCAGAAAGCAGTCACATTTTGAAAATTCAGGGTGACTGAAAATTCACACAGACTAGACACCGCAATGCAACAAGGGCACATTGATCAATGCAATGCAGGCAGCTTTGAGGGACTCTGGCCTGACCGGAAGCCACAGAAAACCTACTCAATATCAAAAAAATAGAAGGAAAAAGGCGGGGAAGGGTGAAAGTATTTTGGCCAGTTGGAGGGTGGCTTCAGGCGCTGTGTGCAAGTCCCTTCGGTGAATGGTGTTGCCACTTCAGCAGCTGGCATCATAAAGCATGTGGAGAAGCTGAACAGAGGAGGATCTGGAAGTCAGAAGACCCGTCTGAACGCACATGCACAAATGCAATCAAAATAGCTCAGCCTCTCAGAGCTGCTGGGACTACACTAGGGGTGTGAATGTCGTTTTCATTATATCAATAACAAAAATGAAAATTGTCGTTTTTGTTTTCATTATTGCAATATGGAAAATGACAAAAAATAATAACAAAATCAATAACACTAACAAAAGTCGTTATTGATTTTGTTATTTCCTGGCAGGTGTTTTTTGGAGGGAAACGTGGAAAGGGGAGAAGGGAGCAGACTTCTCGGAGACAGAAACAGTGTTGAACTCTTGAACTGGGAGTGGAAGGACCTGATAGATGTATCTCTGACCAATGAGCAGCGCAAGCAGATCCCAGCAGTTGAATGGCACCCTGTGATTCCTCAATGCCTCTGCCTCCAAGAACCAATCAGGAGGGCTCTGGGGGAGGGCACTGCAACCCTTAATATTGTAGGGCTGAGCTGCTTCACTCTGTGTTAGCTCTCTTGCTTGTCCCTTATTCCCTTCCCTACCACCCAATTGTTATTCCTTAGGTACACACACATACACACACACACATATATTTAATCTCAACTAATATCTAATATATATATACAACTAATATGTATAGAATTTATGGACAGGGGGAGGCAAATAAGGGAAGTGAAAAGCAAAACCCAGAGGTATATCTACTCTCTCTCTCTCTCTCTCTCTCTCTCTCTCTCTCTATATATATATATATATATATATATATATATATATATAGATTTAATATTAGATACTAGGATGTTTTTTTCTATATTATATATATATATATAAGCATTATAGGATAGGAACATTTTGTATTATACATAGGTTAGGTTTAGCTTAGATTCTGTATATATTATATAAATAAAACTACATATTGTGTACATATTGTGTACAGTATATATTATTGTGTGAAGTTTTTTCTGTATCAAAATGAGAAGGGGAAGGAGTTCAACTTTTGGCAATAATTGTTTACTGGCACACAAAATAGATACTGATACCAAAAATAAAATCATTTTAAATCAGTACCGATAATAACAACATTAATGAAAAATGACATTTCGTTATTAACAAAAATGAAAACGACACCTTTTAATAACAAAAACGACAATGAAAAACGAAAAACAACATGGGACCCTGGTGCACATCCCTCCATTTCACAGCATGCTCCATAGATGCTGGCTTTGGTTGCAGCCTGTGCATGTGTGAAGGGTCTGTTTTTGTCTGTGACTGCTGGGATAGTAGCTGGGTTCAGCGGGTGGCCAGACTGCAGTCCTGCGTTGGTACCAGGGGGCAGAGGCAGGATCCCCCCAATTTCCCCCCCCCCTGAAATGGATGCTCTAGGTAACTGCCTAGGTGCCTGTGGCCCAAGACCAGCCCTAACTGAGGGAAGAGTAACATTATTATAGAGGAAGCTAGTCCTTATGTGACAAGCCATGCATAGAAGGTACTCTCCTATTTGCAGACATCAGGGGATTGATGGGGTCTCATTATTACTTCTAAGCTCCAAAGAAGTCCTCCCTAGCCCAGTTTACCGAACTACCCACTCTGTATTTTTTCCGAATTCCGGCCTACTTTGCAATTTAATGCTGCGGTGAGATTCTTTAAACTTTCTGAGCATTCCAGGCAAAGAATATGTGTGTCTGAGATGGTGAAAATTTTTTCCACAAACTATTCTTTGTGAGGTTGGTTTTAATTAATGATGGGATAATAACTTGTATATTAAAACCTGATTTCTTACAGGATAATTGCAACAGATGAAGGAAACATGTTTATAAACTATGAGGTAATGGAAACTTCGAGGGTGTTTTTGGAGAAAGGCATCTCTTTTCAAGGGATGAGAAAGAAGAGAAATTCAAAGGCTTCCAAGACAGAATTTTTTCTGACCACAGACCACATTTGTGGAGTGTTAAAGAAAGAAAAGTTAAGGAAGGGTAATAAAATACAAAGAATAAAAAAGAGAGAGGTTCAAATTTTCAATTATAAAATGAGGATGGGGGTGTGAGCCTGGTGTTCTAAGAAGTGAGAGCTTGAAATTATGCCTATTCCGCACCACAGCAGGACTTCAAAACAAAAACCTGTGCCTGAAATCACTAATAATGATGATGATCATAATAATTAATACATTATATTTTATAGCCCTCCCCCTCCACTGAGTGGCTTTCAAACCACTTCACAACATAAAAATACAAAAAAACCACCATAAAGCAACTCAAAATCCATATAAAATCCTTTTAAAACAATTTAAAAGAGGAAGGTTAAGGTGGAGGCAAAAATACAATAAGGGGAACTGTCAGCGAATCCTCTAAAAACACCTGGAGAATAGAAAAGGACATGTGGAGGATGTCTGCACTGAGGAGACCGCCATAGCAAAAGCCCAATTGTCTGTCAATTTAAGGTGCAAATTATGGTGTAATCTCCAAAGAGTGTGTGTGTGTGTGGGGGGGGGGGGGGGGTGTATCTCACTGCAAATAGACAGTAAGGTGATGTTCCAGGAGGAGCAGGTTTCAAATATAGTCAGCGTGTCTACAGTCCAGCCAGGATCCTGAAAACCTGCACAATCTTAAATTCAATCAGTCGATCTACAGGCAGCCAATGCAAACAATGCAGGAAGGACCTAATATCACAGCTGCCCAAACCAGTGAGCAGATGTGCTGTTTCATTCTAAGCAAGCTGCACTCTGATCAAGCAACAGCGAAAAACCGCTGGAAGCCCATAGAAGATGGGGTTATAAAAATCATGCTTTGTAATCACTGAAGCATGGGTTGCTGGGGAATGGTCAACCTAGAGATAAATATGGGCGTAGCTTATGCAAATTGCATAGCTAGAAAAAACTTCTGTGGACCATGTACAATACCTGAGATGTACAATCTCCCCCTTATTTTGCAAATCTATCCGTTTATAAATGCTGACGGGCTTTTACATTAGGACGGTTTCATTAGATTTCATCTGCAGTTACTGAGGGGGTATGTTGGGAATTCCGATGTCACAAAGACTATTTAAATGCTCGGAAGGGGTGGGAATTGAAACAGTAGATCATGTTTTACTTGAATGCAATTGGTAGTCCCACCTTCAAGCTAAATATCTGTCCCCCACTTTAAACTTATTGAGTAAATGCTCCCGAGGCCAAATAGTGGTTTTGCGGCTTCAGGATTGTGATCCCGCTATTACACTGCAGACGGCAAAATTCTTGGCAGTGGCTATGAAATTTGAGATTGGAAGTCCCATGCTTAATCTGTTTTGTTTTCTGTCATATATGCCCTGGTGACATTTTGAAATTTTTATCTCAGTTTTATTTTTATTATTGTCTTGGATTTATTGTATTTTACTGAGTTGTAAGGCAATTTGCTATTGCACAATCCATTTAAACTTATGAATACTTGAGTTTGCATGAAAAGAGCATGGTCAAAAATGATGTCCAAGTTCTTTACCTGGCACACTACCTCCACCTGAACCCTTGCAACATACAGGGTTCCAGGTAATGCACAAGGTAACAGTTGAAACACTCAACAGAGGTGATGGAAACATCCCAAAGCTTCAAACCTAACTCGGAGATGAGGTCAAGCACCTGTTTTGTTCCGTGAGTGCTCTCCTGTATCCTGTGGGACAAACCTAGAGAAGTCATCACATCCAGGAATTCTGAGACTGACACCCCCACCACGAGCCATCGCCAATGTGCACATAGAAGAAGTCCCCAGGACAAGCATCCTAGGATACTCCAAAAGAAATGATGACATCAGCTCCAGGAACTCAGCTCGTCTATATTACCGGGGGGTGGTAGTGGTGGGTGGTTCTATGCAGAACCATAAATTTTGGCACTGCCCCAGTGGCACTGGACATGGTCAGGCATTTGAAAGCAGTTACCTCCCTGGTGGGTCACCTTGTGCATTTCAGGTGGAATGAAAACATCAAATCCACTTTTCCTCCCCATCTTGTCATTCTGCATGAGGCTGGTGAATCTCTAAGAAGCCTGGCACAATCAGTCATGCCAGAACAGGGCCTTCAGCATCATCCAGGTCCAGCTGGCACTCCGTGATACATCAGGTATGTATCTGTGGTGGAATCATACAGAATGTTGGCTTTATTCACTATGGATTTGGCATTAGCCATCCAGATTCCCAAGCAGGAGGACTCTAAACTGCCTGTTCCCCCATGGCTATTGGAGATATTCACAATGAACTCCACAGCAATCTGTCAAAGGTATCTAGAACGGGGTGTCTTCAGTCATTGCTGAGGTTCTCCCTCCCCTGGTGGCTATCTAAAATTTGCTGACTCAGTTGTCTCACCCACTCCAGATGTCCTCCCTTCTTGTAGAACCATCTCTCAATCACACTAATAGAGGATAATTCAGACTGGCAAGAGCAACCCAGGACGGAGGCTCTCACCCTCCCATCTGAGAGCCTACCCAACACAACACAGAAACTCAGGGGTCCAGAAGAATCTCACTGCCTTAACATCCCAAACAATGAGTGACTCCGATAGATTTGTGGTACCTGAAGCATCTCAGGTGGTTCGGGCACTGAAAGGTAACCAATTGGTACCTATTTGTATTCCTTCAGGTACTGTTTATTGGCTTACTGGGGCATGGTGGTGGTGGCAAGGTGACAGCCTGACGGTTCATGGGGGAGCCACCAGGAACTGGGAACCTGGGGTCGTGGGTGCCTGTGGTGATTCCTCCCTGCCCCACTACTGTGCCTTGGTTTCCCCCATCAGTGCCCCAAGTAAGTGGGAAAAGGTACTGCATTTTTTACCCATGGGTACCTCACAAGTTATGCAGGTAACCCTTGGGTATCCTAAGGGCTACCTGCATACCTGGAGGGTTACCTGGGGGGACAAAAAAACAGTACACATCACTGATTCTAATTCAGACATCTCTTATTGCTGCTTCTTTCTATTTCATGTTCTCAGATTGTTAGTCTCAGTGCATGGGAATGATGTGGCCAGTAATATTTGACTGTGTAAGCAAAAGGATATGGCTACAGTCCTCAAACCACTTACTATTGAGTTGTTCCATTAATATAATAGGACTAATCTTGAGTAAGCAATATCAGGATTGCAGACCTAAATTGTACATGCAGGATTGCTACAAAACGCTATGGATGCCATATTGCTACATTCAAAAATTTCCTTCTCTGTCAGATACTTTGCCAAGTCTGGAGTTTCACTGCAAGATTTACAGTGGACCTTTCATTCCGTTCCATGCATTCTTAGAAGGAGCACTGAAATTGCTCTTATTAGAGCACAACAATTTGGAAAGCAAGGTTTTTTGATTGGAGGCAAAAGACATGTTGAGACTGATACATAAGTGTACAGTAAGAAGGTGGCAGATATCATGACATTCAAGGAATTATATTTTATTTATTTCTATCCCGCCCTATCCCAAAGCCATAGGTTCTGGGCGGATTACAGACAAAATCAGATACATATATTTAAAAAGTGACTACTGCCGAATAAATGAATCCTTCAAAACCAGGAATGGTTTTGGAAACCAAGAATGATGAACTTTGAGAGGTAGGAAGAAAACTGGGAGAAAACTGAAAATTCTAGTAGCTATTTCCTTATTGAAACTCCACTTTTTAAAAATTGCTCTAAGAATGTGAAATGTAGTATCTCTAATTTAATTAGCAAGCACATTTGTTTATTTGTGATACAAGTATTAATTATTTACTTTTGAATAGTGACAACATACCCAAGATTAGTCTTTACTTAGAGATGAGACTTCATGCTAAGGTATTTAACTATATTTTCTGCTTGTTGACATATCTCTAAAATAGGAGAAAAAATAAATGTTGAAAATAGAAAGCCTCAGTATGGTTTACTTGTACACAAAAAGGAAGGTTTTAGCCATATGGCTCAGAGATAGTATATAAATAGATACATGGGCCATGGTCCGCCAATCACTTACTCTGGAGTAGTCTCATTGACAACATTGTCCATTAGGCCTTTCAGTTTTTCATAAAATGTCAATTTTTTTCTTGCCAGCTCATTCAGTAAAAAGTATATGTATGTAAGTGTTTCCACATACAGAGCATGTTAGTTTCAAGAACTGTTATTGCTGTGTGTATCTGTATACACATACACACTACCATATTGCCTTTTCATACAGACAACCCCCCTTGCCTATGGGTGCAGGTGGTGGTGGGGGATCTGTCCGATTGCTACGGCAGGTGCAGGTGGGATCGGGAGGCGACCGTTTGAAGGCTGCAGCCGGTGGGTGGTGGTGCATGCACGCTCCCACGCTCCACCCATCACCCACACATGGAGCAATGGGCGCCAATGGTAGATGCTCTATGTGTGGAGGTGGGTGGAGGTCCATGGAAATGCACACCCACGCACCATCCCCTCACGGCACCGCTCACCCATCCCCTCATGCACCCTCACCCATTTGAAAAGGGCCATAAAAGTAGAGTGTCATTTAGTGGTGTCATTTCTTCCATTACTTTATTCTTGCTCATTGGCGTAACTTTTAGTGAAATGTTGGGGAGGGCATCTTTAAGACACGGAGCAGTTCTTCATCCATTGAAGTCAATGGGAACTGGGAAACCCAAGTCCAGTGGGTGCAGGCTTGCACCCTTAGTGTCCTTTTGCTATAAATACAAATTTCCCCACTGTCTTTCTCAACAGGTCTGCCTGAGGGTAGGTTCTCACCTCCTTCCTAAAGTCCCAGTGAAATAGCCTCCAAAATCCCTCTGTCCTGCAAGTTAAAACAATCTGTTAGCCCATTAGCTCCTAGTCCTTCCCCCCACATCTTCTTACTGCCTTAACTCCTACCTGAGCAGAGAACTACCAATTGTGTGTATGTGTGTGTGTGAAAGTCAAACGTTGTAGGGGAACTGCATACTTCCCCTGATCTATAGTTGGATAGGATATATCTCATCTGTCCCCACCTCTCCATACTATCCACAGTTCCACTGTTCCACTTCATACAGGCTAAAAACGTGTGGAAATATTCGGTGAAAAAATCTTGTGATAATTTTTAGAATAATGCTGAGGTTCCAACACTTTCTAGACTAGGGGGCCACACTCAACCCTCCAAATTTTTCAAGCACCCAGTGAAGGTGGACTACGGCTGAAAGTTCATTCTCTTTTCTTTTTTCCCCGATCTCTTTGAGGATGCTGGTTCTCAGCTTGTTTTGGGAACTGAGAACAAACCAAGAACTGGCAGCATCTTAGCTTAATTCTTGACAAGAATGGAGAAAATAATCCCTATGCATGTGCAAAATGGTCATCAGGCTGTTCTTCACCAGAGCTGAAATGAAAAATCTCTGTGAGTGCTGTTTCCAGTGTACCTGGAGCTTCAAAGCAACCACTTGTTCAATAACCTTCCCTAAAACAGTACAGTTAGAGAGAGGACGGTAGCTGGGCGGGAAGTCAACAGTGAGAGGTGGTTTCTTGAGCAGGGGATGGACGACTGCAGTCCCAAAGGGAGGCATTGACAATCCCAGTCAGCATTGGCCCCAATGTCCCCCAGCTAGCTAGGACAGGCATGGATCTAATTCACAACTGGTCACTTGCACCACTCCAACTACAACCTCCACACTGGTGGATGAGATGAACTGAAGCCAATCCAAGCAAACTGGACAAGACTGGGCCTCTCCAAGTCAGAACTCTTACCCTGCACTCAAAGCAGCAGCACCCAAGTAGACCCAAATACAAGTGATTTTATCGGCAAAGTAAGTGGCAAATGTCACAGTGGGCAGCTAGCAATTCTAACTTCAGGTGCAGACAATAAGCTATTCACCATATGGAAACGTTTTGCCTGATGGCACTTTGCAAATGCTATGACAGTAGTGAATAAATGTTCTTTGCTGCAGCCACAGCCATGGCATATTCCTTCAAAACTGTCTATGAGGCAGTCGGTCAGCTTTGGCACAAGTTGATTGCCACCTACACTCTAACCATCTACCCTCACAATTTATGTCCTCCGTATACCAGGGAAATCTGCAGTGTCATAGCAGAGGAAGTGGATGCCTGGGTGCTACTGCGTCGATAGCCTGAGTCAACATAGCCTACTACAAATCAATGAGGACATCGAGAGAGAGGACATCAAGGAAAGTGGGTAAGTCCACCAGAGAGTTCTGGAATCCTGTTGGAAGCCTGGGTACCACTATGTCTATAATCCAGGTCAACATAGCATATGCAGCGACAACAGTGTTATAATAAAAACCCCAATAATCGGACCCCCTGTTTCCTGGCTGGTGCAGAACAAAAGATCCAAAATGTGTCCAGCCTCATGTGTTGCGGCAAATATTATCTGGGATAGACCCATGGTTGTCATGGCGGCCATGGACTCTTGCACTGCAGGCCAGCCTCGGTGTGTATGTTGAGATCACCCAAGTAAGGGTGATCGCAACACCAACTCTGAGACCAGCTTGGCTAGAGCAGTGCGGGGGTCTACTGTGCAGTGAGGTGGTCCATACACTAGCAGGATCCCCAATCTATCCTGCTCCTCAAACACTAGGTGGACACACTCTATGATGGGCAAGTTAGACACCATATACCTTCAATAGACCAGATTGTCCTTACAGACCACTGCCACTCTACCTCTCCACCCCCACTCCTAAGCTGATGCTGCTCCAAGTATCTGGCCAGCACCATCTGGGCTAACACAGGCACAGAGGCCTCATCCAGCCAGGTCTTGATAATACACACAAAGTCATTGGCCTCACCCTGAATAAGATCATGGGCAATAGGTCACTTATTCACCCCTAACCTCACAAAAACGGCAGAAGTGCAGGATCACTGGAAACTGACATAGTACCCATGGACACATGCAAGCACTCCTGAAAGGTTGGTATTTCCCTTCAGAATAGGAACATTTGCTCTCATTTGAACTCGATCCAGGTGGGGCTGGGAGAAGGCAGATACAGGATTGCACCCCAAAGCAGCTCTGGAGGTGGACAGCACTATGTCCAGCTGAAAACACCCATTGTGACATTTAAACTGGTGTGGTATTTATTAACAATGCTATTCCACATTAACTGCTACTTTGTATGTTTTCAGACAGATGCGGGGTTGCCCACTCTGGAGCTCCTCTTGGGGTGCACACGCGTGTCTTCCTGCTCCCAGCTCCATCTGGGTAGGGTTCAGTTGGACCCAGTGGGTTCCCTAGTCTGTGGTCTGCCCACGCAGAGCCCCCTCCTCCCCCATAGAGTTGCAGGTGATTGCCTGATGCTCAAGGCTGGCACCCACAATTCTATAATGTTTCTGGGGGCAACAGCTGGCTGGAAGCACAGCTGCAGTGTGGCTCCACACATCAGATGGACAGCTGCTCTGCTTTGGCCTGGTGCCCAGGGTTTGGCTGGCTCACTCCAGTGACCGGTGCTCCGGGATATTCCAGAGCACCGCCAGCAGGGCTTTGTTGGAACAGGTGTATCCTGCTCTGTATCAACATCTGGCAGACCGCCTTTAGATATCTGGGCCACCTGGGGATGAAGCGGACTGGCACAGCCAGCACCAGGGCACCTCTCTGTCTAAAAATACTGCATCATGGAAGGAGGCAAAGACACAATCCATGAGTTTTACACACTTTATTAACCAATTCAGAACAGTCTAGGAAGAACATTCCCCGAACAAATTGGCTCCGGCATTGGATCAAACCTAAATTAATGTCTGAATGGGTGGCCTGAGGTTTTACTTAGGTTCCAGCCTCCCTGTAAATAAACCCTATCATTTCACCTCCCACACCTTCCAGAGTCACACTCCTTGGTTGGAGAAGGGTATCTTTATAATCCACAAATGGGACCATGGATCAAGGAGTAGGTGTACCCAGATTCCCCAGAACTGCATATATCCTCGGGTGTTATCTGCTGCATCCAGCCTCTCAGTAGTATGCCAGACAATAGATCTCACCCTGCCCTTGTGCCTGGCTCAACTTCCCCATCTCATAAGGAGAGGTCACCAGTTTTATATGTTGTAAGCCTCTTAAACCTGAAACTAACTGGCCCCCCCAAGAGTGCGACAAATTCAGTCATTAACCACCCGAGCAAAAAGGTCCTGCCAGTCAAACCAGGTAATTACCAATACTAGGCAGGTGCTGTCAAGCTCCCATTAAAGTCAAAGGCTAAACTTCCATTGACCTGTATAGAGATGGATTGTGCCCACTGTGTGGAAGGCAAAAACTAGAGCCTCGCCCGGTCAATTGGAAGTCGTCATAAAAATTTCTTCTTAGCCCCAAACTAGCAACTGGCTTGCACATACCGTGCTGCTTATAGAGCCAGTGGGTGGCTGCTCGCATGTCCAATCCAGGTCCCCTGCCAGTGAGCAATACGGAGGAAACTGAAAAGTAGGGAAATGGTGCCAAGGAAGCCTCACATTGTGAGGCATCTTTTCACAGCACAATGGGGGTGGGAGGTCCTACTCCTAACAACCCCAGCTAAACTGTCTTCCTTGGCCCAGCCCCAAGTGGACACAGCAGGCGCCCTACTTCCTTCCTCCTCAAATGGAGCGGGAACAAATATTCCTACTGAGATGGAGAAAGGGGGGGTTTAAAAGGTGTCATGTAGTCAAAAAATGCATTCACATAAGTGTTTTTTCCCCCGTCTATTTTTCAATTTTTTTCTGAGAGATTATAATTGCGCTTTTAAATATTTCCATATTCTGTCCTCCATTTTCAAAGTTACCACCCACCTATTGCTGTGGCCACTGCCAGGTATCCTATAATGCTGTGCAGCTCTTGTGTTGACTCCTGTTCTGCAGACAGACTGACAGCAAGATTAAGCATTTGACACATTACAGGAAATGTGTGGTGGATTTAGAACAACTGTTAAACATTGCTTCTGGCTTAACTTTTTGAGAGTCAGTAAAGTGCATTAGGGATGTACGAACAGAACCAAGTTCAGAAATTCAGTTAGGTTTGGTGCGGTTCGAAAATGAAGTTCGGTTCGAAAGTTTGGTTCAGTCGACCGAACTATTCAAGTTCAGTCGAATTCTGGACTTCCAAATTGAGTTCATACATTCAAAACTGGGTTTTTTGGTCTTCTGAACTAGTTCGGATTCAACTGAACAGTTCGGTCGAATTCGAGTTCAGTTCAAAAGTTCGGTTCGGTCGACCAAACTATTCAAGTTCAGTCCAAACTTCCAAACCACGTTCGCACATCCCTATGCATTACACCCATGTATCTTCTGAGCTAACCCTTTCAAATGTTAAGAGAGGACAGGGGAGAGGAAAGGGTTTTTCATGTATTAAGAGTATCATGTGAATGTAGTCTTTCATTCCCCTGTATTCTATTTTCATGTGCTGTGTTTCTGAGCCATAAATTAAAATCGATATTATGCAGCAATTACACATTCAAATTTTGTTAGCTAAACTGATTTTGTCACTGTGCCATAGCTTACTCATTGACCTTCAGGATCCCTTTCAATCTCGATGATTCTATGCAAACACGTTTCCTTTCCAGTTCTTTCATCTAGTTCAAGCTTTAGATATTCTATTACAAAAGATGGGGAAAATTGGATCAAGAGGGGAGAACATTTGACCATTTTGATTCAAAATTCCTCAGAAGAAAATGCAATGGTACATGACAAGTTCATACAAGAAATAAAGAGGTAAGATGTTACGCAAAGGTGCCTCAACATTTACCGCCCATTGATGCCTTAACGTGACCCAACAGCCTACTCTTATGCTCCCCGAGTTGACTCACCTGCCCTGCTACACTCCTGTTGCTCCTGTGGATGCTGCTCCCACTGTTCCACCTGACCCAGCCTGCTGCTGAACAGATCCAGGCAGCACACCAGAGTCCCCATAGTGGGGGTGGGTGCAGGGTTGGAGGAGCGGTGGGAGCAGTGGTGATGCTGGGGGGGGGGAGGTAACAACCCAGGGAGTGTGCAGGGGCAGGAGATACCTGGGGTATCCAGGGGTGCCCTGGGCTTATTTACCCACTTGGCTTCACCGCTACCTCTGCTGCTCTTCTGAGCCCGCGCACACACGCACGCACGCATGCACACACACACACACACACACACTGCTGTGGGGACTGTGGCGCACTGCCTGGCTGAGCTGCATAGGTGACTGGTAACTGTCGGTAGTGGGGGGGGACACAGGAGTTGAGACTGAGCAGGGGTTCCATGGGGTTCTATAGGGCTTCCCAAAACATTTTGGGGGGCACATGCCCCCTGTGCCTCTCTGCCTCCCCCTCGCAAGAGTTGCCTATGCTGAGCCAAGCAGTGGGCTGGGCCAGGAAGAACAGCAGGAACAGTGACCAGAGGAGCAGTGGGAGCAGCAGCACAGCTGGGCAGGTAAGTCACCCTGGGTCAATTTGGGTAAGGGGTCAGGAGGTTTCTGGGACATCCTGGAAAATCCCAGAAAAAACCACATTTTCAGGCATGTATGCACCCAGTGGGAGTTGGGTAAATCCTTCAGGTGTCCACTGGAGGTGCCTGAAAATGCAGGTATTATCTGTTTGTATGCAAATGCGCTACCCACTGCACACCTAGGTGTCATGGATAATAGCTAAGAGAAAAATGAAATGTCTGAGTCAACTGGATAAGAACCCGGGGATCATTTAGTGAGGTTGTGGGCACTGTGAGAAGGAAAGAGCTGGAGTCTTTGGCCACCACAGCAGCAACCTGGGTTTGAGAAGCCAGTGCAGCCTCTGCTGAAGACAGGACAGGAGGAGCTGAGGAATGCCCGTGCCTGCAGCCCCCAGTCAATGTTTCCACTTTTCTAATGGGGAGACCAGCCTTAGTATGTTCTGGTTTAGACTAGAACTGACTCAGGTACCCAGTGAAATGGGTACGCCCATTGACGTTGCAGTATCCAAATCACCTCTCATGATTTAGGTACTGCAAAGTCGCCAAACAGTACCTGAATGGACACTGTATTCATCACCTGAGGTGGTAACCCAGAGACTGGCAATTCTCTGGGATAGCCTGGGGAATATGCCATCCATCCAGTGCATTCATAAGCATCTCATGACCGCTGCCCCCCTCCCCCCAGACAGTAAGAAGGACATAGAAAATTCTAAATATTAATCAGGTCACAACCACATCTACAAGTGGCACGATACCTTCCCCCACCCCATGGTCCTGACTGACCAATTTGGAAAATCTGGATTAAGGGTGTGCACCAGGACCCCATGTCATTTTTTTGTTTTCATTATCGTTTTCATTATTAAAATGTGTTGTTTTCATTTTCATTAACAAAATGTCATTTTTCATTCTTGTTGTCATTATCAATATCTTTTTCAAATGAAGATTTTATTTTTAGTATCAATTAGGCACGGGAAATCCGGTAAATCTGGAATCCGATAATGCCGGTACTGGGCGTACCGGAATTATCGGATTCGACCCGGTAAATCCGGTCCGGTTACTGGATTCCGGGTACCGGATTTTTTTACATTGTAGCCATTTAAAAATGGCTGCAATGTAAAAAAAAGCCCCACCAAAAAAGTAAAAAAAAAGCAACCCTCCCCCAGTCCAGGCTGCGCGGGTGGAAGGGGGGACA
This sequence comes from Sphenodon punctatus, assembly GCA_003113815.1. Taxonomy (NCBI): domain Eukaryota; kingdom Metazoa; phylum Chordata; class Lepidosauria; order Sphenodontia; family Sphenodontidae; genus Sphenodon; species Sphenodon punctatus. The sequence continues at coordinate 1,172,659 of QEPC01012897.1, read as the reverse complement.
CCCACCCACCCACCCTGCCCAGCCTGCATTTTTGTTTAAAAAAAGAGCCCACCCCCCAGCACCAGCGGCCGCGGCATCCCCGCAGCCGCCGGTAAGTATAGACCCGATCCCTTGGGGGGAGTGTTCACCCCCCCCAACCCCCCAGGGATCACCCCTACTAAAGTTGAGTCCTTAGTTGCTTACCTTTGCGGAGCTCCGGGTGCGGCGGTGGCGGCGGGCAGCCTCAGCGCCGGCTGTGGCTGCCGGCATCAGAGATGCTCTAGGCCTTCCGGGGAACTTCCGGGTTTCCCCGGAAGGCCTAGACCATCTCTGACGCCGGCAGCCACAGCCGGCGCTGAGGCCGCCGGACCGCCCGCCGCCGCCGCCGCCGGAGCTCCGCAAGGTAAGCAAGCACTGAACTTTAGTAGGGGTGATCCCTGGGGGGTTGGGGGGGTGTTAAACACCCCCCCCCAGGGATCGGGTCATACTTACCGGCGGCTGCGGGGACGCCGCGGCCGCTGGTGCTGGGGGGTGGGCTCGCCTCTGAGTCTTTTTTTAAACAAAAATCCAGGCTGGGCAGGGTGGGTGGGGGGTGTCCCCCCTTCCACCCACGCAGCCTGGGAGGGGGAGGGGGGAGGAATTAATTTATTTCATTGATTTCAATGGGGACACAGTGCCCCATTGAACTCAATGAAATAAATCCGGTACCGGTATACCGGATTTAATCCGGGAATCCAGTTTTTTGAGAACCGGTAACCGGTAAATCCGGTAGCCGGTAATGGGCCCGGGGTCCCACCTCTAGTATCAATATTGATTTTGTGTGCCAATGAAGAATTATTGTCAGAAGTTGAACTCCTTCTCCTTCTCCTTCTCATTGTGATACAGAAAGAAGTCCACACAATAATATACTGTACACAATATGTACTTTTGTTTATATAATATATACAGAATCTGAGCTAAACTTAACCTATGCATAATACAAAATGTTCCTATCCTATCATTCTAATATATATAATAAAACAGTCCAATATCTAAATATCTAATCTATATATATACAACTCATATCTATATCTAGGGATGGGCAAATAGAATGCGGTTCGGATGTTCGGTCGTTCAGTTCAAAACCCAAGTTCAGGTTCAATGGTTCGGTTCAGTTGAGTTCAGTTTGGCCGAACTTGGCCAAACATTCAAAAATAGCGAAACGGAAAAAGAAACAAAATCAAAACCGAAACCTAATTTTTGGCCCTGGAAAGACGTTTTTCCTGCCCCGGAACTCATCCGAACATGACCGAACTGTTCGGTCATTTGAGAGTTCGGTTCGGACATTAGGTTCAGACATCCAAACAGACCGAGTTTGGTCCGAACTCCGAACATCCGAACCGCGTTCACCCATCCCTATCTATATCTATTAGGGATGTGCGAGCAGAACGCAGTTCAGATGTTCAGCCATTTGGCCGTTCAGTTCGAAAACCAAGTTCAGGTTCGGCTGTTCGGTTCAGCAGAGTTTGGTCTGGCTGAACATTGCTGAACATTCGAAATAGTGCTATCAGTACCGATATCGATACCGAATTTGAAGATTTTTTTCGGTATTGGTATCATTTGACCCTGAGACCACCCCTGATCTACACCCCTGGTGCCAGTAAGTCTGCTTGTCAGCTGCCTCCCCCATCTAATCACATTTTTTCCACCCAAATGGGCTTTCCAGTCATGTTTTTCCCACCCCGAACTCATCCAAACTCACCTGAACATGACCAAACTGTTCGGTCTTTTTTGAGTTCAGTTCGGATGTTGGGTTCGGTTGTCCGAACAGACCGAGTTCAGTCCGAACTCCGAACATCTGAACCACGTTCGCACATCCCTAATATCTATATAATATATGGACAGGGGGAGACAGACAGGGGAAGGGAAAAGGAAAACTCAGAGGTATATCTACTATCTCTAATCTATCTCTAATCTATCTCTCTATATATGCGTGTACCTAAAGAATAAAGATTGAGTGATAGGGAAGGGAATAAGACACATAGAGAGAGAGAGAGAGAGAAAGAGAGAGAGAGAAAGAGAGAGAGCGATGGGAGGATTTCTACTGCAGTCAAATTTAGGGTGTGTTGAGGTTCAAACTTTCCAGAAGCCCTTCAGTATGAGCCCCCTTTTCCACCTGCAAAAAACTTCAGGCATGAATGAATAGAATTATGGTCACTTGGGCAGGTAAGTGCTTGACCATCCTTGAAACTCATGCACTTGGTTTCCAAGTGACAATCTTCGCTGGGAACCTGAAGTCATTGAAGTGCTTGAAATCCTGGAGACGGGCCTTCCAGAATTTTTTATCTGTAATCCAGTGAGCAGTGGAGGACAGCATCAAAGTTATTTCAACATATTCAGAGTGACTACAAATAAGCCATAAAAACTCTGGACAAACCTGATGCTATTCAGAAAAGTTTGACTTTTGATTTACATTGGAATCGTGAAGAGACAGTCATCTCCACCCATGTTACTTGGAAGGATTAAACTTCAAGATTTTTAATGCAATTATTCCCGAAATTATCTTGCGAGATCACATTTTGAGCCTTAAAAATAATCTTATTGTTCCCAGCCAGCAGCAGAGACATGCAAAATATCAAATATTAATCAGATAATAGCTTAACCCTATGTTGGGTCCTGCCCCGCAGTTTGGGAACCTCTGTCTTTAGGTCTGTTTTTAAAGGTGTTCCTTCCTTACCCATGCCCTTTTCCCCCCAAGGTTTCCTTTCTTACCAGGTATTTCATACTATTAATCATCCCCCTCCACACATCCTTTTCAAATATTGTCCTGGATTCTCTTTAGGTCCTACCTCCCAGTAAATATATCTTAGCATACCTATTCTTCCTCTTCCCAGTCCATAATATATGCATACTTCATCTCTCAATGGTAAAAATATGTGTGTTCTTGTCAAATTGAAGTAAACTCTGAATAGATCCCATCCTGTGTAAAATACAATAGTGAGCATTGGTCTTTTCATGAGCAAGCTCTTTAAGACAAACCAAACAGAAAATGAAGACTTTACTGTTTTAGTATAGATGCCGTCTTTGATCTTAGAGAAAGTAGAGCTGTGCACTCTAACCTCTCTCCTGCAATGGCGGACAAATGTCATTTGTTTTCCTTTCTTCTACAAAAACTACGGCACAAGTACTGGAATGTTGTTTGAGCTTAATGGTGCACTTTGTGCAATTATCAAGATATGGAGAGCTGTGTACTCAACGCTAATTCATCTTAAAAACTGCTAGTGGTAGCTGAGTGTCTCAATGTCATCCCTTAATCATAGATCTTAAGGGTAATTGAGTGCTAAACATAATGATGCATGGGCACAGCTTGGAATGAGTGAATTCTTGCTTATAATGAATAATAACCTCCATTGGTATGCACAGCAAATAGCAATTTAGTAGCTGTTTTTGTGAGCAGCAGAGTGCAGAGCTAATGTAAGTAAGTAACTTTATTACTGTACAGACTATAAGCCATGACAGTGTCAGCGCAAAATAAAACAAAACAATAGCAAACATATGCAACTCCAAACACATTACATACTAAGTGCCGTAAATGGGCAGTAAACATAGATTAAAACATACGACTTTATGACTAATAAATCCCAATAGCTCGACCAGCAACCATTTATGTTTATTGCCATCAGCCCAGCTAAGTCCTATATGCCAGACCATCTAAGGCACCACTTAGACTGTCAGCTAAACCCTATATATAAAAACAGAGGACAAAGCCTCTAATTTGGTCGTCCACAAGGGATACCCATATACACTAAAGCTCTCAAACGTGACTAATCTCCTGGGTGCCCAAGTAAAGTCTTTGCAGTTTTGCTGCTCTTTTAGCGTAAACAGCTACCTGATAGGACCTGTTATTAGTATCCCCTAATAAATAAACCAGCTTCTGAATTAAAGAAGCTTCCAAATGAGTGCAGAGTAAATTAATAGAGGGAGAAGTCTGAGATATGTGTCCTCTTTTCCTGCAAATCCTTACCTATCTCTTCTCCTCACCACACTTCCTTATACCACCTTTCTGTAGCTTGCTGTTGGCACAAGGGGTTAAGTGTGGATGAGGGGGAGGGAAAATGGGGGCAGTTGGCTGCCAGATCCCTTCCTCTGACTTCACTTTATCAGATGGAAGATGGGGACACCACTGAGCAGGACCGAGCATAAGAGTCTGGGGAGATGGCATGGGGCCCCAGCCACCCCTGTGTTTTATTCCTCCCTGCCCTGCCCTGCCTTGCTCCCCCCATACATAACTGCAGATAAAAGGAATAGTAGATTTTTCATTCACATATATTATTTGCATTTTTGAACCGCCTTCTAGATAATATCCGTATCTGAAATTGATATTCATATATCCATTATTTGGGTACTCCAATTCATTTACTTCATTTATTTTGTAATTCAGTTTGGTTCTTTTGATCTTTCATTACAGCAATAGCACATGGATTCCTGGATCTGTGTCAGCAGAACATCTCTCGACCTGAGCATGGTACTGAAACTAGGACTGATGCGGCAGCAGCTGTTACCACGCCGTGATTCCATTCCGCCATTTCAGAATTGCCTGCACCACACCGCGGCTTTTCTGTGGACATTCTGCAAATTCTGCCGGCATTCTGCAAATTGTGGAATTGCTGAAAAATTGCGGAAACTGTCAGAAAACCGCTGTTCCGCTATTTTGTGCTGCTGGTGGAATGGCGGAAGTAGTGAAAATGTCATGTTTCCGCTATTTTGCGAAGCCTGTGGAAGTAACAGAATGAAATTAGCAGAACTGTGGAAGTAGCGGAATTAAACCAGCAGAATGAAAGCCTCTGCCATGCCGTACCACTTATTGCGGAAACACTGTTTCCGGCGGAAATAGCTACCGCTGCGACATTCTGCTACAGCCTAACTGAGACTGTGCTTGTGCTATTTAAACAGATATTTGTTTAAGCTCTACTTCCAACCATGGGTCAACCCCAGCACGTATGACCACAGCATCCAACCACCCAGGCCTTTTTGAGTCAATACTCACCTGTGAGAACCAGAACTAATTGGCACTTTTTGTTGAATTGGTGTTGATGTATGATGGGATGGTGCAACATTGACATTATATGCTAGCAGGCATGCAACACTAGCATTACTATTAACGACACCAGCCACTGGTACTGGCCAGAATAAGGGAAAAATGCATCTTAGGTTTCAATTTAATTAATTTTGAGCTGCTGATATAAGGTTTTGTTCTTTTTTTCACCTTAAAACCTTGACACTCTTGAAGTTTTCAGCAAAGGTCTTTTGAATCAGATAATGCAATCTAGCACAGGGCAGCAAATTGTCACAAATGGAAATATATTTGTTGGAGAAGAAAACGAAAGGTATATTAGGAATCACAACAGAGCAAGTCTTGTACAAGCTAAAATTTCCTTCCACAGGCCAAGTGCCAGAGTCCTATGGGTTTCGGACCCTAAAATCCTAAGGTGATGACAGAAGAGACTGTTAGTTCAGTAAAGGAGATGTTTTAAGAGCTTCTTGAGGAATAAGCAGGGGTATTAAAGGACTAGAGGGAAATGAACATAAACTGATTGTTTAAAAAGGGGATTAGTGAGGAGACGGGAAATCGTAGCCAAATAAATCTGAGTAATAGATGAGGCTCTGATGACATTAGTAAGCTTTTAATGAAAAATAAATAAAATGAAAACAAAACCAAATAAATATTTCTTGCCCGGCTGTCTGGAACAAGAGTTTTAAGTAAGCACATCAGCAAAGTTCTGTTTCAGTGATTCATACCTATGTTGACTGGTTATTTATCAGGAACAGTTTATAGAAGCATAACAACATAATTTCCTCCACAACTTCCCTTCCTGCTGCCACTCCTTTTCCAAGTGACATCCTATTTCTGAGAAGAGATACTGTATTTCTAACAACTGTTTCCCAATTCAGGTATTAGAAGACAGAGACATTCCCGAGGTGCAGTCAATGGAGGAAGCTGGATATTAAAAGTAACTAGTGCTATCTGTAGTGTTAACCATTCAACAATAAACAGATGCTAGGGGTTATCACAATGGAAGCGAAATGGCCTGATCTTTAGAGGATGGGATAAGGATAGTAGTAGGGACTGAAGGAACCTCAAGGGTTATCTAATCCAAACCCCTGACATCAAGCAGAATCCACAGTACCTACACCTTCCTTCAGAGATGTCAGACTGATCTCTTTTTAAAGGCCTCCAGTGATGAAGCCTCCACAGCCTTCCATCCCTTGATATTGGCATTTCTGCCAGCTATTTCCCCGTCTCCTCATTAGGGAAGGCTACTGAATGAATGGTGGGCTTGGAACATCAGGTGAACCTGGAAACTGTCAGATTCCTGGACCTCTGTCTGTCCGTCTTTTGCCCGGAGCATGTTACTGAGACTGCCCTTGTGTCCTTCATTGATGATCTATGCCTTGAGATTGACAGGGGAAATTGTACCTTATTGAACTTGGATCTTTAAGCAGCCTTTGATAGAGTTAACCATGAAATTTTGTTGACACAATTGCGGGACCTGTCAGGGGTTTCCAGGATCACTTTCGACTGTTTCTGTTCATTCCTGTCAGGGAGGTTCCAGCGGGTGGTGATGGGTGGTTTTATTTATTTATTTATTTTATTTATGTAAAATTTATATCCCACCTCTCATGCCCACAGAGCAGCCCAGGGCGGCAAACAGCAACTATACAAACAATAAAACAATAAAACACTTAAAACAATTAAAAATGCCCTATTATGCAGGGAAAAATACAAATCAAAACACTGCCTCCACCCCTACCCCTTGCCAAAGGCCTGTCAGAACAGCCAGGTCTTACATAATCGTCAAAATGACAGGAGAGTAGGGAGCCAACCTAGCCTCCTCCGGAAGCAAATTCCACAGCCCAGGGGCAGCCACCAAAAAAGATCTAACATCGGTGGCCACCCACCTCGCCCGGGGAACCTCCAAAAAGGCTCCCACGGATGATCTCAGGGGTCGCACGGGCACATGGGGAGTGAGGCAACCTTCCCATTCTCATGCCATGCTGCCTGTCTGCCCAGCCACCCAGGTGGCCAAGATAAAAGCCTGTCTTAGGGATGGGCGAATAGATCACGGTTCACGTTTGGTTGCGTTCGGTTCGGCTGCGTTCAGTTCATCCGTTCGGTTTGTCCGTTTGGTTCGTTCGCTGAGTTCGGGTTCAGCCGTTCGGTTTGGCCGCACGGTTCAGGCTCAGCCATTCGGGAAATGTTTGTATATGGTTTTTTCTGTTGTTTTTATATGGTTTTGGGGGGAAGGTTGTTTTTTTTTTGTTTTTATATGGGGTTTTTTATTTAATTTTTTTCTCTAATATTATATATATCTATCTACACTAAATCTAACTGCTATTAAGTATTCTAAATGCTATGAACTAAATGGATTATCTAATAAGTACACAGGCCTACTCCTACAAA
>QEPC01012897.1:1151407-1162625 GCA_003113815.1 Sphenodon punctatus | reverse complement strand
ACACACATTTCACATCCGCGAATTCTTGTAGCGAAAATAATGCAGAATCGCGGAGTATCGCGCGAAATTATGCGAGGCGCAACCTGGGATGCCGAGGTTTAGGAATGGAATCGCGGAGCGGTAACAGCTGATTTTGCATCAGCCCTATTGGCAAGTACTCTGTTAATAATTACAGAAGTTTATACATCTGGTGAATATACTGCCTATAACAGTTCGTGCTACCTAAGAATCTTTGCAGGCGTTTCACGGCCTTCGGGGCGGGCCAGCATTGGATGGCCTCCACTTTTCATTGTTCCATTTGAATTCCCTTGTGAGATATCACGAATCCCAAGAAGTCCACCGTAGTCAGGGGGAAAGCACACTTCTCCCCTTTGCAGTATCGTTTTTGATCTCTTAGTACTTGTCGGACATGTTGGGTATGCTGTTCTCGAGACTCCGAGTAAATCAAAATGTCATCGAGATAAGCAATGACCGAGACATCCAATAAATCATGAAAAACATTGTTAATAAAGTGCTGGAATGCTGCGGGGCAATTACCAATCAGAACGGCATAACTAAATATTCGTAGTGCCCATATCAGGTATGGAAGGCCGTTTTCCATTTGTCCCCTTCCCATACCCAGAGCAAGTTATATGCTCCATGGAGGTCTAGCTTAGTGTAGATCACTGTCCTTTGTAGTCGATTAAGCAGTTCTGGTATCAGTGGTAGCGGGTAACTATTCTTTATAGTGATGGCGTTCAAGCGTCGATAGTCTATGCAGGTACTGAGTCCTCCGTCTTTTTTAGCCACGAAGAAGATAGGTGCTCCTGCTGGTGAGCAGGAGTGGCAGATGAACCCATTGCGAAGGCTTTCATCTATGTGCTGTCGTAGGGTTTCGAGTTCGGGGTTGGACAGGGCATAGATGTGCCCAAAAGGCAGCTTTGCCCCAGGTTGGAGGTCAATAGGGCAGTCATAGGGACGTCGTGGGGGAAGTTCCGATGCTTGCTGTTTGCTGAAGACATCGGCGAAGTCGGTGTATTCTGCAAGCAATTGAAACTGGGGGTCTTCCCTAACACAAGTTCTGAGACGGTCCTTCCACATGGGTGGTCGTGGCACAATGCATTCCACCTTACAGTGCTGGTATGTGAATTGGAGGTGCCGCATGCCCCAATCAATGTGCAGATTGTGCCGGTTTAACCAGGGAAACCCCAGTACCATCACAAGCAAGGGGGTGCAAACCACATCGAAAACAAGCTGTTCCTGGTGATTACCCATGATGCAGTTCAAAGGATTCGTCTGTTGCATGATGGGTCCCGACACTAAAGGAGAGCCGTCAATCGAGTGGATGGCTGCAGGGGTTGGTTTAGATTCAGTCTGAATGGAATGTCGTCGAAGTCAGGAAGCATCGAGAAAGTTGCTGGAGGACCTGGAATCTACCAAGGGCCTTACCACCACGGAGGATGCGGCATCAAGTGTCACCACCACCGAAAGGTAAATATGAGTCGTGACGGGAGTTATAGTAGAAGGAAGGACTTTCATGGTTGGGAGGTCCCCTGTCCCTCCCGACCCTTGGCGTTTCCCGATCCTCTTCACAGAGGGGGAAGCAGGGGACATTCACGAATAAAGTGGGATGCCTCTTCATAGTAGTAACAGGAACGGGAACGCCAATGTCGTTCTTTTTCTTCTGTGGTTAGTGGACCTTGGGCGGCGCCAATCTGCATCGGCTCCGAATCTGGGCCCTTTGGCGGTGTCAACGAAGGTGCTGGAAGGACTGGAGGGTGTTGGGGAAAGACTTGGGGTTCCTGCCTCCGTTCTCGTCACAGCTCGGCTAGGCGATCGTTGATCTGGAGGGTGAGTGTAGCTAACTCCTCCCATTTCTCTGGGAGGGGGGTCAATGCAAGCTGGTTTTTTAACTCTTCGCATAAGCCCCTGAGGAACGTAACCTGCAACACTTCAGTTGGCCATTTTAATTCCAATGCCAACTGCTGAAATTGGGTGATGTAGTCCAATAAGTTCCCTCGGGTCTGTCATAGCGACATCATGGCTGCTTCAGCATCTCACACCCGGAGAGGATGATCAAACAAATGCGTGAATTCCTGGACAAAGTCCTGGTAATTTGAAAGTAGCGGGCTGTCCCCCTGTAGTAATGTGGTAGCCCATTCCGGTGCAGTGCCCCCAAGATGTCCAATCACGAAGGCCACCTTGAGGGTATCGGTGCCATACGTCTGAGACTGCATAGAGAAAGTTAGCCGACATAGGGCCATGTAGCTCTGAAACCCCTTGCGCTACCCTAAAAATGGGGGAATCCGTGGCCCCATGGGTTCCCTAGGGGATGCAGCGGGAGGAGGTGGCATGGGCACCGGTGCAGTCACCACAGGTGCTGGCTCAGCGGGGACCGCTGGGCCAGCGTTCTGGGCCACCACGGTAGCCAGGGGCTGGTGTTCTTGCCTCAAGTCCTGAACCTCCATGGCCAGAGCCTGCACTTCATGGACAAGTTCCCCTATTTCCTTGGCCGCATCCATCTGGCCAAAAGATGTGGGGATGGGAAAACGGGGAAGAAAGGTAGGCTGGTGATTCTGTCACAGGAGGGGGACAAGTCACTTGAGGGAAAGGGGAATGAAGACTGGAGGGGACTGAACTGGGCTCAACCTCCACCTGCACGCACGGCTCACGGATCTCTAATACACCCTCTATCTGGTGCCAACAGCCCATCAGGATAGTGGGTGGACCAATGAGATCTAGTGCAGTAAGCACACTGCCCGGGTCCCTATCATCATAGGGCGCTGCGGAAGGGAAGGAGACGTGAGCCCACTCGCACTCCCAACTCTCATGCACTGCACCGCAGGAGCGGGGGGAGGGGGAGCACTGCAAGGCCGTGCAGAGGTGTAGGGGGGCATGAGGAGATCAGGGCCCAGGATACAACAGGGTAGGGAACAGGATACACGCACACCGGGAGAGGAGGAGGGAAAGGAAATCCCCAGAGGGGAGGGACACATACTCGCACAGGCAAACGGCACACTCACTATCGGGGTCACTGGGGAAGGGAGGCACTACACACACACACTCTAGGATTAATAGTACAAGGATACCAAGAAACACAAAACAAGCACTTAGCTCAGGGGCCGGTCTCGACTTCTCAATCACCAGCACCGAGTGTCTCTCGGCTCTGGTTCTTATCCTCCAAGCCCCACCCCTTAGCACACGCCCACAGACGTGTGGAGCGCTGCACAGGGGGCGTGTTCATTGATGTCAGGTCGGGCGGCTTGTCTGCTGCTTCCAGTCCTGACAGCTGCGTTTCCCCTAGGGCTGGGGGTGTGTCAAGCTGTCCCGCCTGGATTGGTGCATCTGGCGGGGCCCCCGGAGGGGCTGGGAGTGCGGCCGCCGACTGGGGTATGTGCCGAGCGCGCCACCCCCAGTGTCGGTGGAGGGGCTTGACAGTTCAAGAGAATTCAAAGGTTTTTTGAAGCTCAGAAGAAGTTTTGAAACGCGTTGGCGATATCACTGGACTTCTGCAAAGAGGTTCTACCTTGGATCTTTTTCCTTATTGCTGTGGTGGACTTTACATTTACTCATTTACATGTACAATTGTTTATACTTATAGGATTTATGTATAATAAATAGTAGGGCAATTTCTATTCACAGGCTCACTATTACATGCCATCACTATTGTGTAGCTTACTGTTCTGCTTACACTGTGGGTTTGTTTTTTTCATTCATTGTGTGTTCTATTCCATTGATCATATAAGTGTGAAATATTAATGCCTGCCTCCTGTCAGCCCTGCTCCTGCCAGTCCCACAACCTAAAAAATTCCACCAGCTGACACTGGTTTACTCAAATGTTTCTTGTTGCCTGTTGATGCTACAAGACTACTAACAGTAGTGGAAGTGCTGCGGCTGCTGCTAATTCTATATTACTGCAATAAATGGGATTAATTAGTTTATCATGAACAATCTGGGGTTCGGTTTTGTAATTCTGTCAGATAATTTTACTTGTATTTTGAAAATTAACAATCTCTTAGCCTAATTTGTTTATTAAAAATATATAAGGGGGCAGAACTTATGGACTAGAGCAGGGAGAAGCATTAGGAGGACCCTTGAGGCGCATTCACACAACTTCCTTCACCCATGTTTTTAATTTCTTGTGGGAGATAATGTTAACAGGAGAACCCCCCTCCCACTCGTGACTATTTCATTTTCATTTCATTTCATTTATTAGATTTCTATACCGCCCCATCCTGCACAGCAGCTCGGGGCGGTTAACAACAATAAAAAAACATTTAAAAACATTTAAAATACAATCATAAAACATATCAATAAAGCTGGTGGTATAAAAATAAATATACAGGTGGGGGATTAAAAATCACCCCCCCCCTCCCTCCCAAAGGCCTGGGCAAACAGCCAGGTCTTACAGTTCCGCCGAAAAGTCAAAAGGCTTGGGGCCAGGCGAGCTTCCTCCGGAAGGGAGTTCCACAGCCGCGGCCCTACCACCGAGAATGCCCGCTCCATCGTGGCCCCCCGCTTAACACGGGGGACCTCCAGGAGGGCACCCCCGGCAGACCGCAGGAGTCGTTCCGGGGCGCGAAGGGCGAGGCGGTCCCTAAGGTAAGAGGGGCCAAGGCCGTATAGGGCTTTATAGATCATTACTAGGACCTTGAACCTGGCCCGGCACACTATCGGCAGCCAGTGCAGCGCTCGGAGCACCGGTGTAATGTGCTCCCGGCGACCCGTCCCCGTAAGAAGACGGGCCGCCGCATTCTGCACCAGCTGCAGCCTCCGGGCCAGGAACAAGGGAAGCCCCACGTAGAGCGCGTTACAGTAGTCGAGTCGCGAGGTGACGAAGGCATGGATGAGGGAGGCCAGGTCCGGGCCAGAGACATACGGACGCAGCCTACGTACCAGATAAAGCTGGCGGAAGGCAGCCTTCGCGGCTGCCTCCACCTGCTGCTCCAGCCGCAGGCCTGCGTCCAAAATGACCCCCAGACTCCGGACCTGCTGAGCTACAGGGGGGCAAACCCCCCCAATCAGGGGGGCCACCACCCCCTTCGCCCTCCCCACCACCATTACCTCCGTCTTATCTGGGTTGAGTTTCAGTCTGCTCTGTCGCATCCAATCCGCCACGGCCTCCAAACATTGGGATAGCACCGAGACAGCAGGGTCTGGGTCGGTAGAAAACGAGAGGTACAGCTGAGTATCATCAGCATACTGGTGACACCGCACCCCGAACCCTCTCACGACCTCCCCCAAGGGCTGCATATAGATGTTAAATAATAATGGAGACAAGATCGATCCCTGCGGAACGCCACACGGTAAGGCGCGGGGGCTCGATGTTTCTTCCCCCAACACCACCCGTTGGCTCCTCCCCGAGAGGAATGAACGGAACCATTCAAGAACAGTTCCGTCCAGACCCCCCCGGTCACGCAGTCGTCTCAACAGCAGCCCATGGTCCACGGTGTCAAAAGCGGCCGAGAGATCGAGCAGGATGAGAAATGTCGAACATCCCGCATCCATCTCCCGGCGGAGGTCGTCCACCAAGGCCACCAACGCCGTCTCGGTGCCATAGCCGGGGCGGAACCCAGATTGAAACGGGTCAAGGAGCCCGATATTGGGGGGTTGGTACCCCAATATCCACCGCTCCTTAACTTTGAGGGGAATTAGCTTAATTCATTAAACCCGGGGTTCCTGCGTGTTCTAAGGATCAGTCTGAGAACAGGTACGCACTACAAGCAGTTTATGTACCCTCCCCAAATGTGAAGGAAAAGAGGGAGACAAAGATTCAATAAAACTAAAACGTTTATTTATACACATAAACAGGTAAGGTAAGGTAATCTTTAAAAATGGTGTAACCACATGTTTATTGCCATTCTGAGGTATCATTTATAAAACCAAGAGTCTGAATTCTTACACAGAATTATACAAAAATTATAACAGACCATACAAATAATAACACACATAACAATCATTTATCACAATCCATGGCCTTATGATTCGGCCAATAGCTGCACCTCTGACTCCATTTGCCCAGCCATAGAAGCAGGTGCCAAACCTGCTAGACTCCCTTCCGCTCCTAATTTTAAGCATCACCCAGCCATCTTAAGGCTCCATTGATATTTATAAGACTGATAAACAGAGTGCCCATTCCCTATTTCTCAGCCTAGGTCTTTACGTTGGGGCTGATTTTAAGCTGCACTCAGGATCTCAGCCGGCTAAATCCATGCTCATTTAGCCAATGAAATAGAGCAATTAGTTCTGTAGGATTACTATTCCTTATCTTAAGATAGCACTTATCTGCTAGGTTGAATCTGCCTGACTTTGCTCTAGCCTCCAGCATTAAAGATAATATATTGGCTATTTATCGCACTTGCTCCACATTTTTTCCAAATAACAAATATTGAAGGATATATGTGCCTGGCCAAAACTTTTTTCCCTCCCAGCATCTTATTCAACCAATTAATCCTCACTGGTTCCATAAACCGGCAATCCAAGATTATATGGTGCAAATCATCAATCCGTTCTAGACCACAGGGGCACTTACACAGGTCCCCTGGGGTCTGGCTATATCACCCCTCAAGTACTTTTGAGGGCACTAATTGAAATCGACAGAATGTATATGCCTTCCTGGATTTATAACTGCAGAGGCTAATCAGATAGTTTTCCCTGCCCCACTCCTCCTTCAACCTCGGGTAAAGTGGAGCCACTTTGTTGGACAATGTCAATACCAACTGCTCTTGTCCAGCTGTATCTTCCAGTCTTTGCAGTATGTTCCCTCTAACATGAGCAGGTATAGACTGGCTTAATAATAAATATCTGTACCCTAAATCACTAAGAAGCACAGACAGATCCTTTCTCCAACTGAACTCTGAGTCAGCACTCATTGTCTCCAGCCAGCATGTTTTAGGTAGGGTGTCCTCATCTATATCTATTAGCCAAAACCAGTATCTAAGTAACCTCCCTTGGGCTTTAGTTCTGACTGGTAAGATCTCCAATTTGGCTTGCATCAAAGAGATTGGAGTAGCCTTTGAGAGCCTACCAGGGCTCTCATGAACAGATTCTGGAAGTCCTCCAGGCTCAAATTCCTCTGGCCACCCCAAATCTCGGCACCATATTTAGCCTAGGGAATCAGTTTATGATCTAATAGTTTCAAAGCTGGTAGCAGCTGTCTGCCACCATGCTTTGACCAGAACTTAATGACTCCATTAGCTGCTTGTAGCATTTTCATGCCAGTGACTTCCCAATGTTTTCCCCAACCACCCGTTGCAAAAAATGTTAGGTCTAGATATTTCAAGCAGTCCACCTGCTCCAACCGCTCTGATTCCAACTTCCAGTCACACTAGGCTTGTCGTTTAAAAAAAATGACTACCTTTGTTTTATCGCAGTTGATGTTCAGCTTGTTAGTTGTACAATACTACGATAATTGCCCTATCACTCTCCTCAAGCCTACTCTTGAGGTGGCCATAAGTGCCATATCATCTGTATACAGCAGCGCATTTATTCTTCTGCCTGTTACATAAGCTGGATGAAATATATCTCTTGCCAGATGGTCTACTATGTCATTAATAAAGAAGTTTAAAAGTAAGGGTGCAAGTACGCAGCCTTGTTTGACTCCCTTATCTGTGGCTATTGGCCCTGTCAGATCACCTTCATTTGAAATCCGGACTCTAATTTCAGTAAACTGATACAGACGTTGGATTAACGCCAACAGTCTTATCTGCCTGTTTTAATTTATCCCACAGGAGCCGTCTGTTGACTGAGTCAAATGCCTGTCATAAATCGACGAAGACCACCTATAATTTTGTATTCTTTATCATGACGTACTTGCCTATCATGTGCACCAGGACAAAACACTTATCCAACGTCGACTGGCCCTTCCTGAAACCAGCTTGCTCTGTCTTAATAATCTTATCTGCTTCCAGCCAGTTCTCTAATCTGACAAGCAGTGTTCTGGCATAAAGTTTGGCAGGAATGTCTATCAGGTTTATAGTCCTGTAATTTGAAGGGGAGGGCCTGTCTCCCTTTTTGTAGATGGGGACTATAATACTTAAGTTCCATTTAGCTGGGACTATCCCAAAAATATTTATGGAGTTAAATACCTTCTGTAATTTAGGGAGCCACCAGTCAGAATTTTCATTCAAGAATTCACCAGACAGTCCATCCTCACCAGGCGCTTTCTTATCTGGCAACTTCAATATATGGTCCCTAATATCCTGCAGTGTAAGCAGGAGCAAGTCAGGGAGTATCAGGATATCCTCGGTCGGCACATCAATCCCCTGTTCCCACTACACAGTCTGTTATAGAAATCTTCCCATTCTCCTGATGTGACCTCTGTCCTGATAGAGTCTTTTTCAGGACAGAACCCCAAATTAACAATCTGCCAGATTTTTTTCCCATCCTTTTTCTCTACTGCTTCAGACAGCCACCTCCATTGTGATGTCTGATAATCCTGTTTTTTCCTTTTGATAGGGATGGGCGAAATGTGGTTTGGATGTTCGGTCGTTCGGTTTGAAACCCGAGTTCAGGTTCGATGGTTTGGTTCAGCCGAGTTCGGGTTGGCTGAACTTGGCCGAACAGTCAAAAATAGCGCTATTGAAACCAAAATCGAAACCTAATTTTTGGCCTTGAAAAGACGTTTTTTTCTGCCCCCGAACTCATCCGAACTCATCCGAACACGACCAAACTGTTCGGTCATTCAAGAGTTCAGTTCGGACGTTCAGTTTGGAAGTCTGAACAGACCGAGTTAGGTCCAAACTCCAAACATCCAAACAGCGTTTGCCCATCCCTACCTTTTGATCATATGCCTGTAATTCCTTTTCTCTTCAATATACTGTTTTATAATTCCTTCTCCTTTATCAAACCTTACTTTGTGTGCCAGTTTCTGAAGTTTGATTTTGGACTTCTGACAACCAGAATTATACCAGCAGGGTTGTGAAATCTTCTGCTCTCTCTTTCTGACTGTAATAGTTAGTAGATCAGATTTGATTTTATTGAGAATTGTTGAGTATCCCCCAATCACATCGGCCACTCCTCTTGGTTAGACAATAATTGGTGCCTCAGGTTGAGAATTAGTTCTGATGTTAAGTATTTCTGACTACCCTCTGTCAATTCCAAACCCCACCTACGAAATCTGCCATGCCTAATATTGACTGGGTCGAGCACCGGATTGACCTCACATAAATCTATTGGGTTTACACATGAAGATTCTATCATAATTGGCTGATGGTCACTGGTAGCCTGAGCCAAAACTTCAAAATTGGCCCATCTAGTGACCTGTCCCTCTGGCACACAGATGTAGTCCACCACGCTTGCACCAGGCTTCTCAAAATAGGTATAACTCTCACCTTCAGCCCTACTTGAGGTTCCATTTAGAACTCTATAGTTTATCCTATAAACGAATTGTAGAAACTGGAGGCCCTTCAAGTTCAGTTTGGAGTCTCTAGAGATCTTCTGTGCGGGAAAAAAACAATCATCTACATCGTGGCCCAGCTTCTGTGCTATTTCCTTATCATCATTTCCAATACGCGCATTTATATCCCCCAATATTATTATAGTCACCTCTGGTGCAGCATTTTCTAACTGGATAACATAGTCTTCCAATGTAGACCAAAAATTTATCCGAGCATGAACCCCCAATAAGGGGGATAAATATATATTGATCACGATTACTTGGAGCCTTTTCCCCACTATTTTGATAGCCAAGGTATTTTTGGGCGAATCTTCCAGTTTGTCGCATTGGACCTTTAGACCTAGATTTCTAAGTATAGTGAGTCCACCGGAAGGCCTATCCATCGAGTTCCCTGGAGTTATCCTGCCAGATTTCCTGCAGACAAATTATTCCTTTCTTCTTAAATAATGTCATAACTTCAGTGGAGAGACAGTTCTCCCAACCAGCCACGTTCCAAGACATTACTGATAATTTTCCATCCAGTTTATATGTCTCAGTCTCAGGAGTCAGGCTCGCATGTGAGGTTGAATCAGTCCCGTGCCCCCTTCGGGGTCGCCTCCAGCTATATTAGCCGTGCCTAGCGCCTCATTTTTGTCTTGCCGGTTGAATATCATCTGGTTACTATTTCCTGGGTATTCCACATCCCCCTGATTAATTGTCAGTTCCTCAATTTTATTGTCTGGCTGCCTCTGCAATGCCACCACTAATACTGCCTCATTATTTTGTCCCCTCAGTATTCCTGAGTCATCCCTAAGTGAGGCTCTTTAGGCATTGGAGACTTCCCGTCCTTCCTTCTGCTCACTTGTACACAGTTGAATTAACTCCTCCCCCCTACCATCTACTACCTCTGGACAGTGCGCCCTTAATTCTTCTTGAATCTCCCCCAGCATATCCCCCTCTTGTATCACTGTAGTAATTATTCCCTGGGCTCCTCTGGGGGGATCCCTATGACTGCCACCATTCGCCCCTGGGCCCAGCAGACTGCTACAGTCAGTATAAGTGTTGCTCCCTTCACTTGGCATGGTTGAGGTAAAACGTTCACCCTCATCCATGCTAGATTGTCTGCAGCTTTTCCTTTTTCTAGAGGCTTTTCCTTTTGGTACCTGGTCAGTTCTCGTAAATGACCCATGCTTAGGGTCACATTTAGTTTCACAGCTGCTAGCAGTCAACTTGACCAGATGCTCATGCAATTTTGCCATCCTTTTTAGGATGGCATTTTGGTTTTTCAATGGCATCTGTCTATATGCCTCTACGGCCTCATGTTCTTCTAACAGGAAAGAACCTCCCTTATCACTAACTCCCTCAGGCAAAAATTCCAGTGCCAGCCCGAGGCATGTGCCACTGGCACCCAGGCACATGGGCCCATGGCTAGGAGGCCCTCGGGGGTCCCCCCCAACCCAACCCCACTCACCCATCCGGCAGAGGAGGCAATGTCCCGGCCCGACCGTCTCCCCTCCCCCCTAGTTGCTGCTGCAGCAGTGCCCAGCTCAGGCTCCACAGTCCCAGGCTGGGATTGCAGAGGCATTGCCTCTGCAGTCAAGCCAGGGCATTGCCTCCTCCACATGGCCTCCCGTCCCCTCCCAGCAGCAGCGCCAATGGTGGCAAAAGGAGAGGAGTAGGAAACGCCGCCCTCGCACGGAGCCCGGCCCTCCCAGGAATTCCCCCCCTTCTTCCCCGCCCCTCTGGGGGTCCAATCCTTGCCCCCCAGATTATTCCCCCACTCCTGCCCCCCTAGGTTCCCCCATATTCCCCCCAGGACAGGAGTCCTCTTTCTTCCCCCCCTAGGGTCCCCATCGCTACCCC
>QEPC01012897.1:1133381-1151307 GCA_003113815.1 Sphenodon punctatus | reverse complement strand
GGGGGGGGGGGGGAATAGGCCAGTGAGGCAGTGTCAGGACTCAGAGTTGGAGCCGCTGTGGCTCAGTGAGGAGTGCCGGAGCCGAGGAGGAGCAGTATGCAGCAGCAGCCCAGTCCGTCCAGCCAGGCTCCAGCAGGTAGTCTTCCCAGCCCCCGGCCAGCCCCTCCCCCCCAAACCCAATGCCCCCAGCCTGTTCCAGCCCCTTGCAAATCCTGGTGCTCCCAGCCTCCCCCCCCCCCACAAACTCGGTGCCCCCTGTGATTTGTGATTTTAGGTGTTCTCAAAATGTTGGCAATGTGATGCTTATGATAAAACTGAGGCTTTGAAACCCTGAGATTTAACTGTTAGTCTTTTGATCATGTTTTCAAAATGTTGGCAATATGATGTTTGTGATAAAATTGAGGTTTTGAAATCCAGATATTTAACTGTTAGTCTTGTGACTAATCCCAGCCCTGTCTTGTGATTTAACATTTCTCAGCATGACCTCCTTGTTAAACAGTGGTTTATAAATTAACAGTACATGTAACAGACAGGTTTCTATAATTTTCAGTGCATGTTTGTTCCCTCTCTGGTCATGTGTGATCCTATGCTCCTTTTTGTGACTGTGGTCATTGGTGTGTGTCATCCTTCTCGCTTCCGTGTTAGCAGACAGACTTGCTGCTTGCATTTGCTGTGTTGCGCTTGTCCCTTTTAAGTTTGTCTGCTATTACCTGTGTTTTAAACTAAGTCAAAGTCTTTGGGTGTAGAAATTGAGAAATCTTAATGCTGAAAACTCTTTGTTGCTGGATTTTTGGAGGCTCTGCCTACAATGTACAAGCCCCTCCCTAGAGCTCTGGCAGTCATAAGGTTTTGCTGGCCCGCCGGTGGCTTTGCCACTGGCAGCCCGGCCAGCCTTTAGGTCCCCGCGGAAAGGCTTGGCACATGGCCCCTCAAACCCTTGGGTCAGCCCTGAAAAATTCCATATCTCCTGAGCCGTCCCCTTGGAGTGAGAGGGTACTTATTGGGCTATAGTCCAGTGGGGCCTCCCCATTAACTTTAGACAGAGAAAGCCTCTCTGAGTTGCCCCTAAATGATCTCTTCCCTCTGTTCACCACTCCTGCTTCTGGACAGATGCTTCCAATTCCCTCTTGCTGAAAGGGGGGGTTTGCTTTCCAGCTTCTGATAGCTTTTAGCCAGAGATCTGGCCTGTCTCTCTAGAATCTGCCTTTCCCCCCCAAACTTTAGCAGCTAATTCTGAGGAGTCAAAATGAATTCTTACCCCACTGCCGGCTTTTCTTAAATATAATAGGTCAATCTGCTAGATGTTTTTACTTACAATGGGAAGATGTAATAATATTTGAAAATGCTCTGCCATTTAATGTGGGGTTGTCCATAGGGGGAGTTTACCATGCGGAAGTGGGCAGGCATTGACAATCAATTTACCAGGTTCCAATAGGAATCAATCATGTCCCTCTTTATGCATTTTCCCCTCTCCTCAAAAATCCCCTTCCCCTGGGAATGGTTCTGGCTTCTTATTAAAATACAGTAGAGGCCAGGCGATCTTATCATGTTCCCTCTCACTAGGAACATGAGAATGAGGGCGGTAATATCATCCATCTTAACCGCTAGTAAATTTAACCTCGTAAATATAAATTTCACTGTAGTTGCAGTCATGGCTACATGATCAGCTAATAGCCCTGCTGTAGACTCATTGCCTAGGGAATTAGTATCCGATTGACCAAAAACAAAAGGTGGCAGTCCAATACTCACATCAGTTAGATCCAGTGATACCCTGCAGCTGGTTTTATTCCCATCCAGAAAGGGGCAGGGGAAACTCTCTGAATGGGGCAGGATAGCATACCTATTCTTCACGGGAATTTCATGGCTCTCACCTGCTTTGGGCTTGCTAATTTTCCAAAAGTATGTGTCTAATTTCCTAAATTTCTGTGGGGGGGAGCTGGCTACAATCGGCCTCTGCCCTTGTTTGATTTGGGGTGTCATGGGAAATTGGGTAAGTTGGTCCCCTGCCTATATATGTGTAGCAGTCTACAAGTTTCTTAACACAGTTATACCATATAAGTGACAAATCCCATTTAAGCAGTCAAAATATGCCCATGTTACATCCGCAATTGTAGAACAGTTTTTAATATCTGGGAAATATATCCCAGGTCCCCCTGAGTGAAGAGTCAGGGCAGGGATCCTAGCCAGGTCAGCAGCCCATATATTATGGTGCTGCCAAGCACCTGACCAGATTTTATTGATGTAACTCTTGGCCCAGCATGCAAATAGGGCGTATCACTAAACAGCAACTTCTTTAAATGTTGATTGACCATGATGCCATTCCCCGGTACTGTTCTGCCAACTCCGAAGAGACCTGGACTTCCAGGGTGGGAACAGGAAGCACAACCCTTATCACCCAGCGCCTGGCCTGCGCCTAAGGCCATGTGCACAAGGGTGTGCCATTGAGCATGCAGCCCTTAGGTGCGCCACCCTATGGCACGTGTCCGCAGCGTGGGTGCTCCCCGCCCTGGTTTTCAAGCCTCAGCGCGGTGCAGCCAGCCAATCCCAGGTGCGCTCTCCACTGGGTCTCTCGTGGGTGTGATGATCAAGTGGCAATCAGGTGGTACAATCAATGGACAGGTCAACACCCCTCATTGGGCAAGTCTCTTTAAGCAGCCACAGTTCAGCGCTCTCGCAGAGTTTCAATGGGGCAGCAGACCCCTAAAAGCCCCAGTCTCACAGGACACACTCTCCCCTTAGAACACCGCTTCTCCCACATAAACAGAGAAGCACAGCCCCAGTCTGCCTGGCGGGATCAAAGGAAAAACACAATCAGGGAGCTTTCAGAGGCCCATGCCCCCTAGAAATGCCTCCCCTTGATCTCCCAGCCCAGCCATAATGCAGAGAACCTTCTCTGGCCACCTATAGCTTGGAAGACTTCGCAGTGGGGTTATCTTATATGAAAAAAGGTTCCTCTAGTCTCTTACCTAGATAGAGTGCCCCTCTAATGAACCCCCCAAGGCCAAATAAACACACAAGCATGCTAGGCTTGGTTATAAAACATATATTGAGTACATACAAGTACAAGGCTGTTAATCAGATATTGCAAGTCAGTAAATCAAACATAAAGTACACGCATTCTAAGATATACTGAGATTGCCTAACTGTCCCCTTACCCTATGGTTCAGTTCAAGTTCATCAGCGTATCTCACAGCTTTGATGTCTAAGTTGGGCCCAAGTCTTTTAGAGAATATAAAAGTCTTTAGTTCATGTTTGTAGCAGCTCTTTTGCTGAGCAGTTCTCTCCTTCAAGTCCAAGATGGAAGTGTCCTTACAGTCTGTAGAGATCCTGTCTCTTCTTCTCCCCTTCACAGGGGCTTCGGTGACTTCCTGTGTCCTGCTGCTATTGTCATTGTAACAAGGTGGTAGAGCGGACCTGGCCGTTGCTTGGCGATAAACTGCCCACTTGTTATAACAAAGGGAATCTCTCCCACCACTCTGGCAACTGGTTTCAGTATATTGCTCTAACTGAGCTTACGATCTGTTAACCCTTTATATTACATTACACGTATCCCCAAAATGTGTGTCATCTCCCCCCAAATGGGTGTGTTGCCACCATGTCCCCATGACAGATGCAAGGGGAAGTTATAGGGTTCAGAATAAAAGATTTGGGATAGGTGCAAGGGTGTTACAAAAGGCACACAGGGAGGACAAAGGGACACAAATGACCCATCAGGTGGATTTCTAAGTGAGACAAAAGGAAAGATTCATATGTGAACCATGGGGACAAAAGGGGATTCCAGGTGGGTGCTTAGGTGTCACAAAAGGGAAGAGACCTAGAGGAGCCATGGACAACAGACACACAATGGGCACACATGGGCATGAATGCGGAGAGGACATTCCGATGATTTGGGAGGAGTTGTGAGAGGGACCCCAAGGTTAATGGGTGACATCCCTCTCTGCCTGGGGGAGGGGGGGAGGGATCCATGTCTTTGAGGCTGTTGCTAACCTGGATTTTATTCGCCAGTGGTTTCTCTAAACAGGGAGAATGCCCTTTCTTAATGGCCCAGTACTTACTGAGGGCTATCTCCCCTTAATCACCGCCTTCCTGGATCAGGCTGCTGTCCACATGTGTGAACTCCCTTATCCTAGGTTCCATGGTGTCTGGGCCCGATCCTTGCTCTGACTCACTGGCGGGGGGGAGTATCCTGAGTCTAATGCCCACCGGCCCATGTCTCAAATGGACTTTGCCAGACATGGGGGGCTGTCCTAACAATAACTAATGCACCTATCATCTTCCACACATTGCTGCCCAGCTGTCAGTTTAGCCTACATATTGCCACGACTGCTTCTATCAATCCCATAATGCTGTGTGCTGATTTTTTGGCTGGTGCATTGTGGGACAGCATCCCTTTCAGAGCTGAGGCAAGAATGACTGTGCCCATACAGTTGGAAAATACCTAGCTTTTGGGAGTGCTTGCAACTGTTCATCAGTATTTCTTCACTATCCATTGAATCCACACTTCCACTGTTGATGAGATTGGTGCCTGTGATTATCTGCCATTTCCCAGTATTTTTCTGTATTTTCTGCCAAGTTAATTTCTGGTATTTTCATTATTTCCCTGCATTTTACAACAGTTTCTGGCATCTGAATGTAGAAAACAAGGGTTAGCCCTTGAAATACACCAATCAAAACACAGTTTACAAGAAGCCTAAAGAAGAACCAATAGGGAAAATGATGAAAGTTACTTAATCATACACAAGCAAACATAAGCAGCATGTAAGAAATGTTACATGATGTGTGGCTGCTGTTCCCTAGGAAGAATTACCAGAAGTACCGAACAATGAAAATTTCTGAATGGGAAATAGCAAAAATACTGAAAAAGTCAGTAAGTTTCCTCATTGCATGAGTACAGGCGACATGCAATGTCTGTTTATTATTATTATTATTATTATTATTATTATTATTATTAACATTTATATGGCACCAGCCATGTGCCTGGTGCTTTACAGAACATAGAAGTAGACGTGGTCCCTGCCTGTGGCTTACAATCTAAAAGACAAGGAGGGGGAGACAGGGAGAGGGGACAGTGGGAGAGACAGGGGAGAAGACAAACAAACATTCAGGCGGATGCGAAGTCTCAGGTGCGTGTGCTTGGCTTGGTTACAATCAGGTTGGTTGCAGCAGTCTGCAGAGGAGGGCAGACAGTAAGTATATGGGGAACGACTAGCAGGCATTGGGAAAGGCGGCGAGGAAAAAGTGGGTCTTGAGGAGGGATTTGAAGGAGCGGAGGGAGGGGGCAAGGCGGATGTGGGTAGGGAGGGAGTTCCAGGCATGGGGGGCAGCGAGGGAGAAGGGTCGAAGGCGGTTAGGTGAGCAGGAGAAACGAGGGAGAGTGAGGGAGGGGACAGAGGAAGAGCGGAGAGCGCGTGCAGGAGTGCGTAGGGAGATTAGGTCCAAGAGGTAAGGGGGAGCTTGGTTGTGGAGTGTTTTGAACGTGAATACCAGGAGTTTAAACAGGATACGTTCAGGAAGGGGGAGCCAGTGAAGAGAGAAGAGGAGAGGCTGCACATGGTCGAAGCGACGGGCAGAGTGAATGACCTTGGCAGCAGAGTTTTGAATTGCAATAAGGGAGGACAGGTGAGAGCGAGGGAGGCCAGCAAGGAGGAAGTTGCAGTAATTGAGGCAAGAGATAACCATGCCATGAACAAGGGTTTTGGCCGAGGAGGTAGAGTGAAAGGGGCAGATCCGAGCAATGTTATGGAGGGTGAATCGGCAGGATTTGGCAACAGGGTCAATATAAGGTTTAAAAGAGAGGTGCATGTCAAAGATGAAGCCCAAGCTACGGGCTTGGAGACCAGGATAGATGCAGATGGGCAGGTTAGAGGGAGAGGAAGAGAAGGGAGGAAAAATGAGGAGTTTGGTCTTGGCCATGTTGAGCTTGAGTTGACGTCGGGACATCCAGGCAGAGATATCAGAGAGGCAGTTGACGAGGCGTGAGTGGACAGAAGAGGAGAGAGAGGGGGTAGAAAGATAGAGTTGGGTGTCATCAGCATAGACATGATATTGGAATCCGTGGGAGGCAATAAGTTTGCCAAGGGATAGGGTGTAAATAGAGAAGAGGAGAGGGCCGAGGACAGAGCCTTGGGGGACCCCAACCGAAAGGGGGAGTGAGGAGGAGTTTCACTCGGGGAGTGAGACTTTAAAGGAGCGGCCAGAGAGGTAGGAGGAGAACCAATCAAGGACAGAGCCATGGAAGCCCAAAGAGTAAAGCGAGTCCAATAGAAGCAAGTGGTTGACAGTGTCAAAGGCAACAGAGAGGTCAAGGAGGACAAGAATGGAGTAGAGGCACTTACATTTAGTGACAAGTAGTTCGTTGGTGATCTTGGCCAGGGCAGTTTCAGTAGAGTGGAGGGGGCGGAAGCCGGATTGGAGAGGGTCCAGGGAGGAGTTGGCAGAGAGGAGGTCCAGGCAGCGGGAGTAGACGACACGTTCCAGAAGCTTTGAGGCAAAGGGAAGGAGGGATACTGGCCGGTAACTAGAGGGGTCAGATGGGTCCAGCGTGGGCTTTTTGAGGATGGGAGAGACAGTGGCATGCTTGAAGGCAGAGGGGAAAGAGCCTGTGGAACGGGAGAGATTGATGACATGTAGAAGTGGGGGGGGCGACAGTGGGAGCAATAGAGGTCAGGAGGTGGGAGGGGCTTGGGTCAAGGGGGCAGGTGGAGGGGTTGGATGAAGAGAGCAGAGCGGAGATTTCCTCGAGAGAGGCAGGAGGGAAGGATGTGAGGAGAGATTGGGGAGGGGGTGGTACGGGAGCAGGAGGAGAAGGTGGGTGGGAGGCAATGCCCTGATGGATCTTGTCAATCTTTGAGGTGAAGAATGATGCAAGATCCTGAGCAGCAAGGGAAGAGGGTGGAGGATGGCAGGAGGGCAGAGGAGGGCAGGGGGGGTTAAGAAGGGAGTTGAAAGTAGAGAAGAGGCGGCGAGGGTCGCAAGAGAAAGATTAGATCCTGGAGGCATAATAATGTTATCTAGCTAGGGAGATAGCGGAGGAGAGGGAGGAGAGGGAGAATTTGTAGTGGAGGAAGCCAGGGAGGGAACGGGATTTGCGCCAGAGGCGTTCGGCAGCCCAGGTGCAGGAGCAGAGGTAGTGGATGTTAGGGGTGAGCCGGGGCAGGGGTTTTGGGGCCGGACGGGGCAGGAATTGCTCAATTCAGCACTAAACCTTTCCCATTTTAGAAGGAAGGTGCAGAAAGAAATATGCTAAATTGTTCAAACTTGGAGGGGATTTGTGAATCAGAATTGAGACATTCTGTGAATTAATCTATTTACACAGTTTTTAAAAAGCAAGGGAAACTGGTTCTGCCATTTATTTTTTTCATTTCATGATAACGACCTATCGAACTGTCGCTGTAGTTACTTCTCCTTTTCCTGTATTTCAGGTTATCTTGACTAAAACGGATGTCGTGAAATGTTTCTATCAGGCAGCCTAATCTTCAAAGCTTTCTGCAATTGTGGGCCTTGTTGAAGCAGATGAGGCTTGTGGTGGCAGAACACATTAAAGATGAGAGCCTTAGTCTCTAATTCAGGACAGTACTTAAGTTAGTGGTTATGCTTCACAGCAGAGTACATCCTTAAGTGACGTCCTGAATCATGGTCTTACATGGTTTTTGGGAGGTCTGTTTAATTGAGGCCCTGCTGCAATGTGGGAGCCAATGAGAATTGTATGCATGCAAGGATGGTAGCATGAGACACTTAATGTTTGGAAAAGTACAGGATAGAACCCCTCCTCAAATAAAAGTTGTCCATTATTATTAAGTCAGTGCTATTATTTGTAATGGCATGAGAAATTTCACTCTTGGGGGTTAATATTTTGCAATCATGCATTCTCATCTGCTAATGATTAGCAATTAATTGTGCTTACAAACAGAAGATAGGCCCAGCCATTCTTCTAATTCTGGGAAGATCTCGGACATTCCCTTTTCAGTTTAGGAGAGTGAGTATTTTACACTTGTCGGCGCACCCTCCAATGAGACACAGAGATGTTGCTGGATTTAAAACTGGCTGCACTTTTATTCAACACAATCATCGAGGCTAGTGGGTGATTGCACAAGCAATATGGGTCCAGTATGCTAGCTACTTAACTTATTATTAACTCGGTTACTGACAGGGATGTGCCCTCCCTTGTCAGTCTCCACAAACTGAATCTCCCCTTCGACAGCACCCTGGCTCTGGCCGAAAGGGGGAGCGGCCCAACTATGGGCTTCAGTAAGGAGGTAAGTACCCGCTAAGCCAGCAGACAGTGCATGTACTTACTGACCGAACTGCAGTACCCCTCCCAGGGTCATAACCTCAGTGCTTGCTGCCTCCGCCTGGCACTGGGTGTCACCTCCCCATCTCTTAAGGAGAAGACTCATCTTATCCTATTCTTACCTATTTAGCCTACAATAGCATACTGGACCCCCGCCACAAAGGGGGAGCCGTTCACCGGCCTCCCCTGACACCCACAGCCTATTCATTCAATAATTCCTTCAAATGTAAAGCCAAATTTGCCAAATAAATCTCATTTCCAGCTGGGGACAAATGTACCCCATCCTCCCGGAATAGTTCTGTACGTGCATATGTAATATCTACGTGCTGTATGACTGTGCTCTAATGCCCACTATCCATTTTGCCATTTCACGATTTATGTTCCTTCTTGCTTTGTCTACTTTTGCCGGCTTACTAGCCCCAGTCCATGTAAACCGTGGAATGAAACTAGTCCACACTATATGAACACCTTCTAATAAACTTTTTACTTTCAACATACCCTGTTGAATTCTAATTATTAAGTTCACCCCTTTCTTTGCTGGGATGTCATTCTTCCCTAAATGTAAAACTATTATTTGTGGTAGTGCTCCATCGGGAAGCAACCTCAATTTCGGGAGCAACTGGCTCCATCTCATACCTCCCTTGCCGAACCACCTAATAATTGCCTTATCTCCCAATCCCAGTTGGACACCCCATTCAGACTTTTTGGCCGCGTTCCTGGTCCAACACACCAGGCTGTGGCCCACGATCCACACCACTCGTTTCGGCTCCTCAGTGTACCTAGGGCCTGGGCACAGGAGACACAATTGATTATTACCGGTAAGGCCTCACATACTTCTTGTAGGCGCCCGACTGCCACCGCCCTACCACCTTAATCGCATCAGTTGGCAAACCTGCTGCTGCAGTGGTTGTGGCCGGCCCTATCCTGTATGAGTGTGACCCAAATTTATCTGCCGGGAGACCCAAATTGTTTAGAGTAACCTTGAGTACTGCATTGAACTGGTAAATTGTCAATGGGGTGGTGTCCTTATGCCTGAGTAAGGTTCCCGGTACCTGTGGGCGTATGTCTAAATACCTACTCATTTGCTCCAGTGGGCATATTCCTTTTGTGCCACATTTGAATAGTTCAGTGTTAGTTCCCCTACTCCTCTGATCGGTCTTCAAGCACCTAAGCCTCAGGTCCAAGGTCTCAAGTGTCCATGTAAGGTCTTCTATGCTAAGGGCCCGACCAGAAAAGTTGCGTCGAGTTGCTGGTACCACCTCACTTATCCTGAAACCCCTGAAACATGTTATGGCATACGCAGTGGTAAACAACTGTGTCTCAAAAACATTATGACAAACGTTCGGCAATACTCCCATGATCTTTACTAATATGAGGGTGGTTATGGGAGCCCGGGGGTTATAGGGTGCTGGTACAGACCTAGCCCAGCTTTCCATCATGTGTTTGATATAAAAATCTTTATCTAGGGAGGGGTATCCTCTCATCTTGCTAACAAAAATGAGGGCAACTATCTTTCCCCCTATGGTGCCCACTGCCAACCCTTTGTGGCGTAGCATCATGGCAAACTGTAAGATTTCTGGCTCAGGGAAGGGAAAGCCCATCCCCCATCCTTTACTGTTCCTAAATGCCTGGAATTCCCGAAATGCCCTACCGCAAGCTGCCTGTGTTCTGGGAGCCAAGGATCCCCAAACGATATTCTGTAGTTCTAGCTCCCAAGGCTCCATGCCCCCATGGGGAGGGTGTCGGGGAATTCTCTGGCCTCTGGCGCTAGTTCTCGGAATCGCTTTGATCTGAAAGTGAGAGAGGGAATCGGCTATGCCATTGTCAATGCCAGGGACGTGCTGGGCTGTAAACAAAATGTTGTTCCTCAGGCATGCCCCCACCATTGCCCGCACCAGGGTCATGACCCAGGGAGAACGAGACGACAGAGTGTTTATTACGTGAACCACCGCCATATTATCGCACCAAAATAGCACTGTGCGATTGGTGAACTGTTCCAACCACAGCAGTACTGCAACTACTATGGGGAAAAGTTCTAAAAATGTCAAGTCCTTCGTTATCCCCACCTCATGTCACTGCCGTGGCCATGGCTCAGCACACCATCACGTCCTGAAGTACACCCCAAATCCCGCTCCACCGGTGGCATCGGAATGCACCTGAAGATCACTACGTAATAACCACCTCTCTCTCAAAAAACTTACGCCATTGAATTCAGCCAAGAATTCAAGCCACGACTTGAGGTTGTGCTTCATGCCCTGGGTGACCCTAATCCGATAGTGGGGCTGCAACTCCCCTTTTAATTTGTCATACAATCGGGACAAAAAGGCCCTGCCGGGTGCTAACACCCGGCATGCAAAGTTAAGGCTACCCACTATGGATTGGAGAGCACAAACCGTGATCTTTTTGGAAAGAATGCATTCCTGAATTTTTGTCCTTAAATCTTTTAATTTACTATCGGGCAACCTAGACAATTTTTGCTCGGTGTCCAATTCTATGCCCAAGTAAGTGATTATTGAGACGGTGCCCTCAGTCTTCTCGTGTGCAAGGGGGATTCCGAGTTCGTTGGCCATTTCCTGAAATATGCGTAATGCGGTCACACATTCTTTTCCATTTGGGGGACCAATAAGCAGGAAGTCGTCCAAATATTTGGTCATGTCTCCTCCCCCCCACCGCCGTTTGAAGATCCATTCCACTAGGGAACTGAATCATTCAAATGCCGAACAGAAAATGAAACCTCCCATGAGCATTGCTCGATCGTAATAATATTTTCCCTCGAAATGGAACCCCAAAAGGTGAAAACTGCTGGGGTGCACCGGGAGCAAGCGGAACGCTGATTTAACGTCACACTTAGCCAGCAGTGCCCCCGTTCCCATCCTCTTTGCCTTTTCGACCGCCATGTCAAAGGATGCGTATCTGATCGTTGCCAGGTCTTTGGGTATTGCATCGTTTACCGAGGCACCCCGAGAATGGGACAGGTGGTGTATCATCCTAAACTCACCCTGGGATTTCTTGGGTACAGTGCCCAATGGGGACAACACCAGGTCCTGCATGGGGGGTGGGTGGGTTAAAAAGGGGCCAGCAACTCTGCCCTCCAACACTTCCTTTTCTATTTTCTTCCTGACTAGTTCTTCGCGCCCTTCTAGGGATTTGAGATTCTTGGTTTGTTTGTGTAATTTGACCGGACCAGCGGGGATTATGAAACTGTTCCAAAAGTCCTGCACCACATACTCTACTTCGGCCCTGTTTGGGTGTTCCTTCAGGACCTTCTCAAGGGCATCAATTTGAATTGGTGTCGGCCCCCTTTTGAGGACAGGGACCTGCTGGTCCTCCCTGACCGCCTTTCCTGGCTCCACCACCCGTGCCGAAATGTCCTCCATCTCCCTTTTGTCGGGACCGATAACAAGTGCTCTCAGGGTGCCCTCCGCAGCAACTGGAGCACATGTGTCAAAACCTGCACTGTGACCTGTTACACCGGCAAACTTTGTTGTAATCCCAGCATGTGCCGGGTCCCCCCTGTCCCTTTCTATGACTTTCTGCCCGATATGGTTCATTAGCTAGGGCGACACCCCGCCCCCCCCGCGAACTAGGGGATGTCCACTATCAGACCTGGGTGCCCTCGTGGCATCAACCATGCTTTCTAACCATATGTCTGGGGTGTGGTTGTCCCAATGGAGGCCAGGAGTATTTGCTGTCCTATGGCGAAACGCTTCATCATAGTGCAGTCATGCCCCTGGAGGACCGGTTCCATGGGCTCTGGGGACTATATCCGCATATTTATGGAGTTCCAGGCCACACCCTGGGTCCGCCTGCATTATTACCCCCATGTATATGGCAAATGCAGAGGTCCAATTTGCCCAATTTCTGTCCGCTTTTGGGCGCTTAAATTTCTCTTTATCCTTCTCCCCTTCTGGCTCATAGTGATGCACTATTAGGTCACTAAACAATAATGCATACAGGTCTACATATTCACCCCTCCATATTTTTTCTTTGGTTGCCAACGTTAAGTGGCTTCCGAACGGAGCCGCCACGTCAGCGATAACCCCACCTGGGGGACGAATAACAGCCTGCATGCCGGTCCCTATCTGTGCTGGGTTTTCCCCTGCCCGTGGGGTAGTGGGGGTGACTTCGATGCCTAGGCTCCTAATCATGTCGCTCCTAATAGGGGGCATGGTAACCCCGACATTGCCAGTTTGTGGCAGAGCTGGGCACACCCATGACCATGCCCCATTGATCATCATCAACCCTGGCCCCATAGGGGCTTGGCCTTGGGATATGGGGAGGGGGTTGGGCTGACCCTTCCTGACTGGTTCCCCTTACCTCTGTACCCGCACGCGGGTACCAAGGCCCCCATTCCCTGAAATTTGTCCTTACCATGTCCCCCATTTGGGGATTCCTATCCACCCTTCCCGATGTGGCGGGTGCACACCCGTCATGTGGTGTGTACTCACCATACGCCCTGTTCCGCTGTGGTATGCTCTCATCAGGTCCTCCGCTAGTGCTGCTTTCCATTTGCCCCAGCGGGTCCCTACCCAATACATTCTCGAGGGCGATTATCCTCTGCCACATGGTGAAATCTGCATTCTGCTCCTGCTGCCCATGATCTTCTGTACACCTCCAAGTCTTCGGGGGTTCATCACCTGCGGACATTGATATCCCACTGGGCATTCCTTTTCTGGAAGGGGTATTAAATTCTCCTGCTGGGGTACCCCGCACAACCGGGGCCGTCCCCCCTGACCTCTGCCTCTGGTATTTGGCGAGGCCTGGGACCCCTTCCGGATCCCAGGGTTCACCCCCACTGCCTGTTGTGCCCGTCGGGGTCATCAAGTTGGTGGTACCTTCCCTTTGTGTCGCTGTGCCCCTTCCTATCTGCCTGTTTGAGGCCCATTGCTCCATCCCATGCCTAGGGGCCTCTTGCCTGTACCCTGTCTGCTGGGGCTGGGTTTCACCCCTCCCTGCCTGGCCACAGCCTGCCTGGGTTTGCCCGGGCCTACCACTCATTCCTGAGGGGCCTGCTTCCACCTCATCCCTGTACTGCGTGGGGAGGGTGACCACCCTCATGCCTCGCCGGGGCCCTTCTTTTGTAGGAAGATTAAGGGGCTGGTCCCTGCCAATCCTTTGGCCTTGGGGGGCAGGGGCCATCCTGGCCCCGTGTTGTTCCTCAGCCCCCTGTCCAGTATCGGGGTCCTCAAGCCCTTGTAGGTGCCTATGGACTCTTGTAGGGGATCCTGTGCATTTGGGCCCCAGGCCCGCAGCATGGCTTTGCATGCTGTGAGGTGGGCTATCAGTTCCTCCCTTGATGGGGCCCCATCACCCTCCGTCTCCCCTGTCCCTTCCCTTTCTGGATCACAACCGGTTGGTGGAGGGTGAGTCCCCTCGGGCTGTGTCCTCTTCTTGGCAGCCGCTCCCTTCTTCTTGGTGCGGCCCATCTTCGCCGGCTATTCTCCCTGGCTCGTAGGACTGAGATCAGCAGCAACGTGTTCCTTGCTGCTGCTTTTCTCCTGTCCCAGCCCGAATGCCGCTTCCCATGAGGCTGAAATGGCTCCGCCCTTCCTAGAGAGGGCGGGTCCGTTCCTTTCCTTGTGCAGGCTTCTGCGCCTGCATTGAGGGTTCTGCTTGCTGCAGCAACCTTCCTGCTTCGGCACTGTGCCACTGCCTCTGTTTCCACTAACCCTGTCCTGTTACGGGGGCGGGGTTGACAATTTTCCCGTCACCACCATTGCGGCGGCGAAGGGGGCTTTCCAGATAGCAACATTCACATCATGGTAACTCAATCAATCGATCAATCAATTTTATTTGGCATTAGCTTCCACTTTAGCCTATTATAAACTTACAATTTACAATACAATGTATTAACAATAACATACACTAAAACCAGATTTAGTAATATAAATAACATAAAGAATAAAAAAATCCTACCCTCATACAATGAGGCGGTATTCCTATAGCAATGGGTTGGCTAATCTACCCAAATTTCATTCCTCCTAGTCACATGGGTAATTCCAATAAACCAATTGTGGTCTTATAATACACAATTACAGTTGCCAAACCCAGAATCGACTAAATATGCTTTAGACTGTCGACGGCCAATCAGGACTCCCATACTCTTGCAATGCCATAATATCCCTAAACAGCCTAGCAGGAATTTTAACAATATCCAACCTCGCTGCTCTAACACCCCATACACTACACCACCATAATGGGATCCCGGTCAGGTGTGATAGCAATTATCCCTCCAGCTTACATAAGGAGAAGAAGCCCCTGAGGAGCAGAACCTGATCCTTGAATTTATGTGCGCAATGGATCATCAATAACCCCTTACAGGGATCCCCCATGCCTCTCTGCTTCATCTCATCTAAGGCATTGCTAGTCCCAGTTTACCTTGAATGCAGGAGCGTCTTTTAATTGCCAGCCATATAAATAACACTATAGCCAGTAACTCATCCTTCTCGGGCAGGGAGAGCAAATACTTATAGCATCCTTCTGAACTGAAAGTTTGACCCCTATATAATAAAGGCATTCGCCATATTGTCCTTAATTTGGTGTAATAGGGGTATTTCAATAAAATATGGTCTGTTGCCTGCACTTCATTCAAGCTGCAAGTGCAGCGCTGCGGCTCGTAGTGGATGCCAGCTATCTTACCCTGTGTCACGGCCAACTGCACAAGCTGGAAGCGCAGTAGTGTATAGCACCTCCTAAGTCTTAAATTGGTTAAATTATCTAAATAGGTTTCAAGCATAACGTTGTTCTTGACCTGAGACAGAAGGGGGGCAACCTTCCAGTGAGCAACAGCACTTACATCCTCCTGATAGGCCACATCCTTAGCCTTAGTGCAGATCTCGGCCTTAATAGCAGATAGATTCCTCCCTTCCAAATATTGGAAGGAAAAGCCCAAATTCCTTAAAATATCTCCCAAATATAGGGGCCAAGGATACACCCTTGGTCCCACATGCTGCAATTCCTCCCTCAAGCAACACAGGGGGAGGTCAGATTCCCGCTGGGATAATAATCTCAGCCAGAATCTGAGATACAGCAATTTAGCATTTAACTCGATTGGGTCAGTACCTGCCTCAGCCCTTAAGATCGCACCTGGGACACCAGGCCTGACCCTTACTAAATGATGCAAAAAGGCATTTTGCACTCTTCCCAAAATACTAACATTCAGAAATGGAATAAGCTCAAGCCCAAACGTTGCTGTCGATGGGGTAACTCATGGCACTGCTTCCATGTGAAAATCTCAAGTTAAAAAGGAATCTAATTTCTTCCTGGTCACTTTTTTTTCCCCTAGTCCTCTTTCTAAGACTATCTGGAGAATTCAATAATCATTTGAAACAGGAAAATTCTCAGTATCATCCTGATTAAGGTAGCAGCATAGAAAGTCTAATTCCCACTACACTTGGAACAGCATTCATATAACACAATGCAAGCCTTTTGGTCATGTTTAGAGCATTTAAACCCTATGGTAATGTTCCTTTTTTCTCTCTCTCTGTACAAGAAAATGGTAACGTGGTTGACAAAGGGGGAAATTATATACCCCAGTGATAGGGGAAATGGCTACGGTTACTTGTGAAAAAGTTCTGATGGTTCCCAAAATTTTCCAAACACATGGAAGTTCGCACTATTTTCCACAGCTCCACATTCCTGAGAGAAAAAAAAATCCCATGAAATGCAACTTAAAATCCCCAACTTTTTCTCAGAGATGCCTTCTCAGAGGACTTCTGGAATCTGAAAATAGACAAGAAGTTATACCTAGGGTCGTAAGTACTAGTACTGGTATTAACTAATACCATGTTCATTGCATTTTCCCCATTGGTGGCAATGGGGAAAACACAGTAACCACGGTCCCTGGATATACCTCTAAAGCCTTTATCCTTCCCTTCCTTTCATCCAACAGACAGCACCCACTCCAAACTTCTTGACCAGAGGAGCACCCTTCAACAAACATTCCAATGTTCCCAAAGTCATATCCTTTCCCTCCTACACACTCCCATATTACACGTACTCCTGTCCCTGAGGCTCAGGGGCTCCCATAGCAACTTTCAGGTTTTTTTCAGATGCCTTTCTCCCATCACCATCACATCTATTGACTTTGTCTACATTTTACCCCTCCCCCTCCTATTTCTTTGTAGCTGTTGTGGAAAGAAGGATCAGTGACTGTTATTCCTCTTCATGTTATGAGACAGCGTTGTCTGATGGATGTTTCTCAACTGTGGTTTTACATGTCTGAGAATTTTCTGGAGACACAAAGAATCCTTGCACATCGGGCATACAGGATACTAGGATTCAGCAGAATCCATGTTCTGCTCCAGTTGTCTGCTCTTAGGCTATTGGGTTATGACAAAAACAACAACACCCCTGTGTGGTTGCTAAGGAAGCCATCTTGTCTGTATCTGGTTGCCTCCTGAGATTAAACAGGTTGCAATCTTGTCCTCATTGAAGTCATTGTTGCATTTCCCATTGATTTTAATGGACAAGGATTGCACCTATAGTAAGTTAGGCAGATGGCATGAGGGACAGGAATTCACATCCCCATAGCCGATGTGCCAGGGAGGAATGGGGGGCATGTGCTCCCTCACATTTTTGGCTCCCACACCAGGCTGTTTCCCCAGGGGCAATCTTACCATGGGGTAGACTGACTACCCAAGGAGCACGCTGCCTAGTTAGCCACCTGGCTTTGTCTGCCTCCCCACCCCACCCCCCAATCAGGCTGCCCCCACTCGGCTCCACTTTCTGGTGGCAGCACGCAGTCAGGGATTCAGTGGCCAGGACTGGCCACCGGGGCTCCCCTCCTCCACCACAGCTGCTGATTGGGAGGCTTGGCTTTGGCCCCTGGCCTGCCTATGGGCCTATGGGACACACCCCCAGCCCTGGTTCAGCAGGGCTGCTACAAGCACCTGCTGCCGGCCCCACCACATGGTTATGAGGTGTGTGCATGGTGGCTGCACTTGCACCACTCCTTTTCCCACTGGCTTCCCTGTCTGCTTGCCCACCAGCAAGGAATGTGAAGAAGGAGAGCCCTATGACCCCACCCTGCTTCACTGCACCCTGCTGCTGCTGCCTCTTCTCCCTGAGCCCAACACCCAGCTGGAATACTGAAAGGCTGAGCAGAGTGAGTATCTCTCCTCCCCCTGTTGCTGCTGCTGCTTGGGGGGGAGGGGAGGGAAGGAGCTAGAGTGGCAGGGATAGTCCTGGGGTCATGATGGAGGGTTGAGAGGGAAGGGGTTTCTGGGGGCCGTTGGGGGGGAGGAGATGCTGGGGCCCATTACCGGCTACCAGATTTACAGGTTACCGGTTCTCTGAAAACCGGATTCCCGGATTAAATCCGGTAAGCCAGTACCGGATTTATTTCATTGATTTCAATGGGGCGCTGTGTCCCCATTGAAATCAATGAAATAAATTAATTCCCTCCCCCTCCCCCTCCCCCTCCCAGGCTGCGCGGGTGGAAGGGGGGACACCTCCCACCCACCCTGCCCAGCCTGGATTTTTGTTTAAAAAAAGACCCAGAGGCGAGCCCCCCCCCCAGCACCAGCGGCCGCGGCGTCCCCGCAGCCGCCGGTAAGTATGACCCGATCCCTGGGGGGGGTGTTTAACACCCCCCCAACCCCCCAGGGATCACCCCTACTAAAGTTCAGTGCGCTT